>NC_069481.1:27027185-27053076 GCF_026875155.1 Cherax quadricarinatus | reverse complement strand
GACGAAGATTCTATAAGCCCCATTCAGGGCTACACCATACACCTCATCGTCCTGGATTCCATAGGTCTCCCTAATGATTGTCGGGAGTAAGACTTGCACTGAAGAGGGTGAAATCGCCCCACGAAGCAGCTCAATACCAATGGTATTTACGCGCCTCCTCACACTCAGCGCCATGTTGATACAAGGTAGCTCGCCTGAACAGCAGAGGGGTGCAGCGCACAACCTCACTCGACCGTGGTCAGGCAGCGAATGTTATCATAGGTGTAGGGGTTTTCATGTATGGGTGAGGAGGGATATTTGTGTTATCTCAAGTTCATGTTTGTGTGGTTGTTCATGATTATTCTGTGTAAGACCTGTTTTTGTCTTTATCTATTTCTTGTATTGTATTGTTCTAAATAAAATATAAAAAAAAAAAATAATACTTTCATCCATACCCCCCACATCATGACTCAATGCCCGCAGAACAGAGAAGTATTGACCACTTATCTTATGCAACACCCTGCTCAACCAACCCCTGACGCTCCCCAACCCCTCACAAAAATACACTACATGGAATGCAGAATCAGGAATGGAGTTTTTTTTTTTTTTATATTTTATTTAGAACAATACAATACAAGAGATAGATAAAGACAAAAACAGGTCTTACACAGAATAAATCATTAACAACCACACAAACATGAACTTGAGATAACACAAATATCCCTCCTCACCCATACATGAAAACCCCTACACCTATGATAACCAATAAACGACTAATTCCAATTGCATTGTTATATAATTAACAAAACACACCATAATATGCATATATTGTCCCGTTGTAAAATATAAAGTAGGACACCTTATACGTTAAATACAATTAACGTAATATATTGAGAATAAGGTAAAAAACAATATTTTTCATCAAACACAGAATAATTAATAAACAGGATCCAACACACTGACACCTACAAGCATCTAAACATGCATATAAAATAACATACATAAACAATGTCCCACTGCAAAATCAAACACATATATAGAGTATACTCGCCCACAAACCATGAATACACAACATACGCCCAAGTTCATACACTTTCACCCTCTACATATCAGGAGGCACCCCCGTTTTCACCCCTGACAGCCCATCAACATAACAACATTGTACCATCCCTACCCTGCCCCACCCACCTAATTTACAAATTTAATAAAACCTCTAATGTAAGGTCTCGATATCCCTCAGAGAAATCCCGCTCCCACCTCCTCCCATAAAGTTCTCTATTATGGCACAACGTTTTATAAAACGTAACAGCCAATACCCTCCTCTTCACCTCACTACCTCTTTCCCCCTCATTCCCCACATAATGTAGACAAAATTTCTACCATAATGTACCCCACAGCCCTAATAATAATACATCCATACCCCCCACATCAAGACTCAATGCCCTCAGAACAAGAAGTATTGACCACTTATCTTATGCAACACCCTCTCAACCAACCCCTGACGCTCACCACCCCTCACAAAAATACACTAAAATGGAATGCAGAACCCCTCCCCGCCACATATTCCACATACCCCCCCCCCCCCTCAACCACCCGTCTAGCTCGTAAGACCACCCCCGATGGTAAAATCCCATGCAAAAAAAACCGATACATCACCTCACGTCCAGGGGGTTGTAACCTTAACCTACCAAACCTTTCTCCCATATACATCCCCAGCCCATACATGGGGAAAATCCCCTCCACCGGAGCCACAACCCTTTCCGCCGACATCCTACACAGCCTACTTATTTTTACCTTACCCAGATCCCTTACCATCACCACCTGCCCTCAAAATAGTTTCACACTCCCTCAACTCCGTCCCAGAAAACATGCGTTTCAATTTATTGCGTACCTTAAACCAACCCCCCCCCACTCACACCCTCCCTAAATCACCTCCCTTTTAATGAAGAAAACATTTAACCCTCCCTTTAAGTTCATTAAACCCAAAACCCCCCTTGACGCACAGGTAACATTACTACATCCCTTCAAAAGCCAGTCCACAACCTAACCCCAACAAAAATTTAAAAACCCCTCAAAGTAAATTTTGCAATTGCCGTCCCCGTTAAAGGGAACACGGCAGCCACATGCCAAACCTTGCTATACAAAAAAACGTTAATTACAATGGAAACGCTGCACAAGGTCAAATGATAAGGGCCCCCAATGCTCCCAATCGACCCAGTATCTTTTCTACCAACCTGACCGAATTATAAAACACGTGAAACCTCAAGATCATCAGCATAGATTAGACCACAAATTTTTAATGACATCACCCCTTTTTTTAACGACTGCACTACCCCACTCGACCCTCTCCCCCCAAGTTCCTAACCCCATAACCATGGACTTCTCCGAATTTACCCCTCATACCAGTCGCACATGCAAACGTGTCGACCACTCCATCTAAGGCGTTTATGGACATCCCCTCTCTAACCAATACAGTGGTATCATCCACATACCCTATGAGAACAGGCCAAACGCCCCTCAGTACCCCCCCAACCCCTTCACTAACGCCCATATGGCGCTCCACCATTCTATAAAAGGGGTCCTGTATGCACGCAAATAAAAGCTGGGGACATAGGAAAACCCCTGTCTAAAAACCTCTGCCCATTACAATCCTCCCCCCTAATCTTCCATTAATCTGTACTCTCACCATTGCCCCTCTATAAAAACGCCTCTACCCATCCCACTATTTCTTCCCCCATAGCCCTGTTTCCTGAGGATAGCTCTCAACGCCTCTCGCTCCACCCTATCATAACCCTCCTTGCCAGTCTAGTGAAAACCAAACCCCCCCCCTTCCCCCCCCTTTTTCTTTTCCAAACGAAATCCCAAAAAAAAGACCATGTCCCACCCCCATAGACCTACCGGGCAACCCAACCTGGGTTTCCGATACAACCCTCCCTACAACACACTTGTTTCCTATTTCCTAAAATTTTTGCAAATAACTTATAATCCGCGCATAACAACGATATTGTTCTATAGTCCCTGAGCGAACGCTTTTCCTTACCCTTGGGTACCAAAACAACTACAGCTGTTGCCTGTCTGTCACCCAACCTTCCCCTTACCTTCATCAAGTTCAGTAACCTCACCAAAAAACCTTTTATTAACTCCCAAGCTGTTGATAAAACTCTGCCGGCAGTCCATCGTTTTCCCGGGCTTTGCCCTTTTGCATGGCACTCAAAGCTCTCCATATTTCCCCCTCATTATGTCCCCCCCCCAAAGCTTCCCTATCACTGTGTCCTAACCGACATGGCACACTTCCACACACCCTCTCAAATCCCCTAATCCTACCCCTCCTCCCGCCAATACTTTTTCGTACCACTGATCCGCAAACAACCCCATCCCATCCGTAGTGGTGATAACCTGACCCGCCCAAATACCCTCCCACCGACTCAAGAACCCCCAAACATGGAATAGTTGTTGCCTGCCGACGTTGTTTTTGTCTGCGCAACACACACGAAGACGGCCTTATCACCCCATAAACACCTCCTCACCACCCCCCATTACTCTCACCGCTTGGAACCGCTCGTCCCCGAATTTCTCGCAACCGCTCTTTAAGTATCATAATGTCGTCCATCGGATAGACACCCTCTACTGTCCCTTTTACATAACACCCCATAACCTGTCCTCCAAATAATTAATCAAAACCCCAAAATTTTAAAGAATTAATCCTTTTCCCCCTCCCTCACAAAAATAATGCCGAAATCCGGGCCTTAGCCACACCAAACCCACCACGTCCCCCACGTCCTCCACACCTTGGGACCTCCCAGTTAATCTCTCCCACAGCTCCGTAAAACCCCCCCCAACCCCTCCCCATCTTCCAACAGACTCGTATTTAATTTCCAAAAATCCCCTAGAGATACAAGCTAGAGAACCCCACTCTACTTCTGCGACAACCGCCCTATGATCTGAAAAAGCTAGTTCAATATACGGACAGACGTTGACAATACCTTATGAGATATATACAACCTGTCTAACCTAGCTGCGTAACCCTGCCTCACGAAAGTATGCTCCACCTCCCACCTCCCCCACCTACCACATCCCTCAACTGAACGTCCACCAAAAGATTGCGTAATGCTGTCAACATATCCCCGCCCTCGTGGTTCCACATCCGCTCTCCTGATCACACAATTCCCCGTCCCCCACCTACGATGGCCACTTCAGGTAAACCACGGAAAGCAAAAAACTAGATCATCACACACAAAAACCCTCTTGACTTTCATATCATTTTCAGCTGGTGCATACACACTTACAAAGGTTTTCCCTCTGCCCCAAACCACCCCCCATCCACACGCACACCCTCCCCCCCCCACCCCCTTCACGTCTTTGCAACACAAACGGGCTCGCCTCCTTTATCAATAAACCCACACCACCTTTCAAAACGTGCCGATGGCAGAGTCAACACCGATAACCCCGTCCACCTCGAGCACTCTACCCTCCCTGAAATTATGCTCCTGTAGAAAAGACTAACGTCCACTCGTATCGACGTAAGAGCATACGAAAGCATTCCCTCTTCACACCAGTACACAGTCCCCTTCACATTCACAGTCATGCACTTAAGCCTTTCTAAAGCTTCCAACCCCTTTCTCCTCTTCACCCTTCCCAGGGCCTCTTGCCCCAGGTCAACATGTGGTTTGTCACCATCCACCCCCCCCCCTCTTCGATGCCTCTTATCCTGGCTGTCACGAGAATATACATCCTTCCCCCAGACCTCTGCGCGGGCGCAGGACATCATCTAGTTCTGACGCAGCCGCCCTCTTCCTCGTAACACTCTCTAACCCCCCATACTGTCCCACCCCAAGATTCCTCACAGTGAACATCAACCTCACTGTGACCTGTCGCACAGAGCTTGGTGACTCCTCTCTGTGCCTGCAGTTGTCCTCCTTCCTTCCCGTGCCTGTCCCTCCACACTCTCCTTTCAACTCACTCACCATTTCACCGGACCAAGCCATTATCCCTCGCCCGAAGAAGGTAAAGTTTTCAATACCTCGTCGAGCTCCTCCTCCAGCTCTCGCACCTCCTGCGAATGAGCACTTCCTCCCCCGTCACCGGCAAAGTGGCCATTTTCGGCTCCACACAACTCGAGCCCCCGCCCCTCATGCACCACAAGAGACCCCTTCTACAATTTTAAATCCACAGACGGCCATCTCCTCGGTTTTTCCCTTTTGGGAAATTCTCCTCTACGACAACCACACCTGTAACTGGTGCAACCACCTGTTTGCGCCGGCGCCCTCCCCCTGCCTCCCACACGTCGCCGCCATATGGTCATACTCTCCACACAACCTGCATGTCCACGCTGCCCAGCATACGCCACTAGAATTTTAGTCCCTTAAACTCCGGCATCACACGTATGACGGGATCGGGTGCCTCATGTCATTTTGAGGGAGAATGTACCCTCCGGACGTCCCATGTACGCACCTGCCGCCCACTTCCTTGGGTTTCCAGATGCACGGTACCATAACTGCAAACACCTTCCTAAGTCCTCCTCGTCAGCCTCGAAGGGGACATTTCGCAACTTCACCCACTATAGTGGGCGAGAGACGTCTATGAGTCGCACTTTGACAGCTGGAGTTACATCAATACTCACATGCTCAAATTTCGTCACTAACGACTCATACACAGCCGTCGAATTCAACTTGACGAATAGACGATAGGCCCCATTCAGGGCCACACCATAAAAACCCCATCATCCTGCACTCCGTACGTTTCCCTGATGATTGCCGGAAGTAACACCTGCGCCGTAGAGGGGGAAATCGCCCCACGAAGCACCTCAACGCCGACAGTGTTCACCCTACGTCGGATACTCAGCGCCATATTTTTTGCTATGAAGCTCTTTCCTGACAAAACAGCAGAGGGGTGCTGTGCACAACCGCACTCCCCCCGCAGTCAGGCAGCTAATGGAAATGGAGTTGAGGGAATTTTGAAAATATTTTGAGGGCTGTGATGTTGGTTAGGAACTGAGAAAGGTTCGTATAAGGGTTTTGTGTAGGTTACTTGTAGGTAGGTGCGTTGTCCCATTGAGGGTTTGTTCCCCATGTATGCGTGAAAGTATTTGGTTTAGATTTAGTAAATTGAAGTTAAAACCTCGGCGCGTGAGGTGATGTTTCGTTTTTCTGCATGGGATCCTTCCGTCCCGGTGAGATATTAAAGAAACAGACAGGTTGTAGAGGGTGGGGGGGTGGTATCTGTGGAAGGGATGAGACAGCGTTCCAAGTAGTTTACTTTTGTGAAGGGCTAGAGGAGGTTAGGTGGGTGGTTAAGTAGGTTGGGACAGAGGTGGGGGGCCGTGGGGTGTCGGTTTTGCGTGCTCTAAGTCTAGATATGGGTGGGTTAGACGAGGGGTGTCATAAGAGCTTTAGATTATATCATGGTAATTATATATATATGTCGTGGTGATTGAGGGGGAGAGGGGATAGTGAGGAGAGAAGAAAGGTTCTTGCGGTAAGGGTTTTATAGTACGAGGGGTCGTAACAGAGATTTGAAAGGGAGGAGGTGGGATCAGGCTTTCTCAAGGGGTATAAAAATGCTAACGTTAGGGATTCTCGTAAATCTGTGATTGGAAAATGATGAGTGAAGGGTTTTTTATAGGTTTTGGGGGGAGTCAGGGGGCAACAGCGGCTCGCCTCCCTGGGGGGGGGGTCGTGAGAGTGTTGTGAATGTGGTTTGGAATGGTTTCCTGGTTTTCATTGTGACTTTATGGCATCCAAGTGTGGATAAAAAAAAAAATAAAAGTCAGTACCTGACAGCCGGGGTGGGGCTCGTACATTGAACCCCAGACCGATAAGCTCCCCGTGGAACACACTACGTGCTTCCCGTCTCCTGTGGGGAGTATACTGTATCATCTTTTTCTCACCGTGGAGTATATGGTAATTTTTCCTCCCAGTACGGAGTGAACCAAAAGGTTCTTTATCAAAAAAGAGTTAAAAGAGTATGAACCTGAACCTCTCAGCTTGTGTGAACCTCCATCACTGTTGGAGGACCAACAGTGAACGGTCATCAATGCTCAAGAACAAGTCTTCAGCAGCTTCCCGCTCAGAGATTCACACTCAGCCTCATCATCGAGGTTGGTGTCATATCTGAGTTACGGTCAAGGAACTCAGCAACATCAGATATAATTGATCCTATGAAGTATGACATTAATTTCCACCATTATTTTAGTTAAAGATTAGCCGGTATTCTCCCGGCCCGGGCCTTGTCCAAGTGGGGGCCCGGCCTTGGCTCCCTCTTTAGGGAGTGCTGAGACCTAAGTCTCCCATGGGAGAAGGCACAAGTACCTCCTCATCTTTGGGACCAATTGTCCCCAGGCCTACCACAAGCAGGCCTCTCTGGTCTGCCATCCACGCCCCAAGGGAGCAAAGGGGGAATGACAGTCTTATGAGCTAAAGGCTGGGGGCTCAGGCACCTACCCTACCCCTACCCTAAAAGGGTTAGGCATGGTGTCGATAAATTTCCACCAAACAGCCATTAACCTCACTACCAAGACTGATGAGTAATTTTAAAAGCTGATGTTTTTATGTAATTATTCATAATATATTAAAAATATTTACATTTTATCTATAAAAATGCTATAAAGTGAATATATTTGCATTTTATAGTATGTCAAGTTATATGTTTAAATGTAAAAAATCTTATTTATATACGAATAATATGAAAAATTATCTTGTGTAGAAATGTTAAAAAAAACTGGATATCAGTTCTTACTGCTAATAAACATCACAAATTATTTACTAGAGACTCATAAAGAAGCAGAACACAAACTACTACAATAAATAACAAGCAACACTCCAGCAAACTAACAATAATAACAATAAATTTAAAGAAAGTTATGATGTCACCCCTAAATAGTTACCACTAGTTTTTTTTTATATTTTTTTTTTAAAACTTCATGTACAAATATACATAGGTACATATAACAATATGTAACATTGACACTGGATCGACACCATGCCTAACCCTTCTAGGGTAGGGTAGGTGCCTGAGCCCGAGCTTACAGCTCAAAAGACTGTCATTCCCATTAGCCCCCTTGGGGCGGGGATGGCAGACCAGAGAGGCCAAAGCTTGTGGCATTAGCTGCCTGACTGCGTTGGAGTGAGGTTGTGCACAGCACCCCTCTGCGGGTTTGTCAGGAGAGCTCTCATAGAAAACATATGGCGCTGAGTATCCGACGTAGGATAAACACTGTCGGCGTTGAGCTGCTTCGTGGGCGATTTCCCCCTCTACGGCGCAGGTGTTACTTCCGGCAATCATCCGGGAAACGTAAAGGAGTGCAGGATGATGAGGTTTATGGTGTGGCCCTGAATGGGGCCTATCGTCTATTCGTCAAGTTAAATTCGAACGGCTGTTGGGACGAGTCGTTGGTGACGAAATTTGAGCATGTGAGTATTGATGTAACTCCAGCTGTCAAAGTGCGACTCATAGACGTCTCTCGCCACTATACGTGGGTGAAGTTGCGAAATGTCCCCTTCGAGGCTGACGAGGAGGACTTAACGGAAGGTGTTTGCTGCTTATGGCACCAGCATCTGGCAACCCAAGGCAAGTGGGCGGCAGGTGCGTACATGGGACGTCCGGAGGGTACTTCTCCCTCAAATGACACTGAGGCACCCGATTCCCGTCATACGTCGTGATGCCGGAGTTTAGGACCCAGTTCTAGTGGCGTATGCTGGGCAGCGATGGACATGCAGGTTGTGTGGGGAGTATGACCATATGGCAGCGACGTGTGGGAGGCAGTGGGGGCGCCGGCCAAACAGTTGAGCACCAGTTACAGGTGTGGATGTCGTGGAGGAGAATTCCAAAGGAAATCGAGGAGATGGCCGTCTATGGAGTGACATTGGGGGAAGAGTCTCTTGTGGTGCATGATGGGCGTGGCAAAGAGTTTGTTTGGGGCCAAAAATGGGCCCCTTTGCCGGTGACGGGGGAGGACTGCTAATTCAGCAGAGGGCAAGAGCGGAGGAGGAGCTCGACGAGGTATTGAAAAATTTACCTTTTTTCGGGCGAGGATAATGGCTTGGTCCGAGAAATGGTGCCTGAGTTGAAAGGAGAGGTGGCGGGACAGGCACGAGAAGGACGGAGGGCAACTGCAGGCACAGAGAGGGGTCACCGAGCTCTGTGCGACAGGTCACAGTAGAGGTTGATATTCACTGTGAGGAATCTTCGGAAGACAGTATGGGGGTAGAGAGTGTCACGAGGAAGAGGGCGGCTGCGTCAGACTCAGATATGTCCTGACACCCGCGCAGAGGTCTGGAGGAGGGATGTTATTTTCGTGACAGCCAGAATAAGAGGCATCGAAAAGGGGGGGGGGGGTGGATGGTAACAAACCACATGTTGACCCTGGGGCAAGAGGCCCTGGGAAAGGGTGAGGGGAAAAAGGGATTGGAAGTTTTAAAAAGGGCCCTTAAATGATGATGTAAATGTAAATGGACGGTATGGTATGAAGGGGAATGCTTTCGTTTTCTCTTTACGTCGATACAGAGTGGACGTAGTTTTTCTACAGGAGCAAATTTGGGGAGGGGTAAAGTGCTCGGGGGTGGAAGGGTATACGGTGTTGACTCGCCATCGGCACGTTTGAAAGGTGGTGGGGGTTTTTTGATAAGGACGAGCCCGTTTGTTGCAAGAGTGAAGGGGGTGGGGGGGGGGGGGTGTTGCGTGGGGTGGGTGGGGGAGGGGGCAGGGGGTAACCTTTGTAATGTGTATGCCCAGCTGAAAATGATTGAAAGAAAGGGGGTTTTTGTGGTGAGATCTAGTTTGTTTTCCGTGGTTTCCCTGAGGTGGCCATCGTAGGTGGGGCGGAATTGTGTGATGGGAGGGGGGTTTGGGGAACCCGAGGGGGGGGGCATAGTTGAAAAGCTTACGAAATCTTTGGGGGACGTTCGGGGGGTTGGTAGGTGGGGGCGGGGGAGGGGAGCATATTTTCGTGGGGCGAGGTTGGGGCTAGGTTAACAGGTTTTTAAAAATTTCCATAAGGTAGTGTCAAAGTCTGTCCGTACTTTTGCCCTATTTTTCAGTCATAGGGGGGGTTGCGAAAGAAGTAGAGTGGGATTCTCTAGTTTTGTATCTCGGGGGGGAATTTTGGGAAATTAAATACGAGTCTGTTGGAAATGGGGGGGGTTGGGGGTTTTCGGGAGCTGGGGGAGAGTTAACCCGAGGAGGAAAAAGGTGTGGAGGACGTGGGGACGTGGGGGGATGGTGGGCTAAGGCCCGGGTTTGGGCATTTTTATGGCGGGAGGGAAAAGGATAATTCTTTAAAATTTGGGTTGATTAATTTTTTGGGGGAAGGTTAAAGGGGGTTTTATGTAAAAGGGACAGTAGAGGGGTCTATCCATGGACAACATTAGATTTAAAAGCGGTTGGGGAAAAATTCGGGACGAGCGTTTTCCAAGGGGTGAGATAATGGGGGGGGGGAGGAGGTGTTATGGGAAAAGGGCCCGTTTCGTTGTTTGCGCAGAAAAAAACAACGTAAAGCGGGCAACAGCACCTGTTTGGGGTTCTTGAGTGGTGGGGGGGTTAGGGGGGGTCAGAAATCCACAAAACGATGGGATGGGGTTTTTTGGGGATACGTGGTACGAAAAGTATTGGGGGGAGGAAGGGGTAGGATTTAGGGATTTTAGAGAGGGTGTGGGAAGTGTGATGTAGGTTAGGACACAGGATAGGGAATTTTTGGGGGGGGCATAATGGGGGGAAATAGGAGAGCTTTGAGTCCCATGCGAAAGGAAAAGCACCGGGAATCGAGGACTCCGGCGGAGTTTTATCAACACTTGGAGTTAAAAAAGGTTTTTTGGTGGGGTTACGAACTTGAGAAGGAAAGGGGAAGGGTTGGGGGGAAGCAGGCAACAGCTGTAGTTGTTTTGGTACCGAGGGAAAGGAACAGCGCGTCGGGGATATAAACAATACATTGTTAGCGCGGTTTATAATTATTTGAAAAAATTTTGGGAAATAGGCTCAAGTGTGTTGTAGGGGGGTTTGTATGGAAAAACCCTTTTGGGGTTTGCCAGGTAGGCTATGGGGGTGGGACATGGTCTTTTAAGGGATTTCGTGGAAAAAGGGGGGAAGGGGGGGCGGGGGTTGGTTGCACTGATGCGGGAGCTTTAGGGTGGAGCGGGAGCTTTAGGTTTTCCTTGGGAAAACGGGGTAGGGAGGAAAAAAATGGGATGGGTAGAGGCTTTTATAGAGGGGCAATGGTGAGAGTACAATTAAGGAAGATTAGGGGGGAGGATTGTCATGGGGAGAGGTCTAGCAGGGTGTCCTAGTCACAAGCTTTTTTTTCATGCATACAGGACCCCTTTTATAGAAAGGGGAGGCCATAGGGGGTTTGGGGGGAAGGGGTTGGGGGGGGGACTGGGGGCGTTTGGCCGTTCTCATAGGGTAGTAATTAAAATCGATTGGTTGAGAAGGATGTCAAAAATTAGATGGGGTGGGCACACGTTTTATGTGCAATGGTAGAGGGGGAAATTCGGAGAAGTCCATGGTTATGGGGTTTGGAAATTTGGGGGGGGCGGTCGAGTTTGGGGGATGCAGTCGTAAAAAAAGCGGGGGATGTCATTAAAAATTTTTGGGCTAATCATGCAGAGATCTTGAGGTTGCACGGGTTTAAAATTCGGGCAGGTTGGTAAAAGGGTACTGGGGCATTGGGAGCATTGCGGGGCCCTTTATTTGACCCTTGTGCAGCGTGCCATTGTAATTAACGTTTTATTGTATAGCAAGGTTTTGGCATGTGGCTGCCGTGTTCCCCTTAAAAGGGGGCGGCAATTGCAAAAATAAACTAAGGGTTTTTAAATTTTGTGGGGGTTTGGTTGTGATTGGGTTTGAAGGGATGTAGAATTTTTCCTTGCGTCAGGGGGGTTGGGTTTTTTTGAAATTTTAAAAAGGAGGGTCAAATGTATCTTTATTAAAAGGGGGGTGATGGGGGGGTGTGAGTGGGGGGGGGGTTTGGGTTAAGGGGACACAATAAATTGAAACGCATTTTCTGGACGGGGTTTTGGGGGTGTGAAAATTTTTTAGGGCAGCAGTATGGTTTGGGATCTGGGTAAAGGGAAAAATAATAGGCTGGTGGATTCGGGGGAAAGGGTTTGGCTCCCGGGGGGGGATTTTCCCCATAACTGGGGTGTAATTGGTGAAAGGTTTGGTAGGGTTTAAGGTTCAACCCGTCGTGAGGTGATGTATCGGTTTTTTCATGGGGTTTTACCATCGGGGGTGGGCTTTCACTAGATGGTTTTGGGGGGTATGTGGAAAATGTGGGGGGAGGATTCTGCATTCCCTGTAGGTATTTTTGGAGGGGTTGGGGAGGTCAGGGGTTTGGTTTTCAGGTGTTGCATAAGATAAGTGGCCCCAAAACTTCTTGTTCTTGCGGGCATTGAGTCATGGGGGGGTTGGATGAAAGTATTATTAGGGCGTGGGGGGACATTATGTAGATTTTGTTACATTATTGGGGGAATGAGGGGGGAAAAGGGGAAGTGAGGTAAGAGGAGGGTTTGGGTGTTCGTTTATAAAACTTTGCCGTAATAGAGAACTTTTTGGGAGGGGTTTTGGGGCGGTTTTCTGAGGGTTAGGGGACATTAATTTTAAGGGTTTTTTTAAAAATTTTTAAAGTAGGGGGGTGGGGGGAGGTTAGGGGATGGTATAATGTTTAGTTTAAGGCGTCGGGGGTGGAAACGGGGGCGCCTCCTGGTAGTAGCGTGAATTGTATGAACTTGGGCGTATGATTTTTATTATGGTTTGTGATGCTAAAACCAATATGTGTTTGATTTTTTCAGAGGACATTGTTTTTTATGTTATCTTAGCTGGTTAAAGATTGTAGAGGGTCAGTGTGTTGGATCCTTGTTTATTAATATTTTTTGTTTGATGAAAAATTTTTTTTTTACCTTTTCCAATACGATGTTAATTGTTTTAACGAAAACGGTTTTCCCACTTTATAATTTCAAGTGCAATAATGTATATAAAGATGTGTTTTTTTAATCATATAACAATCAATTGGGAAATTTGCGTTATTTTGGGTTTCATAGGGTAGGGTTTTATGTATGGTTTTGGGGGGTATTTTTGTTACTCAAGTTTTGTTTTTGTGGTTTTTTTTATGATTATTTTGTAAGGGTTTTTTTTGTCTTTATCTATTTCTTGTATTTATTGTTCAAATAAAATATAAAAAAAAAAAAAAAAACTTGTGGCTGGCCTGGGGACAGTTGTCCCAAAGATGAGGAGGGACTTTGGGGTCCTCCCATGGGGACTTGGTTTGACACTCCCCAGTGGGACCAAGGCCCGGGGCCCCCACTTGGAAAAAGGGCCGGGGCCCGGGGGAATACCGGGGAATCTTTAATAATAATAATAAATTGACACTGGTGATGCAATAAACATTCACTACACAATCTACTGAATAAACACATACATAAGACATTAAAATAAAATGAACACAACCTATAGACTGGTTCTACCTACGTACGTTGTTTGACAAGTACACAAAGTTCATTCGACTGCGTCTACATACGTTGCTTCACAAGTACACAAGGTTCATTAGGGGTCGTTCATAGGTCGGAGGGCGGAGAGAAAAAAAACTCGAAAAAATATGAAAATTGAATTATTGTTACCAAAAAAATAGCTGAACTTTCTGGCAACACTCTGGTATAATTATTATCCTTGTACGATGTTTCTAAAAGGAATTACAGCCATTTATAACAGGCATGGTGACAGCGCTGATGCGTCATATTGCGTAACAAGCGCTGACGCGGCATTGTTTACGTTTTTTCCCCGTGTTATTTTTATCCTTTTCTTATATCTTTATGTCTAATATAATACAAATTCACCATCTGAGATCATGCCAGAGTGGGCGGAGATAATATGATCAAGGAACCAATCAGGTACCCTGGGTATATTGCATAAAATGGCCGACACCTCCAGCCAACAAAATATTCCATACCCACGCTAATATCAATTATAAGGCTTATTTATCTATCACAATTGATCTATTATGACATAATGCAATATAATAATAGCATATAAACATAAAAAGTACACCTTAAAAAATAATATATAGCATAATATGATGCCCCGAGGAAAAAATTTCTATCGATATTTCCCCTGAAGGTGAAGAAAGGGTCCGACCTCTCTCATCAGTGATGAGAGAAAACGGATTTACAATGGTTAACTGTAATAAACACTCGTAGGTCGCGGAAAAAGTGTAAAATAAGGCGAATTTTTCGGGAAAAAAAAAATATTTCCCGGGCACCTGGGGTGCCGCGCGCTTCGGCCTATATCTCGAAAGTAAGTTATTTACCTATTTAGGGGGACTGCATCCTTATTTATGAATGAATTGATTTGATTTTCACAACAAACATAGAAGAATGATTGCTTTACAAGTTTTGTGATACCTTTCTGAAGTATCCCAAATATTTTCAGATTTGTGTGGGCAACAAGACCGACATCTTCCAAAATGTCAAAAAAGTTATGAAACTTTATTTTTTTTAGCATGAAGATAAGATTTATTATATAACTGGTACCTGAAAAATTATGGAATTTTTTTTTTTTTTATATTTTTATTTAAAACAGAGCAAATACAATAATGTATAAGAGTATAAAATTAAAAACCATACTAGATATTACAAAACCTCTAGTACACAATCCCGGTACATTTTAAGAACACCATAGATCATGGCCATATTACAACCATATACATAACCCACAACCATATACATAACCTATAAACCCTCCTTTTATAATAATCATTATTGCCAGTGCAGACACAGCTGACACTACTCCCCCCCCCTCCCCGTATGTACAGTCACCGTTCTAAATAACATACATTGAATTATCCTAATTAATGGTCATACCCTGACCTCATCAAAACCTAAAAGTTGGTAGTGCATGAACAAGACAAAAACACAAATTTACAGACTAAAACATATATGAAACATTACATTCCTATACACGTACACTGTAATAAGTAGAAGAATATACACCACCAATATGATATCAAATATTAATGTTAACCATGAATTACAAACATTCAAAACATTGTATATGGTGAAGTTCACACTCAAAATGCAAGATAATACACCACATGCCACATTAGCGGTACAATACTAGGCTATGTAAATTATTTAAAGAACCCGAGACTAGAACATGAATAAGTATTATCCAAAAGGTTCATCATGATTTTAGTAACTTAACAACTCCAAACTCCTTATAACACCTAACACGCCACATACAAACTTACCAATAACGTAACATACATTCCACAAGACTATACTTTCGCTGTGCCTTCTAGCACGTGCCTAACTAGTATTACTTACAAATATAGATACAAAAATTTTAATCTAGAGAACTAATCCTTATCCACACACGTTTACATAATAGGAAATTACTTTAAATCTGATGCAGGAACGCATAACAAAAATGCAAAAATAACTCAGTTCTTCAAGGTACATAGTGAAAGGAATATCCTCTCAAGAAAAGTTTAAAATTCAATTGCAAGACCAGTACAAGCGAAACATAATACGCTACCAAAGGAAAATATACATATATTTATTTATATATTTAAACTGCCATTTACACCTTCCCCATCAAGGGAACTAAGCTAAACTAATCTTTCACAACCTCTCATCTAGACCCACACGAGTACCTCCAATCACACCCAATCACCCAGCATTGCGCACCCAAGGAGGTGAGCCCGTTGAATACCCCTGAACCCCCCCCCCTCCCTTTTACCACCCTACTCATCCCGGCAGTTAAAACCCCTTATAACGCCAATAAATTTCCTATTGTTAGGCCTCTATAACCCTCGAAAAAACCTCATCCCACCTTTTCTCCAAAAATGTCTCTATTGCGACACAAGGTTCGATAAAACGTCGCCGCCAAAGTCCTTCTCAGCACATCCCCACCCTCCTTCCCCTCATACCCACAAAACATATATGTAGTCACGATTACATATGTTAAACCCCTTACCACACCCTCATCCACACCACTCATATCAAGACTCAACGCTCGCAATACCGACACACTTGACCCCCCACCCTCACCACAACCTTATTCATCCATACCCTGATGCACTCCAAACCTTCACAAAAATAGACAACATGATATGCAGTCTCTTCCCCACTGCATCTGCCACACCCCCCACCCTCGATAACCTCCTATCTCGGAGCATCGCTCCCGATGGCAAAATCCATGCAGGAAACGATACATAAACTCACGTGGCCTAGGTCGTATCCTTAATTTACTAAATCTTCGCCATATTACATCCCATGCATACATGGGGTAGATCCCTTCAACCGGCGCCACTACATTTCTCTCTAACAATTTACATAAAGTTCCCACCTTTACTTTTCCCGGTTCCCTGGCTAACACTAAAGCACGTAACACTGTTTCACATTCCTTCATTTCCGCCCCTCCATACCATTTCCTCAGGTGAGCATGTACCTTATCTAGCTGCCCCCCCCTCCATGCACCTGCACTTATCACTTCTCTCTTAATAAAAACACATTTCACACGCTTTCTCAAGTCAACAAACTAACCCTCCCTACATACCGGCAATGTCACTACCTCCCTTCGCAACCAGTTGCACCCTGAGCCCACAAAATTTGAACACCATTCTAAGAATACTCGTGATCGCTGTTCCTGTTAATGGCATCACTGCCGAAACAAACCAGACTTTACTATATAGTAATACATTGATGACGATTGCACGTTGCCTAAGGGTTAAATGGTGCGGTCGCAGCATTCCCAAACGTCGCTGCACCTGTTCCACCATCCTATTCGAATTGCTAATCCTTGCAGCACTCAGGTCAGCCTCATAAACGACACCACAGATTTTCATACTCCTGGTTCTCCGCTGCACAACATCACATCCCCAATCTAATCTCCCTGCCCACTCTCCCAACCCATTATCATTGACTTTTCCAGATTTACCTTCATCCAGTAGCTCTCCCAAAATTGTGTACAACTTCCTCCAAAAGTCTAACCGTGTCTCCTCACTCACCAAAATAGTTGTATCATCAACATAGCCCACCAAACCAGGCCAAGGCTTCTGCTCACCATCCCCATCCCCTGTCCTTAGACGATCCTCCACCATCCTATAAAAGGGATCCTGAACACATGCAAACAAAAGTTGTGATAATGAACATCCCTGCCGAAGACCTCGCTCCATGGTGACTCCCTCCCCCACACAACCCATTGATTTGCACCCTTACCTTCGCGTTTGAGTACAACGTATCCACCCACCCCACTATTTCTTCGCCAAACCCCTGTCGTAGGAGAATATCCTCAAAGCCTTTCTTTCCACCCTGTCATAAGCCCCTTGCCAATCCAACGCCACCAACGCCCCTCTTCCCCTTTCCATGTCCTCCAGGAACCCCTTTATGATCCGTGGCCTCGCCCATTGACCTACCAGGCAACCCAAACTGAGACTCAAACACGACCCTCCCCACAACACATTTAAGCCGATTCCCATGAATTTTCTGCGAACAATTTATAATCAGCACAAAGCAACGAAATGGCTCGGTAATCCCGAAGGGTACTCTGCTGTTTACCCTTCGGGACCAACACCACCACCGCCGTTACCTGTGATTCCCATCTTACCTCCTTCCTTCATGGTATTCATTAACTCTACTAGGAAACCCCTAAGCAGATCCCAGTGCTGTACATAAAATTCGCTTGGTAAACCATCGATCCCGGGTGCCTTTCCCTTCCTCATGTCCATAAGGGCTCTCCATATTTCCTCCTCCTCAATGACCCCACCCAGTGCCTCCCGATCACTCCTCCCAGTTTGCATGGCACATACTCACATACCTGCCCAAGAACCTCTCCATCTACCCACTACTTTTCCCATATTCCTCAAACCATCTATCTGCATATGCACTCATCCCCGTGGTTTCCCGTAATACCTGTCCCTCTCTAAACCCCCCACCAAAGAAATGACTTGCAATCCCGGTATTGTAGTCGTTCGCTGTCGTACCTTCTGTCCTCGCAGCACACAAGCCGATGGCTTGTCGCCCCATAGTACTTCGTCCAACCCAGCCTGTATACGTACCGCTGCAAAACGTTCTTCTTGTAAATCCCTTATCCTGCCCTTCAACATGTGTATATCCTCCACTGGGTACACCCCGGCCACAGCTCCCCCCTTGTAACAATCCCGTAATCTAGATTCTAAATAATTGACAACCATACCGCAATTGATTTATGCGTTTACCCTCCCTCACATAAAATTGACGTATTCTTACTTTAGCCACACTATCCCACCATCCTACCACATCCTCCTCAGTCCTTCTGTATGCCCAGAGCTGTTCCCAAAATCCTTTAACACAGTTAGGTGTGTAACTATTAATGTTAATGGTTTGAAATCTGTCAGAAAGTGTTTGCAGGTGCGTGAGTGGTTGAATCGTTTTGCAGTGGATGTGTGTTTTTGCAAGAACATAACCATAAGGTAGGAAGTTTGTTTGAGATGGATGGTTATGACATTTATGTGACTCACTCCAGATGTCTAAAAAGTGGAGTGGCTGTGTTGATAAAAGCGACCAGCCCGTTTGTGTTGAGACACTGGGAGGAAGGGGGGAGGATCGCGTGGTGCGAGTAGTGGGGGATTGGGTAGTAGAAGGGTTGGTTTTGTAGGGGTATATGGGCCGGCTGAACATGATGTTAATATTAAAAATACTTTGTTAGAGATGTCTTGGTATATTATTTGAGGTCTCTGCCAGAAATTACAGTGGTCGGTGGTGACTGGAACTGTGTGGTGCAACCGTAAAGACATTGAACCGAGGGGGCGGGTTTCTGTTCGCTTGTTTTGGGTGACTTGTTGTCTGGGTTGGGGTTGGTAGATGTATGCGGAGGACGTGACTTTGGGATTGAGCATACTTTTGTGCATAGGGGCTATGCGGCATGTTTAGATAGGGTGTATGTGTCTCGGCGGGTGGTGATAATCAATGTGCGTGTATTGAATGTCTTTTTCTCCAATCAGCGGGGAGTTTTTGTAGAGCTCAACTGGGGGGGTCTCCGCGATCGTTTTCAGGGATACTGGAAACTGAATACGCAGATGCTACAAAGTGCGGATGATAGGGAACTATTCGTGACTTCTGGGCATCTATGGGAGTAGACTCCTGGTGAGGGGTGGGATTTAGTACGATGGTGGGATGAGGTTGTGAAGCCTTGAATTAAGAATTTTTATGTGCATCGGGGTAAGGAGGCCACTCACTTGGAGTATGGTTTTCAGAGGTACCTGGAGGGTCATCTACGACAATGTTATGCGCAGGGAGAGGCATCTGGGGTTTACCCAGTGGATGAGATCGACGCTATTAAAGAACAAATCCAGGTTTTAAGAACATAAGATGTAGGAACACTGCAGAAGGCCTACTGGCCCATACGAGGCAAGTCCTTATCAAAACGACATCTACCCAAAGCCACCCAAGAAATAACTCCCGCACTCCATGACACCAATCAAACCCAGCCCCTCCCACTCATACATCTGTCAGTCTCTTCTTAAAGCCACCCAAGGTCCTAGCCTCTATCACCCCACTGGGAGACTGTTCCACGCATCACAACTCTGTTAGAAAACCAGTACTTACCTATGTCCTTTCTAAATCTAAATTTATCCAGCTTAATCCATTATTCCTGGTTCTTACCTGGTTCGACACCCTCAGTACTTTATTAATGTCTCCCTTGTTTATGCCTGTCATCCACTTATACACCTCAATGATATCTCCCCTCATTCTATGCCTCTCCAGAGAGTGGAGATTTAAGGCTTTAAGTCTATCTTCATACGGGAGGTTCCTTACACAGTAAATCATTTTAGTCATTCTTCTCTGTATGTTCTCTAATGAGTCTATGTCCATTCTGTAGTAAGGGGACCAAAACTGAGCAGCATAATCTAAATGAGGCCTCACTAGTGATGTATAGGGCTGTAAAATAACTTTTTGAAAAATAAGGTTTTCGATGGGGCACACATTTCGAGTGGGGTGGAGGAGGCTTTGTGGGGTGACAAGCCGTCTGCTTGTGTCTTACAAAGTCAGACACAAAGGCAAAAAGCGACTGAAATTGTGAGTTTAGTGGTGCAGGATGAAGTTGATGGGTATAGTGAGGGACAGGTCTTAACAACAACTGAGGGGATAAGTTTTTATGTCGATACTTGGAGTAAGATCCAGATGCAAAGTAAAGACGTGAGTGAGCATGCGATACAGGATTTGGGGAGAGGAGTACGATGCGAGTTAAATGATTATGATCGCCTTCTCATGAGTGGGCCTATATCTGAGGCAGAGGTGTGGGAGGCACTACAAGGAATGAGTAAGGGGAAGGCTCCAGGCATTGATGGCATCCCTTGTGAATTTTATATCAAACACTGGGAGGTAATACAGACTTTTATGGTTCGTTTACTCAATGCGATGAAGGAGGGGGGGTGTTAGGTCTGTCTCAGCATACGGCAGTGTTGGTCTTAGGAAATGTGATGTGCCATTAGCGATTAAGGACTACCGTCCCATATCATTGATGTGTAGTGACTATAAACTATATGCGAAAAATTTTGATGAATAGAATATAAGAAAGTGTTTTGATAAGTTAATCCATAAGAGTCAGTTTGGTATGCCAGGTAGGTCAATGTATGATGGTCATGGGAATATCAGGGAGTTTGTTGAGGAATGCAGGGTGAGGGGTGGGGGTGGTGTTTTGGCTTTAGACTGGCGAGCCACTTTTGATAGTGTGGAAAGGGAGGTTCTGTGGAAATTTATGAGATGGCAGGGTTTTGGAAATGAGGTCATCATGTGGGCCCGTTCGTTGTACAATGGAGCAGGATTTAAAGTACAAATTAATGGCAAGTTAGGTGTTTTTGTACACTTGAGCAGGGGCATTCGTCAGGGATGCCCCATGTCTCAAATGCTTTTGTGATGTATGCAGGACCTAAAATGGAGGAATATAGCAAATAATATTGTTGCAGTAATAACACCAGGAGGCAGCTCTGATGAAAACTCACACTCACACGAGCTTTTAAATCTCTGCACAAAATTCAATTTAACCAGCAATAATAGAGCCTACTAGACTGGAGAATACACTAGACCTCATCTTCACTAACATGATGATCTGATAAGAAATGTCACCATATCAAAAACAATATACTCAGATCACAACATAATTGAGGTTCAGACATGTATGCGTGGAGCCCAGACCGACAAAATGAGACTAGTCACGAGGGAGCATTCACCAAATTCAACTTCAATAACAAAAACATAAAGTGGGACAAGTAAACCAAGTCCTAACCGATATAAGCTGGGAAGATATACTAAGCAACACAGACCCAAACTTATGCCTAGAACAGATTAACTCGGTGGCACTCGATGTATGCACAAGGCTTATTCCTCTAAGAAAAGGAGGAGTAGATGTAAAATAGAAAGAGACAGGCGCTCCCTTTACAGGCGACGGAAAAGAATAACAGAGCGGCTAAAAGAGGTCAATATATCTGAAATGCGCAGGGAGACACTGGTCAGAGAAATAGCAAGCATCGAACTTAAGCTAAAAGAATCCTTTAGGAGTCAGGAATCGCGGGAAGAACTAAAAACCATAAATGAAATCGAAAGAACACCAAAGTATTTCTTCTCCTATGCCAAATCAAAATCGAGAACAACGTCCCAGTATTGGGCCCCTCCTTAAACAAGATGGGTCCATACACAGATGACAGCAAGGAAATGAGTGAGCTACTCAAGTCCCAATATGACTCAGTTTTTAGCAAGCGCTAACCAGACTGAGAGTCGAAGATCAAAATGAATTTTTTATGAGAGAGCCACAAAATTTGATTAACACAAGCCTATCCGATGTTATCCTGACGCCAAATGACTTCGAACAGGCGATAAATGACATGCCCATGCACTCTGCCCAGGGCCAGACTCATGGAACTCTGTGTTCATCAAGAACTGCAAGAAGCCCCTATCACGAGCCTTTTCCATCCTATGGAGAGGGAGCATGGACAACGGGGGTCGTCCCTCAGTTACTAAAAACAACAGACATAGCCCCACTCCACAAAGGGGGCAGTAAAGCAACAGCAAAAGAAACTACAGACCAATAGCACTAACATCCCATATCATAAAAATCTTTTAAAGGGTCCTAAGAAGCAAGATCACCACCCATCTAGAAACCCATCAGTTACACAACCCAGGGCAAATGGGTTTTAGAACAGGTCGCCCCTTTGTCTGTCTCAACTACTGGATCACTACGACAAGGTCCTAAATGCACTAGAAGACAAAAGAATGCAGATGTAATATATACAGACTTTGCAAAAGCCTTCGACAAGTGTGACCATGGCGTAAATAGCGCACAAATGCGCGCTAAAGGAATAACAGGAAAAGTCGGTCGATGGATCTATAATTTCCTCACTAACAGAACACAGAGAGTAGTCGTCAACAGAGTAAAGTCCGAGGCAGCTACGGTGAAAAGCTCTGTTCCACAAGGCACAGTACTCGCTCCCATCTTGTTCCTCATCCTCATATCCGACATAGACAAGGATGTCAGGACACAGCACCCTGTCTTCCTTTGCAGATGACACCCGAATCTGCATGACAGTGTCTTCCATTGCAGACACTGCAAGGCTCCAGGCGGACATCAACCAAATCTTTCAGTGGACTGCAGAAAACAATATGAAGTTCAACGATGAGAAATTTCAATTACTCAGATATGGTAAACATGAGGAAATTAAATCTTCATCAGAGTACAAAACAAATTCTGGCCACAAAATGAGCGAAACACCAACGTCAAAGACCTGGGAGTGATTTATGTCGGAGGATCTCACTTCAAGGACCATAACATTGTATCAATCGCATCTGCTAGAAAAAATGACAGGATGGATAATGAGAACCTTCAAAATAGGGAGGCCAAGCCCATGATGACACTCTTCAGGTCACTTGTTCTATCTAGGCTGGAATATTGCTGCACTCTAACAGCACCTTTCAAGGCAGGTGAAATTGCCGACCTAGAAAATGTACAGAGAACTTTCACGGCGCGCATAACGGAGATAAAACACCTCAATTACTGGGAGCGCTTGAGGTTTCTAAACCTGTATTCCTGGAACGCAGGAGGGAGAGATACATGATTATATACACCTGGAAAATCCTAGAGGGACTAGTACCGAACTTGCACACGAAAATCACTCACTACGAAAGCAAAAGACTTGGCAGACGATGCACCATCCCCCCAATGAAAAGCAGGGGTGTCACTACCCGTTAAGAGACCATACAATAAGTGTCAGGGGCCGAGACTGTTCAACTGCCTCCCAGCACACATAGGGGGATTACCAACAGACCCCTGGCAGTCTTCAAGCATGGCACTGGACAAGCACCTAAGTCAGTTCCTGATCAGCCGGGCTGTGGCTCGTACGTTGGTTTGCGTGCAGCCAGCAGCAACAGCCTGGTTGATCAGGCGCTGATCCACCAGGAGGCCTGGTCACAGACCGGGCCGCGGGGGCGTTGACCCCCGAAACTCTCTCCAGGTAAACTCCAGGTAGACCCTTTTTACTGGGCTGTTTGTGGGCGGGGAGTAGAGACATTGTGGGGTCTGAGTAGTGGTCGACCGACCCTTGTGGGTTATGTAGATGATACTATTGTGCTATTATGTTCACGGGAGCAATTGGGTTTTGTTGGAAGACTTGTTGACATATTTGGCAAGGCTACGGGGATGTGTGCTAATAGAGGAAAATCGAAGATTATGGAGTTGGGGGAGTGGGTGGGGAGATGGGGTGGATGCAGAGGGGTGGACTGTGGTTGATCGTATCACTATATATGGTATTCATTATATGCGGGAGGTCGATCAGATGAGGGCGTGCAATTCAGGGAGGGTTGTACATAGTGTCTAGGGGCGCTTAAATAGTCTACGGCCGCAACATTTAACCCTGCATCAGAGGGCGGTGGTCATTAATGTTCTGCTTTATAGCAAAGTATGGCACGTTTGCTGCACTGTATCCTCTGTTGCAGGGGGACGTAAACATCTTTTGCATAAGTTTATCGATTTTTGTGGGGTTCAGTTTGCATTGGCTCCAAGAGGGTGGGGAGCACCAATGCATCAGGGGGGGTTGGGTCTCATTCCTAGTCTAGAGGCTGTGCATGGCATTTTTTCGGAAGCGTCGTTTTCTCCAACTGGGTGGGAGGGCATGTGGGTTTAAAGTGAATTGTATCAGACCTGCAAGGGGGTTGAGAGGGGGGAAATTTTTAATTTTGGGCGACGCGATCTTAAATATTATGAACTGGGGGAGTGCACTGGTAAAATTATGTCCCTTAGAAAGGGCAGGAAAGGGGTTTCGTGGTGCGGTTGAAGGAAGTACCCCCTGTAGCGGGGGGAAATATATGGAGGCGGTTCAACTTTTTGTTCCCCTGCTCAAGTACGGGAAGTGGTTTTTAAATTTTTACATGGAATCTTGCCGTCCGGGTGGTGTTGTATAATAGGCGTTTGGAGGAAGACTGGGGTTGTCCGGCGTGCGAGATGGAGGAATCTGCTTTACACGTTGTGTATTTCTGTGAGACTTTAGGTATGGTACGAGAGTGGTTCAGTAGGGTTTTGCGTTTGGTGGGGGGGGGAGGTTTGTCGGTACTCCGGGCGTTGAGCTTTGATGTAGGTGATAAGATAAGATTTCGTTCGGTATTTAACCCCCGGGGGTTAGCCACCCAGGATAACCCAAGAAAGTCAGTGCGTCATCGAGGACTGTCTAACTTATTTCCATTGGGGTCCTTAATCTTGTCCCCCAGGATGCGACCCAGGTACCTATTTGCTGCTAGGTGAACAGGACAACGGGTGTAAGGAAACGTGTCGAAATGTTTCCACCCGCCGGGAATCGAACCCGGGCCCTCCATGTGTGAAGCAGGAGCTTTAGCCACCAGGCCACCGGGCCCCCGGGGTTGACTTACGTATACAACGTGCGGTGTCGTACGTTGTGGCCGATTAAAATTTTCGTGTCAAAGGGCTATGAGGCACGTTGATGGTAACAGTAGAATTAGGGATTTAGCGGGACGATTTATAGGACAAAATGTCGAAAAAAGGTTGGTATATGAGGGGAGATGGGAGAGAGACTTCCCGCCTGAATATAAAGCCTTGGAGTTACGAGATTTGAGATAGTTGTGAGTGTTCAGGGGTAATCTAAAAGGGGTGGTCAGCTGTGTCTAATTGTGTTTCTCAAGTGTGTGAAAGTATTTGTGTTCTCCGAGTTTATGTGCGTCTCCTATGTAACGGTGATGGGTATATCTTACGTGCTTTGTATATACAACTTTTAGGAATGTTTCTCGTCATTTATGCCTCAATTAAAAAGTCATTGGTGTACATTTTGTATAATGGTGTGCTTCCTAGCACAGTTGAACGTTTTCTTATTTTTGTTTATACTTTATGCCATGTCCGTGTGTTTTTCAACAGTATATGTATTTATGCAAGTGTTTGTTTTTCTGTAAGCTGTGATGGAGCTTGAACTATATGTGGAAGCAGTATTTTTCAATGTTTGCCTCTCGTCAGTGTATAAGTTCACTTATAGCTGCTTGCATTGTCTTTTCTTGTGTTTATTTGAGATGTCAAATATCACAGTGTAGTTTCGTTTTGTTTTATTATTATATTTTCATTTTTGTGAATTGTAGCGTTATCCTGTTTCCAACCTCCAACATCCATTCTGGCAAGTTCACTAATTATTACATGTCGGTTGGCTACATCGAAAGCGGATTTAAGGTCAAGGAAGGTAGTGTAGGAGCTGTCAGTGTGCAGGGTGAGAAAGGTGGCTATGCAATGATGCACGCTCCTTCCATGCATGAAACCATGTAACCGGGGAGACAAAAATTGTTTGATTCTGTACATGAGACGATTAAGAATCATTCTCTCAAATGTTTTACACAAGCAGCTAGTAAGAGATATTGGGCGAAATGCATTTTGTTGATTGGGCTTAGGAATTGGAATGATAGGCGTT
>NC_069481.1:26980849-27026685 GCF_026875155.1 Cherax quadricarinatus | reverse complement strand
TGCCTCCTGGGACACGGGGGCTGCCATGCTCATAAGAGCTACACAAATGACATTTTTTTTTCCCTGACCGCAAGTAAACATAAACCTGTGTTCTATAACCGTCATCGAACATAGGTGGTATAGGCCTTGTTAAGACATTTTGGGGTGTAAAACCCTCCACAGCCTTAAAAAGGACCATCCCTCCACACACCCATGGTTGCAGAATGCACTGTCCCATAACTGCAAAAAAACTCCTGTAACCATATCTGTACCAAAAGGACTTTTGTACCTTCCCCATTAAGTACTTAAGACGCATGTAAAACGACATCCACCGCTGAATTCACACTCCGCGTTTTTTCCTGTAATGCTCGAAAATTCTTTGTAAAACCGGCTCGACAAATTTTTCCGAAGATTCTTGTCAAACCATTAAGACGATGCCATAAAATTTTTTAAGGGGGAATACCTATGATCCCTGATGATGCCAGGGAAAAGGCGTTCATCAATCGCCACTTAATGAAAACCACAACCACTCAATGCAGACGTATTTATTCTCCGTCCTTACGCCCGCCATTTGATACCCAAAGTAAAACGGTAAACTGTGCAAAAGCCAACTCAATCGAGCGTCGCGCAGCAGTCCAATGGCCCGGAGCGAGCAACAAATTTTTCATGTATGTATTTTTGTGAAAAATTTGGGGGAGTATCGGGGAATGGATGGGAAAGGTTTCGAGGCAGGGGGGGGAGGCAGGAACTTTTGGGGGCTTTTAATTTTGGACGTGGGGGGCAAAGAGGCCTGTAAACGTCAATAAAAGTTAAAATGCGGTTTTTGTTTTTTTACCCTGGGCGATAAGGAATGGGGATTGGGGAGTGCGCAAAGGGGTTTTGGGCGCGACCATTTATAGAACGTTGTTTGAAAAGGGAAATTTTGGGAATTTGCTGGGACAGGTTTTTTCAGCGGGGTACCGTATATAGTGTGGAGCTTTGTTCCTTTGTAAAAGGGGGGGGGGTGAAGTTCGGGGGATGGAACGGCTCACTCCGGGGTTGGGGTATGCAAAAGGGCTTGTTGCGTGTTATCAGTGTAATGGTGGTTGTGGGTAAATGTAGTTTTTTTTAGGGGAGGGGGGTGCAGTTAATAATGTTTATAATGTCTTATGTCAAAGTCTACTGCCTTCTTTCTTTGTTGAAGTACTTGATTTACCTTTAGGCTTTGCCCGGAAACGGGTTTTATGTTTTTGTACCGAGCATTTTATTTCAATTTTTAAGTGTAAAGCCTTTTGATTGCGGAATGATTTTTTTTATTTTTATTTTAAAAAACATAAAATTTAAAAAGGGATATAAAAAATTAAATACCACAATAAAACAGGATCTGACAAATTTCGAAGAATATTCAAAAAGTGCAAGAAAATAATAAAGAAAAAACGCAAAAACATACCACCATGCACGACACACATTATACAAAAAGATAAATATCGACACATTCACACAAAACTGTTTAGGGGGGACCCCCCCCCATGAAAACTCATCTATAAATAAAACCCACCTTCCACACATTGACACCATGACAACATAAATTTTGTAACTTTATATACATCAACTGATTTTGAGATTTTAATTTTGAACAAAGTCTGATAAAATCCGAAAACATTTTCTATAACAAAAAAACTTACACAAAATTACATAAATGTATAAAACCCAACAACTGCAAGATTTTTTACAGATACGTTCATCAGCAACGAAACTTAATAACATTTCAAAGGGATGGAAAACAAATTATGTAAAAACAAAAAATCAACCCCAACTAAAGGAAAAAAATTCCCTCAAAATTAAATAAAAAACTGCGAAAAAAAATACCAGAAAAATTATCTTTGCAACAAAGGAGACTAACAGGACATGACTTCTATAACTCTCTTTTTTAACTCAGGAAACCTATTTTATACAAATCTTGGGGTAAACAAAAACTTGCACACAAAACTTTTATGTCAACACAGCACCACTCAGTACATACCTTCCCGACCCTCACTTCCTTCGCCATCCTTTCCCTAAATACACCTCCCTCCGAAAAAACTAATGTAAAACCCGCTTAAAGGAAACCAGTCCGTTACGTTAATTTTTTTTATATTTTATTTAAAAAAACATACACGATACACCACAATTACAAATAAAAAAAACCGTTCAGACAAGTCAGTAACACACAATAAACAAAAAAACATTTAACAATTGAATAAAAAAATTCTACCGTTAGAAACCCAACCCGTTTCGGAAAAAAAAAAAAAACTTATCACTAAATAAACTAGACAAAACAAATTTAAATAACATCCAAACCAAAAGTGCAACAATGTCGGGGTACCACAAAAAACATTGTAAACATTGTAAACAAATTCAACTAAAATAACCCAACCAACCGACTTCCAAAAAACAGTCGGAGAGAAAAAACATTAGGAATGGGTCACACAATCATAATAATGTTACTATACGCATGCAAACACACTACGTGTATGGCATTTTTGTACAGAACAAACTGGATCAACATAGAAATAAAGCGCTAATACTTGCCCCTGCAAATAAACTAAAAAAATTTACATTAAATTGAAAATTTAACCTAAAAAATGGTTCCCACAAACACCCACCATACACAAAGTTAATTTCCCAAATTAACCTCATATTAATATGCCCTTCCATTCAAATAGGGGTAAATAAACCCCATCAAATACTTAAATTTTTCGTACATATTTCATA
Organism: Cherax quadricarinatus; assembly: GCF_026875155.1. Taxonomy (NCBI): domain Eukaryota; kingdom Metazoa; phylum Arthropoda; class Malacostraca; order Decapoda; family Parastacidae; genus Cherax; species Cherax quadricarinatus. The sequence goes on along the minus strand of NC_069481.1, from coordinate 27,023,973 downwards.
ATGTACCCACTATAATAAAAAAGAGACTATGAAAAGGATAAATCTATCATCAATTCGATATAAAAAACATACCCCTCACAATAACATAAAATAAAAACCCCCAAAATAAATGGTTTTTATAACAATAAAAAAAACAGAAAATCACAACAACTTTTGACTCTGTGATTTACAAATTATAAGGCTACATACCCCGGACCTCCAAAGGCCCCTGCAAAAAAAACTTACCCACATCAGCCACCTTTCAAAACCCAACAAAACCTCCCACAGCTTCCAATCACTCCAAAGGCCCACCACTGAAGAACCAACCCCTTGCCCCCCCCTCCCCCGTCACCAAAAAGGGGTAGACTTCAACAGTAAGCCACGATATCCCTCAAAACTATTTCCCCCTTCCCCCCTACAATTGTTTGGTTCCCAACACTGTCCTATAAAAACACGCCCAAAGCTTTTTTCCAATTTTTTCCCTCCACCCCCTCATCCCCCAAGAAACAACAATTTCAACTATTCGTAGATCCCCCCCCACCTCTTTGGGGACCCCTCCCATATCAACATTAAAGCCCGAGGGTGATAACTTTCCCCCCCAAAAAAAAAGAAAACCCCTTCAACTACAAACAAACCCCTCCAAAACAAACAAAAAAACTACATGAAAAAGCCTTTTACTTCCCCCAAAAAAAAAACCGCTGAGCCTCCTCACAAAACCCATTTTTCTTTGCACCTCTTTTTGATGCTAACGTCCCCAAAGAAATCATATACTAATTCCCTGCTCTTTTTCCGTATTCTTAATTTACAAATTCCACCCATACACCTCCCAACATATGTGGGGAAAACTCCATCCCTGCCCTGATCCTGCGACGACCCACACCCACTAACCATTTTACCTTGATTTTTTTTAAAATTGCGTACCTTAACAAAACCGCAACATTCTTTACACTCCACTAAGTCCCGCCCCCCCACCATTTGCGGATATCCCCCCTCACCTCCCCCACCTGAAACCCCTTTCCCCCCCTGCCCGAAAAACCCTGCTTTTCAATAGCGCCCTTTACCCTAGACCCTAATGCCACAAATCCCAACCTCCCTGTCCCTTACCGCGTCATTACCACATCTTTTCCCAACCATGCCCCCCCAAAAACCCCCCCCCATACCTTAAAGGCTCTTTTTTGTAATTCCAAATATCCTGACTTCTTAAGGGGGAAATTTCCGCCACTCCCCCCACCTTAAATATAAATCAGCGTATTTAACCACCCCAACCCTTTGATGCAAGGTTTCATCCCCGGCCCTTAGACCCTGACCCCATCAAACTCGTCCCTTACCCATTTTTGAATTAAAACCCCCCTGCTCTCCCCGTACATCTGCCAAAAACAAAATCCCCCCAAAACTTTTGCCCTTCTACAGTTATCCAACCAAACTCCTCCCCCAAGGTCCTCCTACCCCAAGCGCCTTCCTCCACAACCGTGATTTCGCTTATTAACTCTCATCCCAGTAGCTTCCCCAAAAATCTCAATTACCCTTCCCCTTTACTTAAATCCTATCTCATTAAGTAAAACATTTGTATCATCTACATAACCAACAAAAATTCCCCACAAAATCCTTCACCCCTCCCCCCATCCTTCCCTCCCACCATCAACCAGAACATAAAAGGAAATCTCAAATCAAAGAGTATTTGGGAGAGTGGACCCCCCTCCCTTTAAACCCTCCCCATGCTTACAGAACTACCCAACCTACCATTTTCCCCCGTCTCTCATCGATGCATTCCATACAATTTCCTCACCCCCAACCACCCCCCCCCCAAAACCCATTCTAACCATACTCTCAATCAAAAAAACCCCCATCCAAAATCGTAAGCTTTTTTCCCAATCCAACCTAGAATACCTCCCTTACTACTACCCTCAAGGAAATCCCGAATACGTCCCATGACCTACCTGCATACTCATCATCCCCGGGATAACCAAATTGTCGCCCCAAGTATCACCGACCCCAATGACCTTCTTCAGTCTCTACCCAAATATTTGCAAAAACCTTGTAATCTGCGCACCTCATAGATATTGCTCGGTAAGCACTCAACTCTCTCCCCCCTCATCTGGACCACCAAAACATGACACCCAACTTTGCGATGTGCCCAACATCCCACTAGTTTTAACATATGATCCAATAGCCTAATAAAGCACTGCCTAATTACACCACCAATGTGCTCTATAAAAATCATTTGAGTATAACCGTCTACCCTGGGTTTTCCCGGCACTCATCCCGAAAACTGCCTCTCCACCTCAACCTCACTTATACCAACCTCCAACCCCACTCTATCCCAGCTCACTTAAAATGCATTGGAACCCCCCTTTCAAAAATTACCCACCAGGAACACCCCCTCCCTCCAACTCCATTTCATCCCTCTAAACCAACTATCAGCATAAAGCCACATACTTTCCGTAATGGATATGACTCAACCCTCTGGATACCCTCCCACCCCAGGCTTGTCTCCATTTGTAGAATGGTGGTTAACACTCTGTCGGTCCCGAAATTTTAACGTAAAACAAATCAACGGCTTTATCACCCCACAATACATCCTCTAAACCCCGCCCTAACTAATTGCAATCAAACCTATCATTGATGTAATTCAAGAGATTCTACTCCGCCGACTGTCCATGTCATCCCTCCTACCACCCCCCCCAACATAACAATCTTGGCAACTGTCCCTCCAGATAATTTTGCAACCCAAAAACGCCACCTCACCTCTTCTCGTCCCCTAACCTTAAAAAACTTCCTATCCCTTTTTGGCCTGCAATTTCCCTCCAATCTACAGATTCTAACTCCCATTCCCCTAGCCCCCAAAAAGGGCAACCACCAATCACTTGAAAAAAGGCCCCCCCCCTCCTCCTTAGAAGCCTTACATAATTTCCATACCCAGAATAAATTCGAGAGCGGGATCACTCGCCACCCACGTTGACGGGGAATCCTGCTATTACCGCCCTGTGATCTGAAAACACCCACATCGAAGGTTTGCACCCTCACTACATCTATACCCTGCTTAATATAATTCTGTCCAATACGCGCTTCATATCCCCTACGAACAACGTGTGCTTCCACCGTATCCCCCCCCTCCCCACCACATCAACAACCCAATCTCGCAATACCATCCTCAGCACACTCAGCTACACAACCCGCCCCGTCTCGGTTCGACATCACCTCTCCTAATCACACAAATCCAATCACCACTTATTACTGATATAGCAGGCAAACCTCTCAAGTGCTACCCATTCAGTACCTTCCTGACAAAAACTACTTTTACCCAGGTATTTCTAGTTGCTGGCATGTAAACTCCACAAAACTACTCGACGTCTCACCCCATACACCATCCACCCTCACGACGACCCTCCCACCCCCCCTCTTCCCAACCGATGACACGCAAGGGGCTGGTCTCCTTTCTGCCACTGCTATCCCTACCTTTCAATTGCAAACCACTGGTAACCATACAACCAATATCCATTTTTCCCTCAACTCACAACCATTCATGTGAATAGCTCCTTGCAAAAAAGCATATGTCGACATCAAACAGCCTTAAAAACCACTCCAACCAAACTTTCTGACCCTCAGTCCCCCTATCAGTCCATTAACATTAAGCGTGACACATCTGAAATTACAGAAGGGCGGCTTTTCCCCTATGCCCTCTGGAATTTACTCACAGCACTTTAACATTACGGTTCCCGTTGCCCACGCCGAGTTTTTCCCTGTGGCAGTCACCATCCCCCCTCCCTTTCCCACTTGCCAATCAGGCGCACCTCTACCACTATAGTGACATCGGGTCCACAAACAGCTGCCCATGACTTCTCCCCGCCTCTGCCCCGGGTAATGACCCTCATCTAACTCTGATGCCGCAGTTTCGTTCCTAACTCGCACTTACTCACATATCACCCTCAGCCAAATCCTTCTGGTTACTTCCACGGCCACCACACGCTCCGCCCTTTCTTACTCATAGTCTTCCTCTCACAATTTGTTGTCCTCCAGCACTCCAGCTTCAATAAACAGAGGACACCTTTTGCACAGGCTTCCTCTCACATCCAAAAATTCTGTGATCACATCTGCAATATACCATCCTGGGTTTGAAGCTTCTAGGACGAAAGCTCCCTCAGATGTCACCTTCTATCTGCCCCCGATTGCCCCTGTAGAGTGGACACATGTCCTCCACCGCGCCACCGCTCTCCCGTCCTCGTCCGATCCCTCTCACTCTCCATAGTCAGAGGCCTCCGGCCTTCCCGAAGCATCAGAGCCAGGCACCAAATCACACGACTGTTGATCACAATTGGAGTTTCCAGAATTCGAGAAACCTGTCCTCCTAGACACTGGGCTGCCATGTGCTCATAAGAGCTACACAGACGACATGTTTTCCTCCGTTGCCCAGCATAGTACAGACATAAACCAGTGTTCTACAACCGGTCATCGTAACATAGGATGGATTAGGCCTTGTTAAAGACATTTTTAAGGTGCAAGAACCTTCTGGCATTCTTCAACGGACCATCCCTCCACACCCCCTGGTTGCAGAACAACTGTTCCCCATAACTGCGAAAAAACAACTCCTGTAGGCCATAATCCATGCCTCGAAGGGTACATTTCCATACCTTCAACCCTGTGAAGTACTTAGGGACACATGTAACACAACATCCCATCGCTGAATTCACACTCATGCGCTGTTCCTGGTAATGCTCGACAATTCCTTGTTTAGAAGCCGGCTCGTAGAAATTCATAAAGATTCTAGTTAACCATTAAGAGCGACGCATACATTCCTCGTTGGGAATACCATATGAATACCTGATGATGTTAGGGAGAAGGACGTTCATCCATATCTCCACTTAACTTACCAGGAACCGGCTCAATGCAGAAGTAATTTACTCTCCGTACTGTATGTTCCGCCAGTTAGATATCCCAAAATAGCAGCGCAACTTCCTCACTACCAATGGTTGTTTGATGACACTGAGGTACTCGCCTGAAAACAGCAGAGGGTTGCAGAAGCACAACCGCACTCCACCGTGGTCAGGCACGAATCATTACGTATAATTAGCTCGCCAACTGAGTGGAGGCCATTGACCCGTAAGTTTCAGTAGGTCTCCGGAAAACGTGTTCCTCCACTGCCCCCATAATAAATTTGTTTCTGCAAACCGTTTATAATGCCCCCCCGCAATTGCCCTTAATCTAATTCTTCCTCCTCCCATGCCCCTCACCCCCCAGGAATATAAGAAAACCCACCCAAAATAAATAATCGCCCTTTCACTTTTGGAGACCCCATCTTCAATTTTAAAGGCTCGCAGGGTCCTTTACTTTTCCCCAAACCATAAAACCAAAAAACCCAGCTAACCACCCCTTTTACCTCCCTCAACTCTTCGCATGAAAGCCTTTTTCGATGTCCCCCAATGAAGACGAGTCCCTTCACAAGACCCTTTTTAAATTAAACCCCATCCCTAGGGGCCCAAATACCCCTCAGAAAACGTAACTAACTCTGTACCCTCCGGTTTTTAAGCAAGAAAATTTCCCCTACTTACCCCAGCATTTTTGGGGAATTTTACAGCAAGTCCCTGTAGAAAACCCTTGCCTACCACGCACCCCTTTCCCTTTGCCTTTACGGGCACCTGTTTAACATGTAATAAACCCTAAAACATATCCTCAAAATACCTCAAATTCCCTTTCCACACCACCATTTTCGGCATCCCCTTACCCTACCTCCCCTGATCCCCTTTCCCTCCAGTGGGATATATCTTTGTTTTAATTTTAAAAAACCATTACTTATCCCCAATGACATCAGGCCCAAGACCCCCACTCTCCCTTGTCCCCCAGTCCTTGTAAACCATGCCCTCCCAAACCCCCACACATACCTAGAAACCCTTTCTCTGGTTTCTGAATACCTTGCTCTTAAAGGGAACACCTCAGCCCCTCCCCCCACCTTAGTAAACCAGAGGTTGACCACTAAAAAATCCGTTAATGTTACGTCCCTAGCCCTTAACCTCTAGCTACCCAAAACCCTGCTCGTAACTAATTTTCCCAATTTATCTTCCTACTTCGCACTTCCGCCCTGTACCCCTATTCCACAAACCTTAATTTGTCCACACTGACCAAACCAACCCCTCCCCAAGCCCCCTCCACCCAATCCCCCCCTCAATGTCATTAAAAAACTCTATCCCCGTGGTGTCCCCCAAAAAAAACTGAATGTTCACCAACTTTCCTTAGTCTTTCCCATGCCTTACCCCAAGTGTATCATTACGTACCCACAATCCCCCCCCCCCACCCCCCCTAAACCCCTGTTTATCAAACAACCCATCCACCGCCCCAAAAAAGGATTCTGTAGAGGAAAAAAAAATAAGAGAGAGTGGACAGCCCTGCCCCCAAACCTCTCTCCATCATACTGGGTCCCCCACTTACCCTTAACCTTACCCTAATAACGCTCCCCCTCCCAAAGGTTTGCACCCCTTTTACCCCCTTCTCCCCAACCCAACTGTTTCCAAAAAAAACTTTTAAGAAACCCCATTCAACAATCATCGCATTTGCCCCAAACCAATCCAAGTATTCCCCCCTCCAGTGAGTCCCCCAATAAAATCCTTATGTGACTATGCCGTCCCTCATATTTTCCCCGGGTGCCAAACTGTCCCCCTTGTACCACTGTCCTAGAACCCTTCTTCAGTCTTTGCCCAGAATTTTTGCATAAAATTTTTAATTGACACATTAAAGGATATTGCTCTATAATCATTTAATACTTTCCATCCTTTTTCTTCGGCACCAAAAACAACGTTTCCCTGTTTTCTGGGTCTTCCCCATCCTCCCACTGCTCCACATATGATTCAAGACTTCCACTAACCCATACCTAATGCATTCCCAATAAACTCTATAAAATCATTCGGTATTCCATCAATGCCCGGCGTCTTACCCTGACTCATCCCGTAAACCCCCTCCCCACCTCCCCCTCACATACTACCCCCCAGCATTTCCCTTTCCTCTTGTCCCAATACAATAGTATTCTGCATAACCCCAAATACCTCCTCACTGACAACTTCCTTGTTCCTCCTCCATTTCTCCCTAAACCAATGATCAGCATAACCACTAATATCATCTGTATCAGTAAGACCTTGACCCACCCACATAACTCCCCCCCCATCAAACGACCACTAGATGCGCTTGGTAGTCACCATCTGCCTTCCCTAAATTTTCTCAGGACATAACCTGAGGTCGATCACCCTTTAACACCTCCTCTAATCCTGCCCTAACTCTAATCGCGTTAAACCTTTCATTATGTAATCCCTTTTAAACCTACTCCTTAAGCCATCCACCTCACCTCGCACATCTTCCCTTCCCCCCCGTCGTAAACAGCATTCGCTGTCCCTCCAGGTAGTTTTGCAAAACCATATCTCCACCTTGCCTGTTCCTTTTCCACGAATCCTAAAAAACTTGCTATTGCTGTCTTTGCCCGCATCTCCCACCATCAAGCAATCCATCCCACCATCCCTACCCTCCCAGCAATGTCTCCACCATTCCTCAAAGGATGAGCCTTCATCCCCCCCCTGCAGAAGCCTCACATTCAATTTCCAATACCCGAAATATGCGTACTTTACCATCCACCCGCAGATCAGCTATCACCGCCCTGTGATCCGAAAAAACCGACATCAAAAGCCCTCACTCTCTCCACACCAATCCCCTGCATCACATATATCCTATCTAACCTCGCCCATAATTCCCACGAATAGAACGTGTGCTCCACCCCATACTCCCCCCTACCCACCACATCTACAACTCCAAATTTTCCCTTAACACATCCCTTAGGCACCTAAAACACATCCTGCCCCCCTCGGCGCACATCACCATACCAAAATCACACAGTTTCCAGTCACCTCCAATTACAGTTATGAAGGAAAACCCCCGCAAAAATACATCAAAACATCACGTACAAAATCAACTTTGACTCTAACTTTTGTTACATGCCGGCATAATTTACCCCAATGAAAACATACTTTTCCTCACCCCCAGTGCCCATCTACCCTTACAAACCCTCCCCCCTCCCCCTCCTCCCAACCCATGACTCGCAATGGGCTGGTCTCCTTTACAGCTACTGCTACCCCTCCTTTTAATTGCAAAGCATTACTGACAAACATTTAAAACCCCCTCAAACTCAATTCACTCCTAACCCATGGTTATGCCCTGCAAAAAACATACATCCACATCAAAACCCTTTGTAAAAACCACTCTAACCAAACCCTTTTACCTCAGATTTAAGCCCATTGACATTTATTGTGACACACTTGAATTTGCTAGAAGAGGGGGCTTACCCCTATGCCGCTGTATCTTACTCACTTCACCTTTCTCAGTACCTGTACCATTTTTTTCCTTTTTTCTAGCCTGTCCTCCAGCCCCTCCTTGCCCCCCCCCACTGATCTTCCCCGGTACAACCCCCTCCCCTGCTTGCCTTTTCCCCTACAACTACCCATACTTCTTCCGGGTCTCTGCCCAGGTGTTAAAACCTCATCGAGGTCAAAAGCACCCCCAGTCCTTTTGCGTGAAACTCTCACTCACACACAAATCTACCTCCTGCACGTCCTCCTGATGGACTTCCACCACCACTTCCATGCCTCTCTGTCATTCCCGAACCCTTCACCTGTCCCTGCTTTCTCAACCATCAGCTGTATCTCACTTGACTTCTCAGGACCTTCCTCCCGGCCACCTTCTCGTCGAAAAAATCCTGCAGCACCGCTTCCAGCAACTTCTCCTGGGGAGACTCTTCCACGTCCCCCCGTCCCTCAGGCGATGGGGGCCCTCCCCTGTCACCTCCGGGAGGGTAAACACAGGTACCGACCGTCGATACTTCCCGTTTACCTCTTCACTCCATTACCACTCGTCATGTTCCTCCTCTCCAACTCAGGCTCAACTCACATGGTCTCTGCTCCATGCCAACGTACCGGACCCTGGTGGGCTGCCTTTGGGACCTGTGCCCCATATTTTCATATGGCTACATAGTCGAAGGTCTTTCGGGCCCGGGCTAGTGTACAAAGCCCTGCGTCCTGGACTCCCCCAGCATCGTAGGACGGTATAGGCCTAGCCAACGTCATTTTGAGGGTATAAGGCCCTCAGGTGTCCCCTATATGGCCCTTCGCCCTTCCCTCGTTGCCGAATGAACTTTCCCTTTTTAGTTTTTGAATCCCCCTGTTACTATACGCCGTCCCCCTCAAAAGGGACATTCCCATTTTCACCCCAAAAGTACCTGGTTTACGTCATGATAACACGTCCACTGGGGTTCCCGTCACCTTCCTTCCCTGATACTCTTCAAAAAGTCTGTCGTAGACGCCGGTACGATTCATTTTTTAGGAATATCTGGTATCCCATTTAAGGCAACACCTATACTTCCGTTGGGGACCCATAGGGTCCCCGAAAATGCAGGTGCAATTATGCTCGTTTCTCCAGTAAGGTGCCCCGTACCCGCTGTATACAAACAGTGTTAATCCATTGTCCCCCCGGTACGCCCTTTTGTCTTCAGTTGCTAAAGGGGCACCCCCAGAGGGCGGGTAGCTACTAGGCGTGCGTCCTCTCTCCCCGGAGGTCGAGAGCGAAAGCCCCAGTTTTTTTGAAAAGTGATACCCGAAGGGATTATGGTTTTATTTTTATTTTTTGAAAATGCACGGGGTCCCCCACATGTTATGTTCTTGTTGTTGTTCTTTTGTAATAGGGTTAAGATTGCCCCTCTTCTTTAAAGTTATTTTTGTCACAAGCATATTTTGTTTAAAAATTTTGTAACCTCTTGTGTTTTTTATATTGTGTTTGTTATTTGCTATTGTACGTTCTGAGAATTGTGTTTCAAAAAGGTTTTTTTTAAAAGTGTATAACCCCAGTTTGGGGTTTTTATGTTAAGCTATTATTGTTTTTAAAAATAAAAAAAAAAAAAAAAAAAAAAACCGCTGTCCCCCTGGACCCATTTTGTTTCTAGTTGCTAAAGGTCACCCCCGAGGGCAGGGTAGTATAGGCGTGCGTCTCTCTCCCCCCGGAGGTCGAGAGCGAATAAATATTGGTTATAAAAAAAATTAAAAAAAAAAAATTTTGTTTTGTAGCCCAACATGGTTTTGGGGTTTAAATGTAGGATGAGGGACAGGGGGGGGGGGGGGTTACCCAGGAGTTGTAAGTGTGGGGTAATATTTGCGTAGGGAGGATTGTGTTTAATTTTTGACTTTAAATTTGTCTTCAGCCCTTGGTAGAGAGGACGTGTGCTGCTGTCCCCCTGTGGGATGGGGGCAGTAATTTTTCACAAAATGGGCAGGCTTGTCGCCCGGGGGTTATACAGTCTGTATTGAATTAACCAGTGGGGCTATCACGGGGGCCTTAGGAGCACTTCTCCCCGATAATTTTGAGACACCTACGGCGTAGCTACTGAAGAGATTTGTGGACTTGCCTTGAATGGCACGAAGAGGATATTTCTTAAATTCAATTCAACGAGAAATGTATGAGACAGTGGTTAACAAGTTTCAGGAAGTGGCCATACCTGTGAATCATGCTGTCACGGTGAGGATGCATGAGGTATCAAGTTACTTCACTTGGGTGAAGATCAGGAATGTGCCATTTGAGGCGGATGCATCTGACATAAGGTTTGCCATGAGTAAATTATGGGAAAGGGGTACACAGGGTTTACTGCCGGAAGATGGTCAGCTGGTACGTATATGGGAATACCTGAGGGTACGGACTCTGCAAAGATGACGATACGACATCCATACCGTCGTATGTGGGAGGGAAAGAATTCAAAACTCAGGTATTTGTGACATACGCAGGGCAACGACGCACTTGTCGTTTGTGGGGGGTCATATGAAACACCCGGCAGCGCAATGTGGTAGAGGCTGGAGACAAAAGACCTGCAACAACGAAGAAAAAGTAGAGGGGAGGAGAGGGAGCAAAGAACAGCCTTTCGACACTAACTCCGCAGAGTTTCGTCATGGAGTGAGGAGGTTGAGAAGGCAGAGAAGATGGCAGGTGCTACGAGTGGGGGGGACTCCCCTACCTTTGGAAATTGGTTCAGGCATTGGAGGGGAGATCATCGCGGAAGTGAATGATAGCAAGGAGGAAGCATCGACGACGCTTGTGGGTATTTCGGGCACGGGGGGGGCCCTATCAGGAAGAAGGCACGATCCTGGATCTTGGGACTATTATGGAGGACGGAGGGGCGAAGGTAGTTCGTCCAAAGGGTGGTGTGACAGGCTGTCTTGTCGGTGAATACGGTGGAGGTTGAGGTTCTCGTGGTGAAAGAGCTTGATGACGAGATGCAGGTGGGACGGTTACGACGCGAAAGCGCGCAGCAGTGCTTTATGATTCAGAGAAGTGCTTAGCCCGCACAAGTTCAGGGAAGAAAACATGGGCGGATGTCACGCAGAGGGGTTCAAAAGACACTCAGGGACAGGGATCGAGTAAGAGTGCACAAAAAGGGGGGGGGGGGGATAAGAGCGCAATGAGGCGATCAGGTGACAAAAAGGTTGTGTCAAGAGGGAAACCACCTTTGTCGGTTTTAAGTGCTTGACATTGAACATCAATGGTTTGAGGTCGCAGAGAAAGTGTGAGTGGTTTAGGGTTTTTGGAGCGTCATGGTGTTGACGTTGTGTTCTTGCAGGAGCATAATTATAGACATGGTTATGAGTTGAAGGTGGAAGGATATAAGGTGTATGTTTGAACATGCGGTCAGATTGAAAGGCGGTGTGGCTATATTGGTAAAGGAAACTAGCCGTTGGTTGTCAGGCATTGTGAAGGGGGGGAGGGGAGGGTGATACGTGTGGATGGATTATGGGGTCAGGTACAGATGACGTTGGTGTGTGTGTATGGACCGGCAGATGGAGATGTACGCGTTAAGAATAAATTTGTGAGGGACGTGTTGGTTTACTACTTGCGTGGATTGCCAGGGGTAGCCGTGATGAGGAGTGATTGGAACTGTGTGATAAGGCGTAAGGATGTGGAACCGAGGGGGGCGGGGCATTGTATGGGAACATTGGGAGAATTGTTATCAGGGGTGGGATTAATCGATAATCTGTGGGGGGGGGAGGTAGAGCATACATTTATTAGGCGTGGGTATGCTGCTAGGCTCGATCGTTTGTACGTCCCCAGAAGGGTAGTAATACATAGGGTGAGGGTGATGGATGTGGTATTTTCTGATCATAGGGTGTTATGGTGGATTTGGGTTGGGAGGGGTTGCCACGAAGGGGTAGGGGGTATTGGAAGTTAAATGTAAAGTTGCTGCATGAAGAAGAATATAGACAGTCATTTAAACAGTTTTGGGAGGGGTTGGAGGCAGAAGCACCTGGGAATGGTGATCTGGTTAGATGGTGGGACTCGGTGGCGAAATCAGGTATTAAGGATTTTTATGTACGTAATGGGAGGGAATATAATAGGTTAAAGTATGGGTTTCAATCTTATCTTGAGGGGCAGTTGAGGGCTTGCTACGAACGTGGGAGGGTTAGTTACCCGGTGGGAGATATTGAGGGATTAAAGGAGAGCATTAGGGATTTGCAAAATGAAAGATTTGATGGTGCACGCGTTTTGGCGGGGTTGGAGGAGGTGTTATGGGGTGATAGGCCATCGGCGTGTGTACTGAAGAGACAGCGTAAGAGGAGAGCGGCGACAGAGATGATGGGATTAACTGTTCATGTGGGGATGGGAGGGTATAGGGAAGGGCAGGTATTGATGTCGACTGAAGGTATGATGGATATCTTGATGTATGGTTTAGGTCTTATGCACAACATGTGGGTATACGAGATGATGCTTTAAGGGAAATGGGTGGTTATGTGCAATGCGAGCTTGATGGTAGAGATAGGGAGACTTTGGAAGGACAGATTACGGAAGGGGAAATTTGGCAAGCTATAGCAGGTGCAAGTTTAGGTAAGGCACCAGGTGTAATGGGTTGCCTAATGATTTTTATGTTAAGAATTGGAAGTATTGAGGAGATTTTTAGTCAGATTGTTCAATGTAATGAAGGAAGATGGGGCAATGGGTAGCAGCAAAGGACTGCTGTTGTTGTATTAGTGCTGAAGGGTGGACAGACCACGGTAGAAATTACCGTGCAATATCGCTTATGTGCGGTGATTATAAGTTATTTGCAAGGTATTAGGAACAGAATCAAACAGTTTAGGTAAAGTAATTGATAGAGGACAATATGGCATACCGGGTAGATCAATGTATGAAGGGCATGGAGTTTATTAGGAGTTTTATAGAGCATAGGGGGAGGGGGAGGGGTTGTTTTTGGCTCTGGATTGGAGAGCTGCTTATGATAGCGTAGAAAGGGATGCATTAAGGAGTTTCATGCGTTGGTTGGGTTTCGGGAGGGAAATTGTTTCTTGGGCAAAAACTTTGTATCTGGGTGCATTTATGAGAATTCAGTTAAGGGACGACTAGGTATAGCATACAAATGGGAAGGGTTTGCAAACAGGATGCCCTCTGTCGCAAATTTTGTTTGCTTGTCTTCAGGAACCCTTTTATGGGGCAGTTAGGTGGAGTAGGGAGAGCGAGGGTTGGTTTTGCACAGAAGGGAAGGGGGTATAGTGGGTTACGGGGATGATACGACTGTCTTGGTGAGGGATGTGAGGGATTTACATAAGGTAGGAAGGTGATAGACTTTTTTGGGTGAGGCTAGGGGGGATGAAAATTAATGTATAAAGTCCAAGTATTTGGATCTAGGGATAGTGTACATAATGGTGAGACTGTTGAGGTGGGTGGCGTGTGGTAGATCATTTGTTGATATGTGGGATAGTGTACATGCGGAATGATAGGGATGCACAAGAGGCAAATTCGAGGCGCACCGTGGATGAGTTTTGAAAAGATTGGGGAGGTTTGAGGGCAAGCAATTTAAAGTTGCATCAAAGGGTATATTTACGAATGTCCTGTTGTATAGCAAGTTATGGGACGGGTGCAATATATCCGTTACACGGTGTGAGGTGCAACGGGTTGCAAAATGCGGTATTCAGATTTATAAGGGGATTGGGTTGTGACTGGCTAAGTAAGGGTGGTGTCGCTTCCCGTTTGCCAGGGGGGCTGGGCTTATACCTCTTGAGAAACGTATATTGAGTGTGTTTTGAAAAGGGGGTTTGTGAGGGAGGGGGTGGCGGGGGGGCCTTGAAAGACTGCGCATGGATATGCAAAGGTGGTGGAGGGGGAGGGATTTAATGTTTGGAGAGGGTATGTTGCGAGTTTTACTGACCCGGGAAGGGATCCGAAACAGCTTAAATTGAAAGGTTCTTGAGAGGTGGGGGTGGGGCTTGGGGCGGCAGTTGAGGGGGCATACCCTATGATTCATGGGGTTCTGTATGGAAATGTCTTCAACAACTACGTGTAAAACCAGGTGTCAGGGAGGTTATGTTTAGGTTTTTACATGGGATCTTGCCGTCTGGGGTTGTGTTATTTAATAGGAGATTAAGGGAGGGTGGGGAGTGCAAAGCGTGTGGATGTCCGGAAACCATATTTCATGCTGTGTACTTTTGTACTTGTTTAGAAGATGTGAGGGTCTGGCTAAGTAGGGTAGTTAGGTTAGAGTAAATCTTATAAATCCATTCGCTGCCTGACCACAGTCGAGTGAGGTTGTGCGCTGCACCCCTCTGCTGTTCAGACGAGCTACCTTGTATCAACATGGCGCTGAGTGTGAGGAGGCGCGTAAATACCATTGGTATTGAGCTGCTTCGTGGGGCGATTTCACCTATTCATGCATGTCTTACTCCCAACAGCATTAGGGAGACATGGAATCCAGGACGATGAGTGTATGGTGTAAGCCCTGATGGCTTATAGAAATCTTCGTCCAAACTGAATCCTCGTCCCGTGGTATGAGTCTTTGGTGACGCGGTCCAAACTGAGTCTGACGCACTCCATCTTGTGAAGGTGCGTTTGTTCGACGTAAAATCGCGCCACTTAACGTGGGTTAAGATACGTAAAGTCCCATTGAGGCAGATGAGCCGACATAAGGATGTTTTTGAGACATATGGAACCGACATCTGCACCAAAGGGAAATTGGACCGCAGGTCATCCATGACTCCGGAAGGGTAACCTTTTCCCTGAGATGACTCTGAGACATCCCATTCCGTCTTACGTCGTGTTGAGGACTTCAGGACGCAAGTATGGTATCGTATGCCGGACAGAGAACGTACAGCAGAATATGTGGGGCCGTACGAATAATGTCGGCAAGTGCGTGAAGCCTGATGAGGGCGCCACGCAAAACTGGTGAACACCAGTTACCATCGTGATAGCTGTTGAGAGCCCAGTGCCGCAGCAAGGCCTGTCGCTTGGGGAGTGAAGATGTGGAGGATTTCCAAAAGAGAAGGCGTGTGTGAGGAAATCAGTGATGTAAAAGGATCTGTTATACTACACAAAGTAAAAGTACAGAAGTGCAAGTGCAGGAATGAGTGCAGGCTCTAGAGGAAGAGCTTCAGAGTGTTAAGTCCATTGACACCGCCTGCGAGGATGTTGTTCCTGAGTCTGGTGCGAGACATCGGCGTTGCCCTGTAGCGGAATTAGTAAGGATAAAAACACATAGCCGGGATGACGGGCCAACTAGTAAGAAGAGATTGTCCGCCGATTGCTGTGGAACGGTGCGTGGTTTGGAGGTGTGAGATCATCGAGAAGTGAACCACAAAGATAACCCAGGATGTAGAGGGCATCACGAGGAAAGAACGCGGCGTTCAGACTCGATGAATGTCCTGACGCAGGCCGCCGCGTCCTGGGAAGGAAGGAAGAGCAGTGTCGAAGCAGTCACGATAAGAGGCATCGCAAAAAAGGGAGGTGTTGATTTGTGAAGCCTTGTGCTGCTCTGGGGCAGAGGCCCTGGATAATGAAAGAGAGGAAGGGTGGAAACATAAAGAGGCCTTAGGTGTATGACTGTGAACGTAAATGACCTGAGAAACGTGTGAAGAAGGAATGGTATATCGACAGAAACTGAATAAAAAAAATGGAGGATGAATTGGACCAGTAAAAAAAAAAAAAACAAACAAGAACACAATTCAGGAGGTCCGAGTGCTCGAGGTGGAGGTGTTTCAGGTCATGACTCAGCATCTGTTGCACGACCCTGAACGGTGTGGGGTATATTATCAGGATGGCAAGCCCGTTTGTGGTTGCCTAAGAATGAGGGGAGTCGGGAAAAGAGTATTCTCGTGGAAGGGTGGTGGAATGGACAGCGTGTAGCTTTGTAATGAGTTGTATGCACCATCGGAAAATGATGTTAGGGTACAAAGGGATTTTGTATTGTTACGAACTAGTTTTACGTACTTACGTGGTTTACCTGCAGTGGCCATCGTTTGGTGGCGACTGGAACTGCGAAATTAGGAGGGCTGACGTGGAACCAAAAGGGGCGGGGCACGTGTCGGCTGCCTTGCGAGATCTTTTGATGAAATCGAGTTGCGGGTGGCGTTGAGGAGGGCGTGGGAGGTAGAGCCCCCTTTGTAAATACGGGTTTACGCTGCAGATGTAGGAATAGGCTGTAAGAATCTCAAGGGTGGGTTTGACATTTTTCCGTACAATAGAAGTACTTATTTTTCGGATCATCTGGGCGGTAGTAGCAGAGGTGGCGAGAGTCACTAGCATGTATAATCTATGGGATTTGAAATTTAAATACCAGTGTTTAGGTGAAGAAGGAGGGATAGAGGATTGCAACGCTGTGAGGAAGGGGTTACGTGCGAGATAAAAGGTGTAGAGGATGTTGGTTGATTTTGGTGGATTGGTGGCTAAAACGGATTAAGCAATATTACGTAAAGAAGGGAAACGTAAATCAATTCTTTAAAATATGGCGTGCTAACATTAGGAGAAGATTACGGGGTTGTTATGCGAGGGGGGCGGGGCGGGCACTTATCCAAGTCTGGATAAATTATGGCAATTACAGGGAGGCTGGCGTGAGTACAGATGAGAGGTTCCAATGCGGTGCGGGTACAGGCGGGGGTGAAGAGGTGTTATGGGGCGATAGACCTTCATCTGCTATTGCGTAGGCAAACACCAAAGACAGCAGGCAATGCACTATTCCATGGTTGGAGGTTTCATGAGTCGATAGGAGGGTACAGGGAGGGGCAAGTGTCCATACAAGCTACCGAATGGAATGGGGCGTTTTCTCACAAGTGGTATGAGAAGTCCTGCAACGAGAAGGGTAGAGGATGGTTTTAGAACAGGTGTGTGGGGCGTGTGGTATGTCAGTTGCGTAACGGAGATAGGGAAGCACGGGTGGCGAAATAACAGAGGGGAAATATGGAGGGCTTAAGTGGAATGCGAAAGGCAAAGCAACCGGGAATTGATGACTCCCGACAGAGTTTTACAGCACATTGGGAGATTATTGAGGCATTTTCCTGTTAGGTATTAAATTGCATGAAGGAGAGATGTGAGCTGGTGATGAAGCAGGCAACGGCTGTCGTTTGTATGTTGGTACGAATGGTAAGGGGCAGCTATATGCTCGGGATTACCGGGCGATCTCGTTGTTATGCGCAGATTATCATGTTTGGCGAAGATTTTGGGAAATCGGTCTCGTTGGTGGTAGGCGGGTAGTATCAAAAACTCATTTGGTTGCCAGGGAGGTCATGTGAGGCAAGGTTACATAGGGATTGCGTGGAGGCAAAAGGGGGGGGAGGGAGGAGGTTTGGTGCCTCGATTGGCAAGGGGCATACAATAGTGGAATCGGAAAGCATAGAAAAGCCATCCTCAGGAGTTCAGGGGTTTTGGGGAAGAAATAGTGGGCAGGGTGAGCGTTGTTATGGAGTGCAAGGGCGAGGGTACAGATTAATGTTCGAATGGGTGGAAGGATAGTAAAGGGTAGGGGACTTAGGCAGGGTGTCCCTATTCATCAATTATGTTTGCATGCGTACAGGACCCCTTTTTAAAGATTGATGGAGGCAGCGTAAGTGTCACGTATAGGGACCCAGGTGTGAGATGCGAGGTTTCCATTTTAAAATTGGGTATGTGGATGATACAACTGTTCTGATCAGGGAGGGGATGTCAAAGGACACATTAGACTGGGTAGTACAAATGTTTCGCAGGGAAACTGTATGAGGGTAAATTCAGATAAATTCCATGGTCATGGGGTTAGGAGCTTGGCGGTAGTGTTGATTGGTAGAGCAGTGTAGGAACATGTGGAATTCGTTAAAAAACTGCGGTCTTATTTATGCAGAACGATCTACCTTGGCACGCATGGAAAACTCGCTTAGGAATGGTAAAAAGGATTCAGGACCGCTTGGGAGCATGCGACCTATCATTTGACCCTTTGTGCAGCGTGCCAAAGTTTGTTACTAACTACTGTAATAAGGCAAAGTATGCACGTGGCAGCCGGGTTCCATTAACTGGGCCAGCAATAACGAACTACTTAGGAAGGTGTTTTTAAATTCTTGTGGGGTTCGAGCTGTGATTTGGATTAAGAGGATGTGGTAATGTTACCTGTAGTAAGGTGGGACTGGGATTGCTGGACTTAAAAGCGAGGTCAAATGTGTCTTCATTAAAAGGTAGGTGATGAGGGAAAGTGTGGGTGGGGGGGGGTTGTCCATGATCCATAACAGATTGCAACGATTTATACAGAGTTGAGTTGCATGAGTGTGAAAAACTGTGTTGAGGGCTCTGGCGTGGGATCGATAGCCAGCAAAGGTTAAAAATAGGTAGGTTTGTGTAGATTGTAGCCGGAGGGTTGTAGAGCCTGTAGAGGAATTTCTTCCCTCATGTATGCATGGGGCAGTATAATGAATGTTGATAGGATGAGGTTGCAACCTCGTGTTCGGGATGCTAATGTTCGTTTTCTGCACGGCAAATTTTACCGTCGGGTGTGGTTCTACGGATAGACTATCGTGACGGGGGGGTGAGTGTGGGATATGTGGTGGGATGATCGCCTTTTCATGTAGTATATTTTTGTGATGGAACTGAGGAGTGTCAGGTGTGGTTTAAATAGGGTGATAATAGGATAGGAGGTAAAGGAATTCTGTATTGATACATTAAAGTTCTCGACGTGGGGGTTTGGAGAGAACGTGTAATCAGAGCTGTGGGATACCATTATGGCAATTATATCTCTATATTTGTTTGATTGCGGGGCAAACCAGGTTACTGAGTGAAAGAGAAGGGTGATATCGTTAACTTCTATAAACGGTATGTAGTAAATAAGGAAATTTATGAGAGGTGGGTGAAGGATTTTTCCAGAGGGATATAGGCAACTACGTTACAGGTTTTATTAGACTTGTAATATAACGAAGGGAGGGAGTGTAGATTGGAAAGTGTTGCAGGGGAGGGAATCAGGGGAGAAAAACAGGGTTTGCCTCCCTGGTAAGGATAACAAAAGTTTTGGCGAGAGGGTTGATGAGTGATGCAAGAGTGTAAATATTGGCCCGGTGGCTAGCACCTGTGTAGCTGGCCAGTTTTGCGTTACAGACTTTATACTTATTATCAAATTGTGTGTGGTAATCTTGATTTACGGTAATGACATTGTAAGTTGGAGATTTGTTGCGAAAATAATTGCATGTGTTTGCTCCAACTTGTTTTCCTAGGTGCCTGCACGCTAGTGTTTGATGCTGTGATCATGCACGGTTGTCCAGAGTTATGATGTGAAATGTTGTATAATGTCTGTGCATTATAGTTCCGTCACTCTGGTGTTCTGCAATTTTCAGTTTGTTTTTGAGAGTAAAGAGGTTTAATGCACGTCAGATAGTGTAAATAAAGTTTGGGCAACAGTGTTTATAGGTTTTTGTGGTTAGGTGCGTGCTAGGCACAGTATTTATGTGTTACATATGTCATGGTATATATTTTATTAGTATTTTTTTTTTTATTTTATTTAAAATACAATACCTAGCTTAACAATAAAAACCCCTTAAACTAGGTTTGATAACACATTGTATATAAACACATTTAGAAACAATCTCTCAAACGACAATAGCCAATAACAAACACAATATTAACAAACAACAAGAGGTTTACACAATTTACTAAGAAAATATCCTTGTGACAAAACATAACATAAGAAGATGGGCCAATCTTAACCCTATGGTACACAAGAACAACAACAAGAACATAACATTGTAGTGACCCCTGTAGCAGGATCAATAATAAAAATAAAACCATAACCCATTCGGTATACACAATTTACATAATATTACTGGACATATTCCAAGCACTATACAATACAATAAGAGAGAATATTATGAAAATATAAAATTATATCGGTTACTCACATCCAACACAAATAATCGATAACCCGAAAGACCTACATCAAATCTCATGATAAAACAAAAGTACAATACTCTTACTCCACCTAACTCCCATACATAAGTTCCCTCACAGTCCCACACATACTCGCCGTGACCACAAGTCTTAACGAGTCAGCCACAAAACTAAATAGCCATAAGCATTCCGCACTCTCAACAGGCTATACACATTATATAATATAGCCAATAAAATCTCAGTACAAACACATAAAACCCCGTTTGCCAGGCCATACCGAAAGTACATAAATACTTCAACAAAGAAAGAAGGCAGTAGACTCTGACTTAATACACTATAACACATATAACTCACCACCACATCCACTCACATCAAACCACATTTTCCTCAACCACGCATTACACAGATACACAACAGTAAACCAGCGTTGTGCATACCCAACCCCGAAGACAAGCCGCCGTTCCATCCCCTGAAATCACTCCCCCCCCCCCTTTCACAACTTTAACAATGCTCTCACACACATACTACGGTACCCTGGCTGAAAAAGCCAGGTCCCAAAGCGACTTTCATATATTTCCCGATTATAACACAACGTTCTATCAATGGTCCCCGCCTAACACACTTTTGCGCACCTCCAATATCGCCATTCCTTCTCATTGCCCAGGATACAAAAACAAAATCCGCAAATTATATACGCGATTGCACGTTGCACAGGCGCCTCGACGCTCCACGTCCCAAACTTAACGCCCTCAATAACAAATATCCCGCTCTCCCACTGTCCTCAGAACCTTACCCAACCATTCCCCAGATACTCCCCCAAAATCATCACAAAAAATACACTACAATGAAACCAGTCTCCTCATCCCCGCACACCCGACACGCGCCCTCCAACCAATCAAACCCTCTTTCCTTAAGTGCCGCAACCCGACGGCCAGTATACCATGGATAAAACGGAAAAATAACCTCTCGCCACATTTGGACGCCGCGCATCAACCGTAATCTTTCCCATATATCCTTCCACGTATACATCAGGGTAGATTACTCTCAACCTCACGACTACCATCGCATTACAACCCCGCCTCTAAAAACACCCGCTCGAACTTTAATTAGGGTCCCGACATGCAAGCAACGCCCGCAACAACGTCTTCCACACATTACATCACCGACCCTCCCCACCACATCCGCTCCTCTTCAATGCAAGCCATTCACTGCCCCCTCCCTTGCATACCCCCGCCCCTGCGTAACCACCCCCACTTCAATAAATGCACTTGACTCTTAACCGTAATCAATCAACCCAAACCTCCTCTGTTGACCGGTAAATTAACACACTCCTACTCACATTCACACCCGGAACCCCAAAGAAAAAATGGAAAACCCTCTTTAACAGCCTCGTACAACCGGAACCTGCTAACAGATATACCGCAGCCACGTGGCCAACTTTACTGAAATAACAACACATTCACAACAAACGCACGCTGAAGTACTGTCAAAAGATTCGTCACAACCCATACCAATCGCCCCACATTCGATCCACAACAAGTCCAGAATTAACCATCCTCGCCTTCTCTCGCACTACGCCTATACACTATTCCACACCTTTTATCCTGTCCACCAAATTCCAACGTACCTTCTTCCCCAACTTCACTCTTCCCACCCATTCTCCTAAGACCATAATTTTGATTTTCAACATTATCATCCTTAACCCGGTAACCCCCGCGAATTATCAATACATCTCAACCCACGTAAACTTCCTCTGCATCGCACGAGATTGTCGTGTCATCCACAACCCTATTATTCCCTGCACTCCACTTCCTACTCACCCAATCCACCTCCATACACCTTCCACATTTTCTATAGAAAGGGTCTGTTAAACAGGCAAACCAACATTTGAGACAGGTGACAACCCTGCCTAATACCCCGACCATGACTACCCACTCCCCATACTTCCCATTTACCTGTACACACACTCCCACACCTTATACAATGTCTCTGCCCAATCGCATCTGCACCTCCATCCCCAAAACCCTGCCTCCGTTATATGATACTCGGCCCCCAATTGGGACCTGGTCCGACGTCTACACCAATCCATATGCCGCCTGCCAATCTAACGCTAAACAACAGCTCACCCCCTGCTCCACCTCTCCGACCCTACTTCCACAAAATTTTGGGAATGGGTAAGTGACTTTATAATACTATGCCCGTCATACATCGTCCCTCCCAGACACACCATATTGTCCTCTCGCCAACCACTCTATCCACCACACACGTCATCCTATTTCCCTAAAAGTTTTTTGCACAAATCTTATAAACACATACACAGCAATGATATTATCCAAAGTCCCGCACTCGCGTCCGGTTTCTTACCTTTTGGGAACTAAAACCACAACCGAAGTCCTTGCAACCTGCCATCCTCCCCTCCCCTTTTTCATTCGTATTCATAGTTCTACTAAGAAGGACTTCAACACAAATTCCATGGCTCACATCAAACTCGCAGGCAAGCCAATCCAGACCTGGAGCCCTTACCACGTGCCATCCCCTCCAAAGCCCTCCACACCCCCCGTCTTCAATATCCCCCCCAACGCCCCATGCGATCCAATGCAACTTAGCACGACAAGATACATCTCCCCCACTCTCCCGAAAGTCCCCCCTCCCATCACCCCTACACTCAGTAAATTTTTTCCAAAACCACCTATTCCAATACATCACTCATTGCCTCCTTGGTTCTTAACTCATGTCCCCCCTATATCCACCTAAGTCCTCATGTACCACCAGCCTATCAAATTCATAGCGTACGTCGCGCCTCTTACCCCTTAACTCACAGGCCGATGGCTGTCACCCCACACCGCCTCTTCACTTCCACCCTGCCACTCTCTCCGCATCAAATCTATCATTCTGCAAATCACGAATCCTTCCTTTTAACAACTCGATTTCCTCCATGGGAATACTGCCCGTGCCTGCACGCCCCTCTCAATAGACAACTTTGCAACCTATCCCTCGAGATATTCTGCTGCAACCCCGTACGTCATCAACCTGTAACTCTCCCATCGCACATAAAACCGCCGATCCTCTCCTTATCTACCCATCCCACCACCCCAGCAAGTCACCACTCCCTACCCTCTCCCCACAAATTCTCCCACATTCTCCTAAAAATCTAACCCCGCCTCCTCCACCCTAAAAAACAAGAAGTCTCACATTTAACTTCCAATACCCTGAATACCTCTTATGTAAGCTGGCCCAAGTCAAGTGTCCGTATAAACAGCTCTATGATCGTGTACACATCTTCCCAACCGTACGCAACACATCACTCGCAACACGTCTCGTCACATATAACCTGATCAGCTGGCCAGCGTATCCCTGACTATGAAACGTATGCTCAACCTTAGGTCCCACCTCCAATAACATCCCTTAACCCCACGCCCAGCAAAAGAACCCTTATGCTAACCAAAAAAACACCCTGCCCCCCGTGCTCCCACATCCTTTCTACGTACATACAAATCCATCACCGCCCACATTGTTACCGAGGAGAGATCTCAAATAATAATCCAAAACATCACGCACAAATCATTCTTCACCTCCGTACATCACGCTCTGCCGGGCACGCCCAGGCCGGCGCATTCACACAAACCACTGCCAGTCGCTCACCTCTCCACCATCCGACTACCCGGAGTACCCTCCCCTCCTCCACCTCACATCTAATTAAAACAAACGGCTTGTCTCTCCCGAATCATAATTCCAACACCCACCTTTCTAACTGACCGAATATGCCACAAACACACGATATCCTCCAAACAAATCCCGACCCCCTTAAGTTATGCACCTGCATGAATACATTCTATGCAGACGCCTCAGAAACCCCTGAGCCACAAACGCTCACATTCATACACAACCCATTTACATTCACATCTACACCAAAACCTTCTTGAAGGTTTTACACGCTGCCCTGTTACCTCCTTCATATACACGTCACCACCTTCCTATTTTTCCCACATGCTCACAACAGTGAGCTCTATTCCCTCCCCTGTCCCAGAACAGCACTGAACCGACACACCTGAGCCCTCCACGTCACACATCAGCCCACGGTTTCTTCCCCGACTTTGCGCCGGGGTCCAAGACATCATCGGAATCAGAGTGCGTTGCCGCCCTCTTCCGCGAACCCTCTGCATCCATGGTCTGGTCGGGGATGCCTCACAATGCACTCCGCCGCACCTCGACCACGGTCAGCCATTCTTCCCGTAAATAGGGCACCACAGTCAGCTCTGCTCTCCTCTCGTCCTCACTTCTCGCTCAGGTCCCACCACCGATTTGTACATCACTCCAGCTCTCTTCGTCTCCAAAAACTAAACCGTCAACTGCGCCAAAGCCACATCCTCTGCTCGTTCTCCTCCATCACTTGGTCTCCCCTTCCACCAAAGCGAGACTGAGATCTACAAGGCATTGATGGGCTCGACCCCACCGTCCCGGGAACTCTCTCTCCATCCTCCTCACTCCAAGACGAACTAGGCCCGTTACAAGCGTCCCGCTGCAGCCCCCGCCTTCGGGTCCGGCCCTCACTCCGTCCTTCTTGTCTGCACCTGTCGTAAGCTGCTAGCCTCTTCACACTGTGCTGCCATATGGACATAAGCACCACATAGCCAGCAGGTTTTAATTTTTTGTTTATATATTTTCCCACCCCCCACCCCTTGCCGCCCTGCCCTGCGTAATATACACCATCACTTGCGTCCTAAAGTCGTCCCAGGATGACAACGACGGGATGGGATGCCTCACGTCCAATCTTTAGGTTGAACGGTTACCCTCCGGCCAGCCGGCTTACGCCCCATCCACCCAGGTACCTTCCCGTTGCAATGCACAGACGATAACGTTCAAAACTATTCCTAATATCTGCATCTCGTCAGCTTCGAAAGGCACGTTGCGTACCCTTCACCCAAGTGTATGTCGCGACACGTCAAAAAAACGAACTCGTTTTGCGATTAACATCCACACAGCCCTTCTTGATACTGCTCCACCAGCCTCATACACTGCCGTCGATCGTAGCTTAACGAATATTCGGTAAGCCCCGTTGAGCGATACTCCATACAAATCTTGATCAGCAATGCCGTATGTGTCGCGAATAATCAAAGGTAGAAGCACCTGTGCGGACTGAGGCATAACTACACCCCGCACTAAATCAAAGCACACAGTGTTGACGCGCCTTCTGATAGTCTGCGCCATCTTGAGAAAATCAATCTGCGCAGGAAGGCCTCTCAACCAGGAGCGTGTGCGCAGCACAACCTCACGGCAATAAAGCGATGAGGTCAATGTATCCATTTGTGTTGGGTTTCTTATGTCAATGGCCGAACCTTCAGGATTGAGATCCATACTGTTTCCTTTTATTTTTATTTTTATAATAGAGCCTACTAGACTGGAGAATACACTAGACCTCATCTTCACTAACAATGATGATCTGATAAGAAATATCACCATATCAAAAACAATATACTCAGATCACAACATAATTGAGGTTCAGTCATGTATGCGCGGAGCCCCAGACCGACATAAGGAGATTAGTCACGAGGGAGCATTCACCAAATTCAACTTCAATAACAAAAACATAAAGTGGGACCAAGTAAACCAAGTCCTAACCGATATAAGCTGGGAAGATATACTAAGCAACACAGACCCCAACTTATGCCTAGAACAGATTAACTCGGTAGCACTCGATGTATGCACAAGGCTTATTCCTCTAAGAAAAAGGAGGAGTAGATGTAAAACAGAAAGAGACAGGCGCTCCCTTTACAGGCGACGGAAAAGAATAACAGAGCGGCTAAAAAAGGTCAATATATCTGAAATGCGTAGGGAGACACTGGTCAGAGAAATAGCAAGCATCGAACTTAAGCTAAAAGAATCCTTTAGGAGTCAGGAATCGCGGGAAGAACTAAAAGCCATAAATGAAATCGAAAGAAACCCAAAGTATTTTCTTTTCCTATGCCAAATCAAAATCGAGAACAACGTCCAGTATTGGGCCCCTACTTAAACAAGATGGGTCCTACACAGATGACAAACAAGGAAATGAGTGAGCTACTCAAGTCCCAATATGACTCAGTTTTAGCAAGCCGCTAACCAGACTGAGAGTCGAAGATCAAAATGAATTTTTATGAGAGAGCCACAAAATTTGATTAAAACAAGCCTATCCGATGTTATCCTGACGCCAAATGACTTCGAACAGGCGATAAATGACATGCCCATGCACTCTGCCCCAGGGCCAGACTCATGGAACTCTGTGTTCATCAAGAACTGCAAGAAGCCCCTATCACGAGCCTTTTCCATCCTATGGAGAGGGAGCATGGACACGGGGGTCGTCCCACAATTACTAAAAACAACAGACATAGCCCACTCACAAGGGGGGCAGTTAAAGAACAGCAAAGAACTTACAGACAATAGCGCTAACATCCCATATCATTAAAAATCTTTGAAAGGGTCCTAAGAAGCAGATCACCACGCATCTAGGAAACCCATTCAGTTACACAACAATTTGTCCTCTTTCGGCTTTCGGGGCTGAGTGACGCACTGCGCAAACAGCTCCTGCTTTCTCTGGGGAGCAACTTCCTGTTTTCACCAGATGGCTGCCAGCTACCGAGGAGGAGCATACTCCGTTGTGTGTTGACCCTTGTTAACAGGGGCAAATTTACCCTCCGAATGCCCTGTTTTAATTACCAACGATTATTCGGGACACGTTTTGGCATTGAAGTTGAAGAATTCACGGATTTGCACTTAATGGATCATCACGAATCTTCATAAAGTTTGCACTGTGGAGGCATCTGAAAGGACCGGTGACTCAGTACCAGGAGAAGAACATCACCGTTGATCGTTGGTCTGGAGTACGCTGCGGGATTGCCTCAAAATATCACCTGGGTGAGGTCGCACCGTTCCTGTACGAGGCATACGATGTGGATTTCCGAGACACAATTCAAGTATGGTGAGGTGCATGGTATAACTTTGGTTTCGAGGGACAGAGGGAAATCTTGAAAGGGTTGGGCTGGATCTTACACCGTCATGATGTCTTTAAGAAGACCTATTCATGTATGTTGTTCTGGAGGATTTTAGGACATCAGCTGTAGTGATACGCGGGACAACGATCGACGTTAGCCTGTGGCGGCGCTTTTGACCACATGGCGGCCTGATATGGTAAAGCAGCGCCGCCGCGGCTTGGGAACGGCAAGTAGACCACAGAGTCTTCAGGCCGGAAACTCTGCCGAAGTCTTGAGTGCAGCAGGCCAAAGGTCATTGGGGGATTAAGTGGAGGGGAGTTGGAATTGTGTGACTCTACCAGTGGCTTTCGGATGTCCGCAAGCGGGCCGGGAGTTGAGCAGCCGCCTGTGGGGGTGGGGCGAGACCGGTGATCCCCAGGAGTTCATCTACGCCCCTACAGGAGATGATTAAGTTTTCCTGGACGTGCCTGTCGGAGGAGAACCCGACTACAAACAGGAAGAATTCTGGATGGTTAGAAGGGATGGACTTGATTGAGCAGATTCCAGAGCCTTGGGTCAGGAGCCTGGCATTGTTGCAGTTGCTAAGGTGGAAGCTGAGGTGCACAAGGGCAATGGAAATACTGATATGGAAATTGAGGGCCATCTAGAAAGAGGGCTGGGAGGGCGTCAGTTGAGGCTGTTTAACACCTGCCTCAGCGTACAGGGAAGAAGTCGGGGCAGGGAGTGATTAAGAAGGGGGCAGGGTAGTGAAAGGGGGGGGTGGGGGTACAGGTGGGAAGAGTGAGGGGAAACGACAGAAGCAGCAAAAAGTGGAACAGACAGGACAACAGAGGACATAGAGGAAAAGCACTTTCTGAATCTTTTAAGTGTCTAACGATACGTTGAATGGCCTTAGAGCTGACGGTAACGGTATGGTTGGAGGATTGTTTGGGCGTTTAACATGATGAGTGTTTTATTTCAGAGAACACAGACCACAAACTTATGCCTTGAACAGATTACTCGGTGGCACTCGATATGTATGCACAAGGTTATCCTCTAAGAAAAAGGGGAGTAGATGTAAATTAGAAAGAGCCAGGGCGCTCCCTTTACAGGAGACGGGAAAAAAGAAAAGATGACAGTGCGGCTAAAAGAGGTCAATATATCTGAAATGCGCAGGGAGACACTGGACAGAGAATCGCAAAGCATCGAACTTAAGCTAAAGATCCTTTAGGAGCAGGAATCGCGGGAAGACTAAAAGCCTAAATGAAATCGAAAGAAACCAAGTATTTCTTATCCTATGCCCAAATCAAAATCGAGAACAACGTCCAGTTATTGGGCCCTATTAAACAAGATGGGTCTACACAGATGACGCAGGGAAAATGAGTGAGCTATCTAAGTCCCAATATGACTCAGTTTTTTGCAGCCGCCTAACAGGACTGAGAGTCCGAAGGACCAAAATGAATTTTTTATGAGAGAGCCACAAAAAAATTTGGACTAACACCAAGCCTATCGATGTTATCCTGACGCAAAATGACTTCGAACACAGGCGGATAAATGACATGCCATGCACTCTGCCCCAGGGCCAGACTCTGGAATCTGTGTCACTCAAGAACTGCAAGAAGCCTATCACGAGGCTTTTTCCATCTATGGAGAGGGAGGCCATGGGACAACGGGGGTGATCCTCAGTTACTAAAAACAACCAGACCATAGCCATCCACAAAGGGGGCAGTAAAGCAACAGCAAAGAAACTACTGACCCAATAGCACTAAATCCATATCATAAAAATCTTTGAAAGGGTCCTTAGAAGCAAATCACCACCCATCTGAAATAATAACAAACGATAAATAAAAAAAAAAAAAATAAAAAAACCCATCAGTTACACAACCAGGGCACATGGGTTTAGACAGGTCGCTCTGTCTGTCTCAACTACTGGGATCATACGAACCAAGGTCCTAATGCATAGAAGAGGGGGGGGGGGGGGGGTCAAAAGAATGCAGATGTCAATTATACAGACTTTAGGCAAAAGCCTTCGACAAGTTGTGACCATGGCGTTAATAAGCGCACAAATTGCGCGCTAAGGAATAAAAGGAAAAAGTCGGTCGATGGAATCTATAATTTCTCACTACCAGAAAAACAGAGAGTAGTCGTCAACAGAGTAAGTCCGAACGGCAGCTACGGTGAAAAGCTCTGTCCCTCAGGGCACAGTACTAGCTCCATACTTGTTCCTCATCCTCTTATCGAATAGAAAGGATGGTCAGCCAAGCACCCGTTGTCTTCCTTTGCAGATGACACCCGACTCTGCATGACAGTGCTCTTCCATTGCAGACACTGCAAGGCTCCAGGCGGACATCAACCAAATCTTTCAGTGGGATGCAGAAAACAATATGAATGTTTCAACGATGAGAAATTTTCAATTACTCAGCTATGTGAAAACATGCGGGAAATTAATTCTTATCAGAGTACCAAACAAATTCTGGCCACAAAATAGAGCGAAACTCCAACGTCAAAGATAGGAGTGATTATGTCGGAGGATCTCACTTCCAAGGACCATACATTGTAATCCAATCGCATTCTGCTCTAGAAAATGACAGGATGGATAATGAGAAACCTTCAAACTAGGGAGGCCAAGCCCATGATGACACTCATTCAGGTCCTTGTTTCTATCTAGGCTGGAATATTGCTTGCACTCTTACAGCACCTTTCAGGCAGGTGCCATTGACCTAGAAAATGTACCAGAGAACTATCACGGCGCGCATAACGGAGATAAAAACTCAATTACTGGGGAGCGCTTGAGGTTTTCTAACCTGTATTCCTGGAACGCAGGAGGGCAGAGATACAGATTATATACAACCTGTGTAAAAATTTCCTAGAGGGACGAGTTACCAAACTTGCACACGAAGCTCACCACTAGAAGCAAGACTTGCAGACGATGCACATCCCCCAATGAAAGCAGGGGGGTGTCACTAGACGTAAGAGACATACAAATAAGTGTCAGGGGCCCGAGACTGTCAACTGCCTCCCAGCACATACGGGGTACCACAGACCCCTGGCAGTTTCAAGTTGCACTGGACTGCACCTCAAGGACAGTTCCTGATCGCCGGGCTGGGGCTCGTACGTTGGTTTGCGTTGCCCGCCCGCGAACAGCTGGTTGTCAGGGTGATCCCCCCAGGAGGCCTGGTCACAGACCGGGCCGCGGGGGCGTTGACCCCGAAACTCTTCAGGTAAACTCCAGGTAAACAACATTTTCAAGTATGCAGAGGAGTTGAGGCTGACAGGTTTTTAGGATGTATGTTGGTAGTTCAGGGTAATTAAAGGGTGGGGTTGGCAGTGGCCGTGAGGGATCCAGCCATTCCACGTGTACAAGTGGGAGACGAGGGAGGGTGATGGGAGGGTGGTGAGGGTGGCCGGGATCCTGGGGTGAGATTAGGTATGTTTTCTGGGGATTATCTGCCGGCCAGATAGTAACATCACGGGTAAAAGGTGCCTTTTTGTAAGGAGGTTTTGCTTTTCTAGTGCGGGGTTTACCAATGGGTTTCTATAATAGGTGGGGGATTGGAATTGTGTAATCAGGAATAAGGATGTGGAGCGAGAGGGGCAGGGTTTTGTTGTACTTGAGTAGTATTGAGGATTTGGTGAGGATGCAGGGGGGGTTAAGGACCATAGATAGGGGCGATGGGTGGAAAGTAGAGCACACGTTTATGCCGGGAGGGTTATGCAGCCAGTTGGCTCGTATATATTTAACTCGAGAAATAATAAGTAGACCGTGTAACGACGCATGATTTGTTTTTCGACCATCGTGCGTTTTGGCAGTGTTGGAATGGGAATATGGATGGTGCGTAGGTTTGTTGGGTTTTGTTATGGTAAATGAATGTGAGGCTACTTCAGGGACGAGGGGGAGGGGTTGATTTTTTAGGGAATGGTGGAAGCAACTATGGGAGGCTCGCAGAAGAGGAGGAAGTCTTGGAAATGGTGTGAGTAGCACGCTAAATTGCAGATTAGGGAGTAATATGCATAGAGGACAGGATGAGGCGCTGAGGTTTCTGGAGGTTTGGGTTACAGAAATATTTAGAGGGGCAGCGAAATGATTGTTTATGAAGGGGGAGGGGGGGCTATAGACATGAGAAATAGAGGTTTTAAGGGAAGAATTGAGGGACTATTCAAAATTCTCGTGTTTTTGATGCGAACGTGTGAGTGAAGTTTAGAGGAGGTTCTATGGGGTGACAAACCGTCAGGATGAGTTTTGAGGAGATTTAGGGAATAGGCATCAGATGACCACGATTAAGGGATTAGAGGTTTGTTAAAGGGGTGGGGGATATAGGGTGGGGCAGGTACTTAGTACCACGTATGGATTGTGAGAATTATGCTGATTAAGGTTTAGGGAGAATTTTAAGCAGAGGGGGGGAGGAGCGAGGGAGGGAGATAGATTCTTGGGAGAAGGAATTCGAAGTATTTTAGTGGAGGAGGAGAAGTGCAGTAAATAGCGGGTAGGATCAGTGAGGAGGAGGTGGAGGGAGGGCCGATAATGGCTTGAGTAGGGGAAAAATGCCACGGGCATTGATTGGGAATTCTATTGATTTCTATATTACACATTGGGATTGTATGAAGGAATGTCTGGTCGGTTGTTTAACTGTATGAAGGAAAGGGGAGTGTTGGGGGAATCGCAGCACGGGGAGGTCAGTAGTTATGGTCGATAAGGGAGGGCGGGGGGAGACCTTGGGAGCTTTTAGGGCGCGATCTCCCTCATGTGTGCAGAATATCAAGTTTTTTGCGAAGGTTTTGGTAACCGTATGAAAAAGGTGTAGACCGAGTCCTACATAGAGGAAATGTGTGGATTCCAGGTCGAAGTATGCGTGAGGGGCAAAGGAAGATTTAAGGATTTTGTGGGAGGGTTCGACAAGGGGGGGGGCGATCTTGGGGATGATGGGAGCAGGCGTATGACAGTGTCATGAGACATATGTTGTGGTGTATTTTAAAAAACAGGGTTTTGGTGATGAGATATGTGCCGGCTGGGCGACTACTTTGTATACGCCCTGCAACGGTCAGGGTCCAGGTTAATGGAAAGTTAGGGTTGGCCCCGGTGCAGATGGGATGGGTTTGGCCGGGTTGCCCTTGTCTCAAATCTCCTTGCCATGCATGCAAGGCCCCTTTTTATAGGCTTTCTAGAGGAAGGAGTGTGGGAACAGGGAGAGTGGGTCCAGGGAGATGTGTATTTTTGGGGTATGTGGATGGACACACAGTTTTGGTAGGAGGGGAAAATAGGATTGGGGAATGAGGGAGAATAATAGAAGGATCTTTGGTTGGGGGACAGGGGATGAGGGTTAATGGAAGCAAGTCAAAGTGATTCGAAGTAGGCACGTGAGGTGGGGGGGCGGGTTGGGGAACAGTGGGGACCAGTATGGGTGGTACGTAGTGGAATAGAATTAAAGATATGTGGGGTTGTGTATATGGGGACGTGGGGGGAGGCACAGAGAATAAAATTCCAAGGAGTCGAGTGAGTAGAGCGATGGGTAGGTTGCGCGGGTGGAGGGCTGGGGATGTAACATTGCAGCAGAGGGTGGTGGTAGTAAATACATTGCTGTACAGTAAAGTGTGGGCGTGGCAGAAAGATATCCTGAGGTCGTGTGATATTCAGAAACTGGAGAGGGTGGTTTTGAGTATGTGTGGGGTAATGGGAAGCATGGCTCCGGAAGGTGGTGGTGAGATGGGGCGTGCGGCAGGGTGGGCTGGGTCTTATACCTTTGGACACAAGAGTGAAGGCAGTGTTATGTGAAAAGCAGCGATATTGAGGGTGGGGAGGGGAGAGGGTAGAAGGGTGGGAGAGGTCATTAAGGGGGGATGTGGCAAAATGGTGGAAGGGAAAGGCACTACTGGAGTGTCGAAGATATGGTTGCGAATTTTGTTGCAGTAAGGGAAGCAAGGAAAAAGTAAAGGGTAGTAGGCTTGGGGGAAGGTTGGCAGGGTACAGTGATACGGGAGTAGATACATACCCAATGTATGATTGGCGGGGCATTTGGGAAGACTTTAGGAAGATAGATTAAATCCAGGTTCGTGAAGTGGTGTAATAGATTCCTGTTATGGGAATTTTTAGCTACAAGGGGTCACGTGCTTTTATAGAATGGGTTATGTAGGTGGCTGGCACTTGTTTGCATTGTGAGGAAGAGGAGACGGGCTTTTCATGCCCTATTATTTTTGTGGGAAAGACTTGGGTTAGTAAGTGGATGGTTAGCGCAGAGTTTGGGTATAGTGGCAGGAGGGCGGTGAGAAACATTTCGACTTTGGGGGCTTTGCATTTTGATGTGGAGGGGTTTCAAGGACAATCGGGAGGGCAGTGATGTATGTTGTGCTGATTTTGTATGTGTTCTTGAGTGAATGCGGGCGGTGGGGGTGAATGTAGGGTGCGGGGCGTGCGGCGAGTGTTGTACCGCTACAGTATGTAGAACTAGCTAATATATGGGAGGTTGTGGGTAAAATAGTTTTCCCTTGGGTTATCGTAATCTGCGTCAGGTGTAATGTTAGGGTTGGGTGTAGTTTAGAGCTGGATTGGGTCGGCTGTGTTCTCCCTAAACTGGCTTCTAGTTTTTTTGAGAACTAGTGGTGGAAGGACAGGTGGAATAAAAGTGTGTGGTAGTGAGATATGGGTGTTAAAGTCCGTTAGGAATAAGGGGGGGGCGTTAGGGGGGGGTGACTGGTTGACTTTTGGTCAAGGAGACAGGGGTTTTATGACTTTCGAGTCAGTACGAACTTGAGCATGGAAGGGAAACGTGAGTTGTGTTTTTTTTTTTGAATACAGATAGCATGGGGTCAGGGTATGGCAGGGGGGGTGGCTTTTGAAGTGTCTGTTGCCAGTGGTTGGTTTTGTTAATTGATTGAGGTTGTACTGCCCGGTACAAGTTTTATTAGGAGCCATAAGTTATATTGTGTACTTAGTAGCGTGACAGAGTAAGTCTGATTTGCTCTGGAAATGTTAATAAATATATATATCTTGTTGAACATTAATACATTAAAAAATGGGAATTTTATGGGGTTATTTTTTTTAGTGAGAAAAAATAAAAAAAGTATCTGGAGTTGGTTAGGGGATAGATGTTATTGTAGTGTAGATTGTAAATTTTTTATTGTCTCAGGACTTGAATATGTTTAATTTTTTTTTTTTAGCATTGTTCGCATCGTATTGGGCCCGTGCAGGACAGGTGCGCAGTAGCTCCGAATCATTTGGCTTGCTGCCGCAGTTTTTCTATTCGTCTGCTTAACTCTTGAGTTGTGAGGACGTACTTGGAAACTGCGCTCTGACCCTGGTGTCAGGTGACAGTTTTTTTTTCATCATGGCGGAGGAAGTGGCCGCAGACGCGTGAACACTTTCTGTTTGGAATTAGTGAGGGGCGTGCTTTATGCCAGAACACCAACATGTTGCTGACGGCGATATTGGCGGGGATACGTATGGTCTCGCTAATGAAGATCTTTATGAGTCTCACTGAATGGTGTAGCACGCAATTTTCGTCAAGTTCCCGACTGAGCAGTACTATGACAATTGGTAGCCACGTATAGGACGTGGTTTTTAAGACGGTTACCCTGGCGTTTGTGTCCGTCTCATGAGTTTCAAGATTCTTCACCTGGGTCAAGGTGCGTAATGTACCTTTGAGGCGGATGAAAAGTGATATACGGCAGGTTGTTTGGAGATATGGGACGATCCACATGGCGACATTGGGTCATCTCGTCGAGGCGTGATGGACCTCTAGTTGGCTTCCCTGAAGGGACGTTTTCCTTAAATGTCCTAAGGAATCCATTCCATCTTATGTGGGAATGGAAGGACTTCGGACTCATGTGTACGTAACATACTCAGGTCCGAGGCTTACGTGCCGTGTGTGTTGGGGCGTACGACCACATAGGCCGACTTGTTTCAACCGAGTCGTGGGAAACTGAAGCTGAGGCGGGAACAACTTTTTTTTTTTCTGATGGTACTACGGACCAAATGACGTATGCAACGGCCACGCAACCGGAGCTTTGTCAGGGAGGCGTGGATGTGTGGAGGTGGAGAGGCGGAGGCGTCGTCGCTGCGTGTATGACACTCCACTGGACTCGATGAGGACGTAGGCTGGTGTCGCGAGAGTGGTGAGGAGTCTGCCATTGCACACCATGTTTTGGAAGCTACAATTCAGGAGGCCTGGAGGCTTACTAGGGATGTTTGGTAACGCTGGCTTGGATGATGTGAAGGTAGAGGCGAGGTGGGTGGCTCAATGAGCAGGTTGTGAGTAATGAGGGGCGGGTCCAGAGTGTGGCAGTGGGAGGCCACAAGGAAGATGCCCCGGAGGAGGAGAAAGCGTGAGAAGCGTGTCTTCGCCGAGGACGGCCTGTCTATTTTGAAAGTGAGGATGTTTTGGGAACCTGGGCAAAGGACGGGGACGAAAACCTGGCATGATTCTATGCTAGAGATGAAAGGTGGTTTTAAAGAATTTATAGAGCGTAGCAAGGTGTGAAGGTGATGGGATGTGTGGGGGGCGGGGGGGGTTCTCGCCAGGGTTCTACAGTGTGTTAGGGTGTCTATGGGAAAGCCCTCAATTACGGACTCAGGTGTCTTTCTCTAAAAAGTTAATGGGTTGAAGGCAGTGGGCAAATGTAAAGTTCGGAGGGTTATTTGAGGAGATTATGCCAGACCTTGTGTTCTTGCAGGTGCTATTAATATAATATTTGGTGAATTGCAATTACCGGATTCGACGGTACATGGGTTGCTCTACACGACCTGAAAAGGATGGTTGGTGTGGCGCTATTAATTAAGGAAGCCAGCCCGTTACTTTTGCATAGGTGTGAGGTAGGGAGGGGAGGGGCGGGTGGTTAGGGTTCGATTTCGAGGGTATGTGGGGAGGGGTTCGGGTGGGTTTTCATTGGGGTGTAGGGCCGGCGGAAGGGGATATGGCTGTTATAAAAAATAGATTCTTTAGGGATGTCCTTGTCTTATCATTTCAGATCATGCCGGGTATTACAATAATAGGGGGTGATTGGAACTGTGTAGTCCGACGTAAGGCTGTAGAGCCTAGGGGGAGGTTTTTTTATTTTGGGGTTTTTAGGGGATCTGGTTGTGAGGAGTGAAGTAGTGGATGTTGGAGGGCGAGGTGAGGGGAGAGTGTCGCATACAGCTTTATTAAGCGTGATTATGCGGCGCGGCTTGATCGTATTTATGTATCGCGGGGGGTGAGGGTGAGGCAGTGTGTGTGCGTTGAATGTAAGCTTTCTGATCCTCGTGGGGTACTGGTGGATTTAAATTGGAGGTAGGGCCGAGCGTTTCAGAGGTTTTGGAAGATGAATGTTGGGTTATTGAAAACAGGGGAGGGGAGGATATTTGCAAGCGCTTGGAAAAGGTGGTGGGCTGATGGAGGGGGGGGGTTGATGTCATTTGGGTGGTGGACTCGGTCGGTAAGGGGAAAGGTGAGGGGATTTTTATCATTAGGGGGGCATCGGAGAGAGGCAGTTTCAATATGGGATTTAAATTACCTGAGGGTCAATTACAAGAATGCTACTATGGGAGGGGAGGGTTTGCATATCCGAAGGGGTGATTGAGGTTTGAAACAACGATTAGGGATATTCAAAATCCGCAATTTGCTGCTGCAAAGGGTTGCAGGGGGCCTTGATGAGGTTCTTCTGGGGGGACCCGTCCATACGGCGTTTGTTCTTGCGGGAGCAGGGGAACGTTCGTAGGGCAACAGTGGTGAGAGTTTGCGGGTACAGGAGCAATTGGCGGGATATCGTCAGGGGCGGTGCTTTTGTCTACAGAGGGTATGGGTTGTCTATTGTGGATGCCGTGTACGAGAAGACTGGTTAAAATTGTGGTGGGTATTTGGAGGCGTTAGGCACAATGGGCGAACTGGGTGTAAAACTGTAATCTAGTGCATAAGAAATCGAATTGAAGTTAGGGTGGGGCCGATATGTGAGGTAGGAGATTAGGGTGCAGTAGGAGGGGATGAGCATGGGTAAATCGCCAGCCTGGATTGATGGCATCCTTGTGCTTTTTTTGGGAATACTGGAGTGTTTGCATGAATTTTTAAGTAGAGTTATTTAATGCATGAAAACCAGGGGTTAGTTGGGGGAACAGCGAGAACGGGTGTAGTGGTCATGGTCCCTAAAAAAAAATTTTGTGAATGTGAGCATGCTACCGTTTTGTCAATCACCTTAATGTGTGGCGATTACAGCTCTTTGCTAAGTGTTGGGAACAAATAGGTTGAAAGGTTGTTCTTGCATGTGTTTTGGACGAGGGTCAATATGGAGTGCTGGGCGTTCGATGTGTGTGGAGGCAGGGGATTATAGTAGCGTTTATAGATGAAAGTGGGGGAA
Organism: Cherax quadricarinatus; assembly: GCF_026875155.1. NCBI lineage: Eukaryota > Metazoa > Arthropoda > Malacostraca > Decapoda > Parastacidae > Cherax > Cherax quadricarinatus. The sequence continues at coordinate 26,986,576 of NC_069481.1, read as the reverse complement.
AACATCAAGGGTGGTGGTTTCAGCATTAGATTTGGCATTGCAGGCGTATGACTGTGTGGAGGTGAGCGTTGTGGAATTTATGCAATGGCAGGGGTTTGGAGGGGAATCGTAGTGGACTAAGGTGTTGTATGAGAAGGCAAACGGTTAGGGTAACAGTGAATGGTAGATTAGGTCAACTGTTGGATGGAAAGGGGCTTTAAGGCTGGGAATGCCCTGTGTCGCCGCTTCTCTTTGCATTACTCCAGGGACCCCGTTCTATAGGGCTGTGCGTTGGGGCGTTACGGGAAGGGATGGTGTGGGATGGGGTGTCTGTGGCACGGGGATGTTGGATATGTTGATGACACCACAGTTGCTATTTTGAAGGTCTGAAGATTTACCTAAGGGTTAGTGAGTTGGTGGGAGAGTTTTGGCATGGGCAACCGGGATGACGCTTAATAGAGACATTCGGTGTTATGCGGGGGGGGATGGTGTGGGTGGGGTTATACGAACAGGGTGAAGGGTTGGTCCTGGTATGTAGATAAGGTAAATATTATTATGTGCGGGGTTGTTCACCATGGAAAATAACTGGAGAGGAAAGGTGATCGAAAGAAGCTGTAGATAGGGTTTGGGGAGATTAGCGGGTTTGCGCTACAGGAGGTTTGACGCTTGACACAGCGTGCTATTGTGTGTGAATGTGAAAACTGTATAATAAGCTTATGCATGTGGCAGGTATATATCCCTTGGAATACATGTGATGAGAAGCTTCTGCTTGACAGCGTGTGTATCACTATATTTGGGGCTCGGGTTTGTGATTGGTTGTCGAGAGATGGTTGTGTGTTTACCGCAGGCCTGGGAGGGCTGGGGTTAATGGGCGCTGCATCTAGGTTGTTGGTCTGTAGTTAAGCATAGTTATTTGAGGGAGGGGCCAGAATCACAGGTACAGGTTGGCATGGGTGAGAGGGACTTTGGTCGTGGGTGAGGGGTAGGGATGTTCAGGTGTGTGAGGGAATGTTGAGGTTGTTGTGTTATGCAAGGGAACCCCTTGTGGGGTTAAGATGGTACACTGGCTGGGTGGGTGGTGGGAGGTAGTTGCTAGGGTTGTGGGTTTGTATCCGATGTATGCATGTGAGTGATATATGGGGGCGTGCACGGGTTGCGATTCGAGGCTGTGGTGCGGGAGGTAAAGTTTAAATTCCTCCATAATTATTTACCGCGAGGGGACGGTATTAGTAAAAGGCGTGTGCAGGGGGACGGCGAATGTTGTGAGTGTGGGGTATTGACACTGTTTTCCATGCAGTTATATTTTTGTCTGTGAACGGTTGGAACAGTGAGAGTGTGTTTAGCAGGGGTTTTACGTACCTTTATGGTGGGTGGGGTGGTATTTCTGTTCTACGGGCAATTAAGTTGGATGTGGGCGGGGTGGGGGTGCGGTACACAATGCATGGGTTATTGGTAGCGACTTCGTGTATAGTCGTGGGTTTTACGGAAAGCGCGGTGGGGATGCGATTGGGGCCCTGCAGGCGATATTTTATGGGACACAAAGGAGGCTAGGATCTCCATACTGGGCATAGCTGGTTATTCCAATTTTCAGATGGATATCGTAGCTGTAGAGTGGAGGACTTATGGGCAGTACAAATTCAGGAAACGTGACGGGCTGGGTCTTGAGGGAAGGCGCGGGCGTGATTGTGCATTTGGAGGACAAGAGGTGTATGCGAAGTAGTGTGTGGGGGTCAAGTGAGGTGGTTGGTTGTCAGGGAATTTTAAAGAAAAAGTGTTTGACGAACGTGAGGGGTTTTTTGAGAAAACTGGTCATGTAAGTTGGAGCTTTAATTTAGTATGGTATGAACTTCTGAGGGTACTTGTGACTGTGAGAGTCTTGTGTGACATGATCACTGTGAAGGTTCTTATTATGGATAAAGTAATTTTCTTTTTTAACAAATGTACTTCTGTTCTTGCAGGTCGGGTGGTATGTATGAAAACCTGTTTAAGAAAGCATCTGTATTTAGATAGTTGATTTATGTTCTTTTTTTTTTGGATTTTATTGGATTTTATTTTTATGTAGAATTTTAATACTTAGCACTTCTATGAAGTGGTGTTATGTTTCCATAGACGTATTAATGTGTATTATTCTGTAGGGATTTACATACGCTTTGGGAGAGTTATACAGTGATATGTTATACCGCTGTATTCATTGTGGTTTTGTAGTATGTTACACATGTGTTATGCTTTTGTCTTTCCTGGGTAATGCAGGAATGTGGTTATGTTTGTTGCGTGTTACAGAATGTTTCTGTTTTCAACCATGTTAATTAACGTTATTTTTTAGTTTAGGTTATGATCGGTGACGGCAGATACAGCTGTCGGGAATAGGGGGGGGGTTTGTAGTCGTTGTACTGTATTCTTTAGTAAACTATTTGCACCAGGATGTTGCATTTCGGGTTGTTATATTGTTTTCATTTCTAGTTTGCATTGAGCATCTGGTTATAAGTCTGCAGGTAATACATATGCTTCCTGGTGTTAGCGTTTTACGTTTGTGTTTGGTTTTCATTTTTATATTGTGATATGTGTTTTGAACCACTGTAATGTAACCATCGTGTTATTGATGTTTTGTTTTATTATTTTGTTATAAGTTTTAGTAGTATTATAAAAATATGTTCCTAACAATATATGCTAATAGGGTCTTAGCTATGTACTTTATCTAATATCTATTATGGTGGAGGAGATTAGGAGTATAATGATTTCTGATAGCATGTCTTTTAGTGCAGTTTTGTAGTAGGATGACATATTGGTGGTACACAAAGCTCTTATTTGATTTATAATTATGCATGATGAACATCCTAGGTGGCTCGAAGTGTATATAGCGACTGTCGCAATGTTGAGCAATTCATATGGTGTACTGTGGTTATGAATTCTCATTTGGATACCTGTTTGTAAAGGGATGGTGGTTTTCTATATATTTATTTTTTATGTTGTAATATTACGTTTTAAATAAAATATAAAAAAAAAAAAAAAAAAAAAAAAATTTTTTTAGTCAATGTAAATGTGAAAGTTTATTTTTAATAATAATATTGATGTGTCAGAATGGTGAAAATGTCTAATAAGCTCAGACGGTGAAGATGGGGTTTTCCTTTTGATACTAAATGTGTATTTTGCGTTGAAATGTAATTTATAAGTAGGTTCAAATTTACTTAGTACGTCTTTTAGTTATTCTGTAATAGTATGTTGGTGTGATCATGTAATTTTTTTTTTTTTTTTTATTTTTTATTTAGAACAATACAATACAAGAGATAGATAAAGACAAAAACAGGTCTTACACAGAATAAATCATTAACAATCCAACAACATGAACTTGAGATAACAAAATAACCTCTCACCCATACGTGACAAACCCCCTACACCTTAAGATAACCATAAAACGCTAATTTCAATTGCAATGTTATATGATTAACAAAACAACATAATATGCATATATTGTCACTTTGTAATTATAAAGTAGGACACGGATACGTAAATACATTAACGTATGTATTGAGAATAAGGTAAAAAATTTCATAAAACACAGAATATATTAATAAACAAGGATAACACCACTGACATCACCAAGATCTAAACAAGATGCATATGAGTAATCATACATAGGAAACAATGGTCCTACTGCAAACTTAAAACACAATAATGAGTATTTACTCGTCACATACCATGATACACATCATACGCCCAAGTTTCATCAATTCACCCGCTACATACCAGGAGGCGACCCCGTTTCGTTTTACCCCTGACTGCCATCAACATAAACACCTTGTACATCACTACCCTGCGCACCCCACCTAAAATACAAATTTAATAAAACTCTAATGTAAGTTCTTATATCCCTCAGAGAAATCCCGCTCCACCTCCTCCCATAAAGTTTATATTACGGCACAACGTTTTTAGAAAAGTAACAGTCCACTACCCTCCTCTTCACCCAACCTTACCCTTTCCCCCTCATTCCCCCACATATGTAGAATAATCTACCATAATGTACCCACCACAGCCTAATAATTACTTTATCCATACCCCCCACATCAAGATCATGCCGCAGAAACAGAGAAGATAGACACTTATCTTTGCAACACCCTTGCACCCAACCCTGACGCTCCCCAAACCCCTCAAAAAATGACACTACATGGGAATGCAGAATCTCCCCGCCACATATTCACATTCTCCCCCCCCCTCAACCACCGTTCTAGCTAGTAAGACACTCGATGGTAAAATCCATGCAAAAACCGATCATCACTCACGTCCCGGGGTTGTACCCTTTAACTACCAAACCTTCTCCATATACATCCCCCAGTCATACATGGGGAAAATCCTCACGGAGAGCCACAACCTTTCGCCGACATCCTACACAGCCTATTTATTTTTACCTTACCAGTCCTAACCATCACACTGCCCTCAAAATAGTTTCACACGGTCCTAACACCGTCCAGGGAAAACATGCGTTCAATTTATTGTGTACCTTATCGAGAACCCCCCCCCCCCCACTACACACCCTCCTATCACCACCCTATTAATAAAGATACATTTGACTCATCTTTGTTCATTAAACCCAAACCCCTGAGCCAAGGTCACATTACGACAGCCTTCTAGCCACTCACACCTGGAACCCCACAAATATTTAAAAACACCTCTAAGTATAGTTGCAATTGCCGTCCCCGTTAAAGGGAACACGGCTAGCCACATGCCAAACCTTGCTCTAACAATAAACGTTAATTACAATGGCACGCTGCACAAGGGTCAAATGATAAGGCCGCAATGCTCCCAATCGACCCAGTATCCTTTCTACCAACTGACCGAATTATTAACACGTGCAACCTCAAGATCATCTGCATAGATAGACCACAAATTTTTAATGACATCACCGCTTCTTTACGACTGCACTACCCCACTCGACCCTCTCCCCCCAAGTTCCTAACCCATACCATGGACTTCTCCGAATTTTACCCTCATACCAGTTGCACATGCAAACGTGTCGACCACTCCATCTAAGGCGTTTATGGACATCCCCTCTCTAACCAATACAGTGGTATCATCTACATACCTATGAGAACAGGCCAAACGCCCCCAGTACCCCCCAACCCCATCAACGCCATATGCGCTCCACCATTCTATAAAAGGGGTCCTGTATGAATGCAAATAAAAGCTGTGACATAGGACACCCCTGTCTAAGACTCTCTGCCCATTACAATCCTCCCCCCTAATCTTCCATTAATCTGTTTCTCTCACCATTGCCCCTCTATATAACGCTCTACCATCCCACTATTTCTTCCCATAGCCCTGGTTTCTAAGGATAGCTCTCAACGCCTCTCCTCCACCCTATCATAAGCTCCTTGCCAGTCTAGTGCAACCAAACCCCCCCTTCCCCCCCTTTTTCTTCCACGAAATCCCTTAAAAGGACCATGTCCCACCCCCATAGACCTACCGGGCAACCCAAACTGGGTTTCCGATACAACCTCCTACAAACACATGGATCCTATTTCCTAAAATTTTGCAAATAACTTATATCGCGCATAACAACGATATTGTTCTATAGTCCCTGAGCGAACGCTGTTCCTTACCCTTCGGTACCAAAACAACTACAGCTGTTGCCTGTCTTTCACCCAACCTTCCCCTTACCTTCATCAAGTTTCAGTAACCTCACCAAAAAACCTTTTATTAACTCCCAATGCTGTTGATTTAAAAAATCGCCGGAGTCCCTCCCCGGGGTTTCCC
>NC_069481.1:26916415-26980349 GCF_026875155.1 Cherax quadricarinatus | reverse complement strand
CAGGCCTCCAACTAAATGCCAGTGAGTCACAATGAGCCCCCCCCCCCAGAGGAAATGGGGATTAAAATCCCCAAGTAACAAAGTGGTGGTGGAGGATAAAAACAAAAAAAGGAAAAGTCGGGGATAGAAAATGCTAGAAGGGAGATATAAAAAAACATTTTTAAAACCACTTTTTCAATGGTAGGGGCTGCAGTGTAATGCAGCGGGGTAGGGACAAATAGTTGACAGTAGGAATATATTCGTAAAAGAAGGGGCACTTCTTTAAAGGTCCCATCTGAAAAGGACCGAAGAATACAATAAATTTAGCCTGGATGGGTTTGGAAAACAGCCGAGGGTAATTTTGGTTCTTTGTAAGAAGCCCCAAAACGGGGGAAAACGGGAAAGCAACACTGAATCACCCCGATTCCCCCTGGGGGCCGGGGATTTTTCCACTGTAAAAGGCCATGATTGGCGATGGAAGAAATATCGGGAATCTGTGGGTAAAGGCACCTACGGACTAAGGGGTTAGAAAAGTCAAGTGGGGTGGCTTGGGAAGATGTTCAGTACGAAGGAGGGCTTTGCGAAAAATGGGGTTGTAAGAGGGAGGAGAGGGAAGAGAAGAACAGGAAGTGAATCAGTGTCCATTGAATTTTAGTCTCTGCAATATTTTCTGAAATGGCTTAAAGTGTTTCTAATTCAAAGATTAGGGGAAAACCAATTGGAGAGGAGGGGGAGGTGAGTAAAGATTGGGACAGAAATGGACTTTACCAAATAAGGGGAGGGAAAAGTGTAAGGGCTGGAGATGAATGTGGGGGGGGACAGAAGAGGTAGAAACCGGGGGTGACAGAAGAGGGGGGAAAAATTGGGGGGGGACGGGGGTGGAAGGCATGTAGGGAGGAGGGAATCTCCACACTTGAATGAGCCAAGAGAGGGGGGAAAAAAGGACAGAGAGGAAAAGGGAAAGTGTGGAGGTGGAAAAAGGGGAAGGGAAGGGGCAAAAAAGATTTGGGCAATGTGGGTTTTTTGGACTTCTGAGTAGAGGGGGATTGGGATTAGGTGTCGTTCGGGTCTTGCGATACTGGGGGTTTTGGGGGAAAGGGCGCGAAAATGTGAGAACAGACGATTGTTTTGTCGGGACGCAAGCCAAGGACAGCAAAAGGATTAGATGCCGTAATGGTATGGAAGGGGTAACAACAAAAGGAGGGTGCAGAAGAGGGACCCCAGAAGGGGGGGGATGTTTGGGAAAAACCCAGAATAAGAAACACGGGGTATCTCCCTTGGAGCGGAGATGAGTAATGCCATAATATTATTATTATTATTATAATCAGGGGGAAGCGCTAAACCCGAGGATTATACAGCGCCAGGGGGGGGGATGTGGAAGGCATTCCAGGCTGTAAATTCGGGGAACTGGAGCACAGATCCCATTCCCCTAAATCAAGAGCACCTCACCAACATCAAAGGAAGAGTAACTGCCATAGCATAAAGGGAGACCTTCCTGGCCTCTTTGAGCAACGGATTTTTCTACGTTCATATTAAGTAGACCTGGCAAACAGCGGGAAGTACGAAGGGTGAGCTTCATTACAATTAAGGCAAGATGGGTTGACTGCAAGTAGTATTAAATGGTTGTCGGCACCACAGACTGGGCATTCCGGCCATAGATCTGCAATATTTCGCTGGGTGACCAAAACGCCACAGCAATTTCTACATTTGTTGCGGTGTAGGTATCACCTTTCGACTTGTAACCGATGTCCCCGCGACAATACAGGGGACGGGATGTTCTCCGGCTTCAAAAGTTAAACAGCCACATTGCAAGGGTAAACGTCTTCGCCCCGGCCAGGAAGGACATAAGTGTCCACTTTGAGGATTGGGAGATCCATGGAGTTCCAGCTGTTTCAAAAATGTCCCTTGCCAAACATGACTGTAAATTCTGTTGGACTATGGTATGGGCAGAATGAACAGTACCACTACAAGGAATTGAGAGAAAGATGTTTTTCAATAGTGAATAGGAGTAGTATCGATAATTCGAAAGGAGAGAAAGATCATGAGCTTGGGTAGCATTCTGGACAGAGACGATGCGCGAACCCAGCTCTTGAGAGCGTGAAATGAAATATCTCGTGCCAACATACGCAGGAGCGCTTTGGCAATACTATGGTCAGAAAAGTGTAGGCAGAAAAGAAGAAGTTGGTCTTAAAGTAAAGAATTTAGTCCATTGTTGTGGCCGAAACTGTAGAGCCGTGGAAGAGGGAGTGCTTGACGTGTCGGTCGTTTCCGGTAGAAATGGGAAGGTAACGACGGAGCCTCATCAGGAAGATTTGAAACTTGGCGTTTAGGAGTAGGACCGGAGTTGGACCCGGCATGAAATGGGTGGGCGATTCGAAAATTGCCGTACCGTAGAGGGATAAGCCGGAAGCATATTCAAAGGAAGCTGAGTTCAAATCAAATCCGAAGGAGTCAGTCGAAGCCCCGTACCTGAAGCGGGTGAGGAAACAGCACCAGCAAGAGGTACAGGGCATCAGGAGTGTCCAAGAGTGGTCCTAAACACCAGCAGGGTCAGAATGGGGTGCGTGTATCAAGAAGGTGGCCCGGGGTTGTTGGTTTCATGGACTAGGGCTGCCATGGTTAGTTACTACTTCCTTTGCTTTTTGTTTTTAAGAAAAAAAAGAAAGAAGATAAAGAAAATAAAAACAAAAAAAAGAATAAACAAAGGGGGAAGCGGGGAGGAATAGTTCCCAGGAGGAATGGAAAGGGCCGGAAATACTCCCTCCGCCCCAAAAGAGGACTCGACAACCGCTAGTAGCGCAGAAGCGCAATGGAACCCGTGCCATACCCTACCCTTCATGCCAGTAAAACCAGCAATCCGGGATAGCAACCTCACATCTGCCGAGCTAACCTCGGTGGACAAAAGAGAGGGCGTGGCCGGATATCCGCCACAATAGCAATACCCCTTCACCACCACCCCCGGAATCCGAAATGGTGGGCTTCCAAGATACAACCCGTCGCCCAAAAGTACACCCAAAGCTACTCGGGATACCGGAGATGGATCGGGACATCCATAGGCAATCCAGATTCCACGGAAAAACTAACGCCACCGCCCAAGAAACCTCAACGGAAAGGGATCGACCCCGGTGTCCTTTTTTTCCCCTACCTAAGGAACATAGCGCGCCTGTGGGAGAAAAATCACGAAGGCAAAAAGAGAAAGGGGCAAAAGGGAGGGTGAGGAGGAGGAAGGAATGGTAAAAAGGGGAGGATGGGGAGGATGGGATAGGGTAGGGGAGAATGGGGGGTAATTAGTTCGGTCTGAGGAAGAAGACGACAAGGGCTAAATTCCGTCAGACCAAGAGCCTCTCCTCTTCACACACCCACGCCAAGAGCCCCCCTTGAAGAGGTACCTTCTCCCTAAATTAATGCTTCCTGTAGAAAAACTACGTCCACTTTCTCTGTATCGGACGTAAGAGCATACGAAAGCATTCCCTCTTCACAACCAGTACACAAGCCCATTCACATTCACAGTCATGCACTTAAGGCCTTTCATAAAGCTTCCAACCCTTCCCCCTCTCACCCTTCCCAGGGCCTCTTGCCCTAGAGTCAACATGTGGTTTGTCTCCAATCCACCCCCCCACCCCCTTTTTCGATGCCTCTTATCCTGCTATCACGAGAATAATACATCCTCCCAGACCTCTGCGCGGGCGTCAGGACATAATCTGAGTCTGACGCAGCCGCCCTCTTCCTCGTGAACACTCTCTACCGCCATACTGTCTACCGAAGATTCCCTCACATGAACATCAACCTCTACTGTGACCTGTCGACAGAGCTCGGTGACTCCTCTCTGTGCCTGTCAGTTGTCCTCCTTCCTTCTCGTCTGCCTGTCCCGCCACACCCTCCTTTTCAACTCAGCACCATTTCACAGACCAAGTCCATTAATCCCTCGCCCGAAGAAGGTAAAGTTTTTCAATACCCTTCATCGAGCTCCTCCTCCACTCTTGCCCCTCCTGCTGAATGAGCACCTCCTCCCCCGTCACCAGGCAAAGTGGGCCATTTGCGGCTGCCACACAACTACTCGTGCCATGGCCCCGCCCCTCATGCACCACGAGAGACCTTCTACAATTTCCACTCCACAGACGGGCCATCTCCCTCCTCGGTGTCCTTTGGAATTCTCCTCTAACGACTTCCACACCGTAACTGGGCTCCACTGTTTGCGCGCGGCGCCCTCCACTGCCTTCCACACGTTGCCGCCATATGTCATAACTCTCACACACAACCTGCATGTCGTCGCTGCCCCAGCATAAGCCACTATAATTTGAGAGTCCTAAACTCCGGCATCACGACGTATGACGGGATCGGGTGCCTCGGTCATTTTTGAGGAGAATGTACCTCCCGGACGTCCCATGTACGCACCTGTACGCCCACATTGCCATTGGCTGCCAATGCACGTACCATAAGCTGCAAACACCTTCCGTAAGTCCTCCTCGTCAGCCTCGAAGGGGACATTTCGGCAACTCACCCACGTCATAGTGGCGAGAAACGTCGATGAGTCCGCACTTTGACAGTGGAGTTACATCAATACTCCACATGCGCAAATTTCGTCACTAACGACTCATACACCCCGTGCGAATTCAACTTGACGAATAGACCTAGGCCCATTCAGGGCCACACCTATAAACCTTCATCATCCCTGCACGCCGACGTTTCCCTGATGATTGTCCCGGAAGTAACACCTGCTCCTGCGCCGTAGAGGGGGAAATCGCCCCCCGAAGCACCTCAACGCCGACAGTGTTCCCCTGACGTCACCGATACTCAGCGCCATATTGTTGCTATGAGAGCTCTCCTGACAAACACCAGAGGGGTGCTGTGCACAACCTCACTCCACCGCAGTCAGGCAGCTAATGACGTTCTGTGTTTGGTTTTCATTTATATATTGTGACTGTGTTTGAACCACTGTAATGTAACCCACGTGTAATGATGATTTGTTTTATTATTTTGTTAAAGATGTTTTAAAGTATTTATAAAATATGTTCCTAAACATATATGCTATAGGTCTAGCTATGTACTTATATAATATCTATTATGGTGGAGGAGATAGGAGTATATGATTTCTTATAGCATGTCTTTTAGTGCATTTTTGTAGTAGGATGACATATGTGGGACACAAAGCTCTTATTTGATTTATAAATTATGCATGATGAACATCCTAGGTGCTCGAAGTGTATATAGCGACTGTCGCAATGTTGAGCAATTCATATGGTGTACTGTGGTTATGAATATCTCATTTGATACCTGTTTTGTAAAGGGATGGTGGTATTCTATTATTTTATTATTTTATGTATGTATATTACGTTTTAAAAAAAATAAAATATAAAAAAAAACAAAAAAAAAAAAAAAAAAAAATTTTTTTTAGTCAATGTAAATGTGAAAGTTTATTTTTAATAATAATATTGATGTGTCAGAATGGTGAAAATGTCTAATAAGCTTCAGACGGTTGAAGAATGGGGTTTTTCCCTTTTTGAATACTAAATGTGTATTTTGCGTTGAAATTAATTTTTTTATAAGTAGTTCAAATTTACTTAGTACGTCTCTATCAGTTAATTCCTGTAATAGTATGGTTGGTGTGATCATGTAATTATTAAGTATTTCTCTATATGTATCCTTTGCTGCGCCAGAAGTGTGGCACTCAGTCAGTCCAGCAAAGGAGGTGGGGTAGGATTGCTATATAAATTCAAAAGTATAATAGATGCAATAGAAATACTGTTAAAAAAAAATGTGAAGGTAATGTTTCTTGAAATGTAATCTGTTTGTTTTTGTCTATTGTCATATGTATGGTTTTAAATAACATATAAGTACAAGTTCTTAAGTGTTATGTAACACTTTCATTAAATATCTAAGTTAGTACAGTAGATAGTTCTGGTATAACTTACCGTTATTATTATGTAATGTACGTCGTACCAAGTGACGCTGACAATATTTTGGTTAGAAGCTCGAGTGGTAAGGCATTTGGGGATGGTCAAGGTGGTGTTTAGTGGTGACTGTATATAACAGACACATGTAAAGTAGGATGGTTGGGTTTAGAAGGTTTCACTGGACCTAGTGTATTATCATGATGTCAGAGTTTCCATATATGGGAAATGTTTAGTTCAGGTATAGGATGCATGTTTGCAATGGTAATTATATGGGGTTACTACTGTGATTAGAATTATATGGGTTACTGTGATTATAATTATATTTTGGATACCTGTTTGTTAAGGGATTGTGGTCTTCTATAAAATTATTCTTTTATGTTTAATACAAAGTTTTAAAATAAAATATAAAAAAAAAGTTTACCCAACCCAGGCATCATGGGTTTTAGAACAGGACGCTCCTGTCAGTCTCACTATTTCTTTTATATTTTATTTAAATAACTGCATATACATAAACATTGTATTACTTACAAAACAAACAACGGTGAAAAATAAAATAAATGGTACATACAGTGAACTCTCATACCTCTCCGACATGAAAATAAACACCCACATTACAAACAGTCAAAAAACCAACACATCCACAGTAACTTTATAGAAGATTTAGTAATTGATGACAATACATACATAACACATACAATATATATACCAAATACACACACACACACATACATATATATAAATTAAATTAATATACAACTCCAGATCGGTATACAGAAAAAATACATATAGTTTAACTGCATGTCACAAGTACCTTGGCTAAACAGGAGCACCATACCTAACACATACACCACAATATTGAAAACCCATCCTTCCACTCTTTACAATACAGTTTCGAATTTTATAAACAGAGCAAATACAAAATGATTATAGTATAATAAAATAAAAACCATAACTAGATATACAAAAGCCCCCTCCTAGTACACAATCCCGGTACATTTTAAGAACACCATAGAACAAGGCCATATTACAACCATATCCATAACCCCACAACCATATACATAACCTATAAACCCTCCTTTTAATAATAAATCCTTATGCCAGTGCAGACACAGCTGACACTTCTACCCCCCCCTCCCCGTATGTACAGGTCCCCGTCTAAATAACATCCATTGAATTATCCTAATGAAAGGTCAATACCCTGACCTCATCAAAACTAAAAAGTTGAGTGCAATGAACAGACAAAAACACAAAATTTACAGACTCAAACAGATATGAAACTTTACATTCATATACCAAACCTAAAAAAAAAAACACTGTAATAAGTCGAAGAATATACACCACCGATATGATATCAAATATTAATGTTAAACCAAGAAGTACAAACATTCAAAACCTTGCATATAGTGGAAGTTCACACTCAAAATGCAAGATAATACACCACTGCCACATTAACTGTACAATACTAGGCTTATGTAAATATTTAAGAAACCCGAGACTAAAATAAAACTAGAGTAGTTTTATAAGAATAAGGCTGCTTAAATTGTGCCAGTCCTCAAAAGAACTACACTATCTCAGGAAAAATTTTGTGTTGAATACCAACGGTGCAAATCTAATTACTTAAAAAAAACGGAGATCCTAAGAGCTCCGGTATCCTGGCTTTCAGAAATATTTTAAACCCAGTGACCATAAATAACCATTCAGGCTTAGAATGTATCCGCAGGAAACCACACTTATATCCCCTATGACAAACATTCTCCGTGAAACATTGGATACCAATCCATACCTAATTCTCACTACTTACCTTCCTCTTACACACTACATCAGTTCCAGATAAACCAAAAACCACCCCACCCCCTCCCCCTTATAACAATTCCCCCCATAAGGAGACCCACTCCTTTGTCCATCCTCATGGACCCGCCGAAGGGAACCCACAGTGAGATCCTATAACCTTCCCGGGAAAACATTTTTTCCCAAGACGCCCCATAAAACCAACTTATTCCCTACACTTCGTCCCATAGAATCTGGGCCGCCACGCTTTTAATCCTCATATCACGCCCTTAATTCCCCTCATTCCCCATGAAATGTCCAAATAATCACTAGATATACATTATAGCCCTTCCAACATCCCTAGGAACTCCCCTTACAACCAGTATTAAAGCCCTTAACAAGCGGCAAACGACCCCCCCCCCCCCAACAGTCTGATAACCCCACCCATCCATGATTCTCACCCCCTCCAAGGAGGTACAAAAAAAGACACATGAAACGCCGTTCAACATCCACCCACAAAACTGACAAAAAGCCTCTTCTCCCCACAATACCCCATACTACGTAACACCTTCCTTGAAGCCAGAATCCCCATGATAAACCTAATATACTAATTCACTTACTCTAGCCGGTATCCGAACTTACTAAAATCTTTCCAAATAAAGACCTCCCCAACAAACTTGGATACACGGCTACCCCTTGCATAATTCCTTGACCTTATCACCTAAACCCTCACCAACCCAGTTTTCACTTTTGATTTTATCCACCTGGTTGCCACTGTCAATAAAAAAAAAAAATCTCAACATATCTTCACAAACCCTCAATTCCTTCTTCCACTCCAACATTTACGTGCCTCCCTCCATCACTCTACCTACTTTAGCGCCGTCACACCCCCTTCCCTCATATACCTCCATTGATATATACAAGCCATTACTCTCAGTCCTAAAGGCAACAAACCTAAACCCCCTCTCCGAACATCCGTCATAACTACCTCCTTACTTAACCATCCCCTCCCAAATCCCCACACAAACTTCAGCACCCTCCTCTGCATTTCCACAATATCTCGTACCTCTAAGGGAAAAACCTCTGCCACCCCCCATACCTTGCTATAGACAAGTGAATTTACCACCCCCTACCCTCTGATGTAAAGCTAAGTCCCTCGCACTTAAACCTCCTAGTCTATTTTAAAACCTTACCCGTGACAGACTCCGAATTTACCCTTCTGCATGCCTGCACTTCCGCCAAAAACCATATCCCACATACCTTGATTCTGTCAACCACGTCCATCCTAACCCTATCCCCAAGCCCCCCCCTATCCAATTACCGACCTCTAGTAACCTTGATTTCACCGTATTAACTCTCATTCCCGGTATTCATACCAAACATCTGAATCACTCTACCCCCACCCTCCTTAACTCCCCCTTACCCCTTAGCAAAACAGTATATCATCCACATACCCAAGATGCCCCCTTTTTTGCACCCCCTTCCATCTCCTGACTGTTCATTACCCTCTCAACAGACCATAAAAGGATTCTGCACACACCAAAGAGCAGCTGTGCCCTCGCAGCCCGTCTCAAACCTCTCTCCTTGGTACACTTCACCCAACCTCCCATTAACCTGTACCCTCACCTCTGCCCCATCATACAGGGTGTTCAACCCACCCACTCCCCCCTTTCCCGAAACCCCAACCTCTCTAAGCAAACCCCTAAGAAATCTCTGTCCACGCAATCATAAGCATCACCCAATCTAAACCTAGTATTCCCCCTCCCGTACATCTCTCTAGAAAATCCCTAATCCAAACCATGTCCATCCCTCATCCTTCTTCCCGGGAAATTTCCCCCAACTGTCCCCCTATGTAAAAACTAAACCCAACATTTTCCTCATTCTTTTGCCCAAAACCTTAGAAAAAAATTTTGTAATCCGAGCACATTAACGTAATCGCACGGTAATCATTCAAAACTCGCATTCCTTCTTTTTGGGCACTAAAACCGTAAACACCCGTTCTTTGTGATTTCCCCATCCTCCCACTACTTAACATACAATTCAAAACCCCCACCAGACAATGCCGTACACTCCCCCAATGATACCTATAAAATCGTTTGGTATTTTCCGTCTATCCCTGGGGGTTTTACCCTGGCACATCCCAAAAACTGCCTCCTCCACCTCCTCTACATTAATACTACCCTCGATTCTGTCACTGTCCTGCTCACTTAATACTCTATTAAACCCTTCATCCCCAAACCGTTCCTCACCCACTCCCCTGCCAACCCTCCTCCACTTCTCCCTAAACCAAAAATCTGCATACAAACTAATATTTTCCGTGGTGGATAGGCCTTGACCCTCCTCAAAGCCACCCCCCCCCCCTGTACCTGCCTCAATATACGCCAGGAGTTCAGCAACAACCATTGAGTAGTGAGGACGTGCGCTGCTCATTGGGATATCAACATGGCGGAACATATAGTACGGAGAGTGAATACTATCTGCATAGAGCTGGTTCGTGGTACGTTAAGTGGAGATACGATGAACGTCCTTCTCCCTAACATCATCAGGGATACATATGGTATTCCTAACGAGGAATTGTATGGCGTCGCCCTTAATGGTTTAACAAGAATCTTTGTGAAATTTCTACGAGTCGATTACTACACAAGAATTGTCGAGCATGTACCAGGAACAACGCATGAGTGTGAATTCAACATGATGTTGTGTTACATGACGTCTCAAGTTACTTCACATGGTGAAGGTTACGGAATGTACCCTTCAAAGGCTACGGCTTATGGCCTGCAGGAGTTTTTTCGAAGTTATGGACAGTGCATTCTGCAACAAGGGGGTGTGGAGGGATGGTCCATATGAAGGAATGCCAGAAGGTTCTTACACCCTTAAAATGACCTTAACAAGGCCTATACCATCCTATGTTACGATGATCGGTTGTAGAACACAGGTTTATGTGTACATGCTGGGAAAAGGGGAAAACATGTCGTCTATGTAGCTCTTATGAGCACATGGCAGCCCGTGTCCTAGGAGGGGGGCTTCTCGAATTCTCGACACTCCAAATTTGTGATACAACAGTCGTGTAATTTGGTGCCTGGCTCTGATGCCTCGGGAGGGCCGGAGGAATGACCTCTGGACGAAGAGGTCGACCGGGAAGTGGAGCGGCGGAGACATGTGTCACTCTCCCAGGGGCGTCGGGGAGTTGAAGGTGACATCTGAGGAGACCTTTCGTCCAGGAAGCTTCAACACAGGAGGGGTTATTGGCAGATGTGATCAAGGTTTTTTTTGGATGAGAGGAACCCTGCCCAAAAAGGTGTCCTCAGTTCATGTAAGGGCTGGAACTTTGGAGGGACAACAAATTTTTTGAGGAAGACTTGAGTAAGTTTGGGCGGGAGCATGTGGTGGCCGTGGAGGTACCACCAGGAGGAATTGTCTGAGGGTGATATGTGTGTAAGTGTGAGTTTTTAGGAAACGAACTGCGGCATCAGAGATAGATGAGGTCATTCCCCCAGGGCAGAGGCCGGGAAGAAGTCATGGGCAGCGGTTGTGGAGCCGAGGACACATAGTGGTAGAGGTGTGCCTGAGTTGCAAAGGGGGGAAAAGGGAGGGGGGAAGTGACTGCACAGGAAAACTCGAGTGGCAAAGGAACACGTAATATGAAAAGTGCAGTGGGTAAATCCCAGAGGCATAGGGAAAGCCGCCCCTTCTGTAATTTTCAGATGTGTCACCTTAATGTTAATGGACTTAAGACTGAGGTCAAGAAAGTTTGGGTTTTGGAGTGGTTTTTAAGGCGGTTTGATGTTGACATATGCTTTTTGCAAAGCATAATCACGGGGCTGGTAAGTGTGTTGAGGGTGAAAGGATATCGGATGTATGTAACCAGTGGTTTGCAATTGAAAGGGGGGTAGCAGTTGCGGAAAAGGGAGACCAGCCCCTTGCGTGTCATTGGGTTTTGGGAAGAGGGGGGGGTGGGAGATCGTGAGGGTGGATGGCGTCTGGGGTGAGAGTCGATTTAGTTTCGTGGGAGTTACATGCCAGCAACTAGTAATATCAGGGTAAAAGTAGATTTTGTCAGAGAGGTATTGCTGTATCACTTGAGAGGTTTGCCTGCTAAAAACAGTAATAGGAGGTGTTTGGGAATTGTGTGATTAGGAGTGGTGATGTCGAACCAAAGGGGGGCGGGTTTTGTGCTGAGTGTGCTGAGGGATGTATTGCGAGATATTGGGTTGTTGATGTGGTGGGGGGGGGGGTTACCTATGAGCATACGTTCGTCCGTAGGGGATATGAAGCGCGATTAGACAAAATTTTATATTAAGCAGGTATAGATGTTGTGAGGGTGCAAACCTTCGATGGGGGGTTTTTCTGATCACAGAGCGGTAATAGCAGATTTGATGTGGGATGGAGTGGTGCGTATTTATCTGGTACTGGAATTAAATGTAAGGCTTCTTAAGGAGGAGGGAGGGGCCTTTTTTAAAGTGATTGGTGGTTGCCTTTTTGGGAGGCTAGGAACAGGGAGATAGATCTGTTAGATTGGTGGGAAATGCAGGCAAAACCTGGAATAGCGAATTTTTTAAGGGCTAGGGACGAGAGGAGGCGAGGTGGCGTTTTGGTTGCAAAATTATCTGGGGGGACAGTTTCCCAAGATTGTTATGTTGGGGGGGGTGGTGGGAGGGATGATATGGACAGACTGCGGAGTAGAATAGCTGAATTACACAATGATAGGTTTGATGCAATTAGGGTTAGGGGGGGGTTAGAGGATTTTTGTGGGGTGATAAACCCCCTGGGTATGTTTTACGTAAATTTCGGGACCGACAGAGTTTTAACCACCATTCTAAAATTTTGGAGACAAGCCCTGGGGTGGGAGGGTATCCAGTGGGTCGAGTCCTATCCAATACAGAAAGTATGAGTTTTCTATGCTGATATTGGTTTTAGAGAGAAATGGAGTTGGGGGGAGGGGGTTCCTGGGAGGGTATTTTTGAAGGGGGGGTTCCCTAGCGTTTTTAAAGTGAGCAGGATAGAGTGGGGTTGGAGGTTTGGGATAAGTGAGGGTTGAGGTGGAAGAGGCAGTTTTCGGGTGAGACGGGAAAACCCAGGATAGACTGGTATACCAAATGATTTTTATAGAGCAATTGGGGGTTTTATTAGGCAGTGTTTTGTTAGGCTATTGACCATATGTTAACTAGTGGGAAGTTGGGCATATCGCAAAGTATGGTTTTCATAGTTTTGGTGCCAAAGAAGGGGGGGGTGAGAGTTGTGTTTACCTGCAATATCTTTGAGTGGGGCTGGTTAACAAGGTTTTTGCGAAAATTTTGGGTAATAGACTGAGAAGGTCATGGGGTCGGTGATACATGGGGGACAGTTTGGTATCCCGGGAGGAGTATGCGGGTAGGTCATGGTCGTATTCGGGATTTCTTTTAGGGTATATAAGGGAGGTATTCAGGTCGGATTGGGGGAAGAAAGCTTTGATTATGTGATAGGGATTTTTGATTGAGAGTATGGTGAAATGGGTTTGGAGGGTGTTTGTGGGTAGGACTTGTATGAGAATGCATCAATGAGAGTACAGGTTTTAAAAGGGAGGTTGGGTAAATTCAGTAAGCATGGGAAGGGGTTTTTTGGCAGGGTTCCACTCTCCCAAATATCTTTTGCATGTATGCAAAAATCTTTCTATGTTTTTGGTGATGGTGGGATGGGAAGGTTGGGGAGAGTGGAGGATATTTTGGGATATTGTTGGTTATGTAGATGATACAACTGTTTTTCTTAATGAGTTGAAGATTTAAGAAAGTGGGAGGGTAAGAGGATTTTTTGGGGTTTCTACTGGGATGAGAGTTAATAGGGAGAAATAGGTTGTTGGGGGGGTAGGCTTGGTAGAGGGACCTTGGGGGGATTTGGTTGGATAACTGTGATGCAAAGATTTGTGGATTTTTTTTTGCAATGCACAGGAGAGCAGAGGGTTAATTCAGGGAAAAGGGAATGGACAGAGCTTTGAGTAGCTGAGGGGGCTAAAGGGCCGGGGATGTAACCTTGCATCAAAGGTTGTGGTGGGAAAACGCTGATTTATAAAATGGGAGTGGCGGGAAATTTTCCCTTAGAAGTTTAGGATATTATGGAAATGCAAAGAAGGGTCTTAAGGTATTGTGGGCTATGGGAGGGCTGGTTGGCAAAGATGTTTGTAATGACTGCGGTAAGGCAGGGAGGACGGGATTGATTGCATTAGGGTTAGGGTGAAGGCGCTATATTTGAAGCAGAGGTATTTTTCGGGCAAACGGGGGAAAGGGGTCTTCGGTGGGGGGGATGATGGGGGATATCCGCAAATGGTGGGGTGGCAGGGGCTTATTTGGGGTGTGAAACCCTGTTCGGGGTTTTTGTTTAAAGGTATGCAATTTAAAAATCAAGGTAAAACGGTTTTGTGGGTGTGGGCTCGTTCAGATTAATGCAAGGGTTGGCAGTGTATCCCACATAGATTGGAGAGTAAAATGGGTGGAATTTAGTAAATTAAGAATACCGGCAAGGGGCGAGGGAATTGTATATAAATTTTTTAGGGACGTTAGCATCGGGAAAAAGGTGCAAAAACGAATGGGTTTTGTGAAAGAGGTGTCATGCGCTTTTTGTGGGGAAGTTGAAAAAGGCTTTTTGTATATATTTTGTTCGCATTGGAGGTGGTAAGTTGTTTTTGAAGAGGGTTTCTTTTTATGGGGGGGGAAAGATATCACCCTTAGGGCTTTAATTTAGATATGAGGGTACCCAAAGAGGTGGGAAGGGCTATCGATATGTAATGTTGTTACTTGTATGTTTCTTGGGGATGAGGGGGGTGGAGGGAAAAATTAGGTAAAAACTGTTGGCGCAGTTTTTAAAAGGGCAGAATTAGGAACAAACAATTATATGGGAAAGGTGGGTAATTATTTTCCGGAGGATATCGTGGACTTTCTGTTGAACGTTTACTTCCGTTTGAGTATGGGGTGAGAGGCAAGGGGTTTTGGGCTCTTCAGTGGTGCGCCCTCTTGGTGTGATTGGAAGCCTGGTGAGGTATGGTTTTATTGTTTGCACGGTGGTTGTGTGGGTAAAGTTTATTGTAGGATTATGTAACCTTATGAAATTTTTGTAAATCACAGAATCAAAATTATGTATTTCGGTTTTTTCCTATTGTTATAAGAATCATTTTATATAGGAGGTTTATATTTAAGTAAATGTGAGGTTTTTCTTATTATCTTTATCTGAAGATAATTTAGCCTGTCATACACCTCTTTTTTATTATTGTATTGAATATGGACATTAGCACATGTACGAAAATATTAAGTTTTGATGGGTTAAAATATCCCTTTTTTGTATGGGAAAGGGCTATTAATAATGAGTGTTTATATCAGTAACATTAACTTTGTGTATGTGTAGGGTGTTTTGGGGGAACAATGTCTTTGGTATAGTTTATCATAAAATTTTAATTTTAGTTTATTTGCAGACAAGTCATTTAGCGTTTTATTTCTATGTTGATTTAGTTTGTTCTTAGAATAAGTGCACATACACGTATGTGTATATGCATGCGTATATGTTATACATAATGATTGCGGACTGTTCTACATGTCTTATTAATGACCCTGACTGTTTTTGTTGGAATCTGCTGGGTTGGTTTTTTTAAATAGAAATTGTTTCAATGCCTTCATAGGGTAAAATTTAAATTTTGTTATTTAAAATGGGGACTGTACATAGGGGGGGGTGGGGTTTAAAGTGTCAGCTGTGTCGCACTGGCAATAAAGAGTATTGTAAAGGAGGGTTTTTAAGTTATGTGGATTTAAAATAATAAATAACAAAGTTGGAAAAAATAATGCAGATTGTAGTTGGTTTTCCTTTGTTATAATAAAATGATGATATGTTTTTGTTATCTTGTGAATCTTACTTAAAAATAGTTACATTGATGTAATGTATATGGGATTAGGGACAATTGTCAAACACAACGTTTTAAACGTTTTTTTCTGTCATTTAGACAATGGGATTTATAATTTTGAGTAGAAACTGAAGGTTCTTTTATCTATTAATGTATTTGTTGTTTTAAATAAAAATTAAAAAAAATATACGCCAAGGGTCTTCGCCTGCCGTTCCTTAAACCTCCTTAATACAAACCATGGCCATCTCCCCTAAACATCCTCCCAAACCCCCCGCCCTAACTCAATTGCCTCAAATTTTCATTGAATTTCCGCAACCTATTCGCAAACGTTCCAGTCCTCACTTCCCCCACACGTTTCCTCTGCAATAACATCATTATCTGACCCCCCCAAGAAAATTTTGTAGGCCATAGCTCCACCTAGCCTCTCCTAAACCCGTACTTTAAAAATTTCCCATTTCAACTTAGCCCTCATTTTTCCCCCAATCCACAAATCCATTTCCCAAATTTCCCATCTCCCCAAAAGATTTCCCCCAATCCTCAAACCCCGTAGGGTCACCTTTCCCTAAGTACCTCACATTTAATTTCCAATACCTGCAAAACCCTCACTAGCATCTAAAACCCCCAAATCTGCTATACACACGATGATAGAAAAATCCCATCGATAGTCCCCCACCCTTCCACACCTATGCCCTGCCAACATAAATCCTATCAACCGTCTCATACCCCTACGAATAAAATTTGCTCCACTCCATTTCCCCTACTTCCCACCACATTACCGTCCAACATCTCGCAAAACATCCCGCAGAACCCCCAAAACACAACCCGCCCCCCTCGGAACCACATCACCCTTCCTAATGACACAATTCCAATCCCCACCAATCACCGTAAAAGCAGGTAAACCTCTCAAGTGATATACCAGAACCTCGCGTACAAAATCCACCTTCACTCTAGTGTTACTAGTTGCTGGCATGTACACACCTACAAAACTAACCCTCCTGGCCCCCCAAAACCCATCCACCCTGACAACCCCCCCCCCCCCCCCCCCCTCCCAACCCAGGATACGCAAAGGACTGGTCTCCTTTACCGCCACAGCCACACCTCCTTTCAACCTCAAAGCATCACATGTAAACAACCTATAACCTTTCAACAACAACTCACATCCTAACCTATGGTTATGTTCCTGCAAAAAACAGACATCAATACTAAATCTCCTCAAAACCCACTCTAACCATACCCTCTTGACCTCGTTTTTAAGACCGTTTACATTGAAAGTTACACACCTGAATTTTACAAGAATGGCGGCTTACCCCTGTGCCGCTGAGGCTTACTTGGTCCTCCTTTCATAGGTCTCGGTTCTTCTCTATCAATCCCTCGTACCTGCCCTCCAACCCCTCCCTGTCCCTTCCCACCTAGCTTCCCATTGCCCCCCCTCCTCCCTGACTTGCCTTTGCAACCACAGCTGCCCACATCTTCTTCCCAGGCCTCTGCGCTGGTGTGAGGACCTCGTCCATGTCTGATGCCCCCGCTGATCTCTTGGGGGAGCTACCCTCTACATACATTTCTTCTGCTACCACATCTTCTTGATGGACCTCCACCACCACATTGCTCTCCTTGCGAACCTCACTCAAGTCTTCCTTACCCTGCTTCTGTTCATCCATCACCTTGTCATCACCTGACCTCACATCACTTTCCACACCATGCTCCGACTCTTCCAAAAAATCCTTCAGCACAGCCTCCAAAATCCCGTCCTGAGCTGACTCTGCATTATCTAACGGCCTGTCTGACGGCGATATTCCCTCCCCCCCCCCCGTTTCCACTGGTAGTGTAACACACGTCTCCAAAACCACCTCTGCCCTGTCGACCTCCTCACTCCATAGGCCTATACCCCGGCTTTCCACTTCACCCGTCATAACATCCGTGGCTTCTAATGGCGTATCCACAGAAGCTGTCTCCTGACGCTAGGCCCCTGTCTCCTGGGCATTGTGCCACCATGTGCTCATAAGAGTCACATAAACGGCACGTCTTCCTCTGCCCGCATAGTGTACAAAAACCTGTGTTCTATGGTTATGCAATGTAACATATGATGGTATCGGTCTCCTCAGGGTCATTTTCAGTGTGAAGGATCCTTCCGGCATCCCCTCATAAGGGCCGTCCCTCCACATTCCCATGCTCGTCGATGTGTACAGTTCCATAACCACTGAACACATCTTGTAAGCTGTATGCTGTTGCCTCAAAAGGTACATTCCTTACCTTCACCCAAGTAAAATACTTAGACACATCATGCAAGCATACTTCCACTGCCGAATTGATGCTCATCCGTCGTTCTTGAAATTCATCTACGATGGTAGAGTAGAAGTCAGCCCTCATGAACTTCACGAAGACCCTTGACATTCCATTCAATGCCACACCATACAGCTCTTCATTGGGGATGCCATAACAGTCCCTGATAATGCTTGGCAGGAGAACGTTCATCGTGTCGTTGCTTAAAGATCCTCTAACCAGCTGAATGCAGACAGTATTTATGCGCCGGTACAGTCGGTCCGCCATCTTGGTGCTAATGGTGGCGTAGTTTGCCGTGGAATCTGGATCGCCTGGGGATGTCCCGATCCCTCTCCGGTATCCCGGAGTAGCTTTGGGTGTCTTTCGGGCGACGAGTGTATCTCTGGAAGCCACCTTTCGGATTCCGGGGGTGGTGGCCGAAGGAGGTATGCTTTGTGGCGGATATCCGGCCGCCCTCTCTTTTGTCCACCGAGGTAGCTCGGCAGATGTGAGGTTGCTATCCCGGATTGTTAGTTTACTAGCATGATGGGTAGGGTATGGCACGGGTTCCATGCTGCATCTGCGCTACTTGCGGTGCTGAGGTCCTCTTGGGTGCGGAGGGAGATTTCTGGCCCTTTCATTCCTCCTAGGAACTATCCCTCCCTGGTCCCCCCTTCTAACCCCTTCTAACCATGGCAGCCCTAGTCCATGAACCTGGTACCCCCGGGCCCCTTCTTGATACCGCACCCCGTTCTGACCCCGCCTCGTCTTTGGACCACTCTTCAGACATTCCTCATGCCTCTGTACCTATTGCCGGTGCTGTTTCCTCACCCGCTTCAGGTACTGAGGCCTCGACTGACTCCTTCGATTTATCGGACCTTCGCTCTCCTCTGACTATGCTTCCGGCCTCTCCCTCTACGGTGCGGCAATTTTAAAATCGCCGCCCCGTTCCACGTGGGACCAACTTGTCCCACCCCTAAAAAGCCAACGAAATCCCTGTGATGATACTTTTTCCCCTTTTCCGTTCTTCTCAAAAAACGATCGAGACTCCTTCACACCTTTCCACCTCATTTTCGACTGAACAGTGGACTAAATTCTTCACTTTAGCCAATTTCCCTCTACTGCCTTCTTTCTGCCCAAGTTTTGGCAAGGCCTCCTACGCCATGTTGGTAAAGATATTTCTTTTATGCTCTTAAGAGCGGTATGTCCCATCTTACCATACAGAATCTCCCAGGTCATACTCTCTCGTTTTTTTCCAATCGATACTTTTTCCTGTCACCTTGAAAAACATCATTCCCGAAATTCTTGTATGTCCGTCATTCTGCCCCATACCTATTTAAAAACGAAATTCCAACATGTGGCACTGACATTCTAAACACTGGAATCCAGATCTCCCAATCCTCAAGGGGGTACCCCTTTAGTTCTTCCTCCCCGTGGGCGGAACGTACCCTAGCAATGTGGCTCTTTTAATTTTGGGACAGCCGAAACCCCCACCCTCATTTATAACGGGCATCGGTTAAATTCGAAAGGTGACCCCTACCCACAAAGGGAAAAATTTGCGGCGATTTGGCCATCCAGCGAAATTTTGCAGATCTATCCCGAAGCCCATTTGTGGTGCGAACCATTCTATTACGCTTGCAATCGATCTCCCTCTTCCCTTTTAACTGTCATGGGCCCCCCTTCGTACTCTCGCCGTTGTCAGGTCTATTAAACGAGCGGGAAACCCGTTACCTAAAAGAGACAAAAGGGTTCCCTTACCAGGCGTTTCTCACCCGCCTAAAGGGGAGACTCCCACGGTTTCTTTTCCTGTGTTTCAAAACCCCCCCCCACTTCTGGTATCCCATCTTCTAACCCACCTCTGTGGTTACCTTCCCATAATCACCCCTGTATCAAAAACCCTTTTTTCCCCCTCAGTCAGACGTCCCTACTTAAACGCCTCAGTCTAATCTCGCTTTTTCAAGTTCTCTCTCACAACCTCAGTATCACGAACCTCAACCAAAACCCTCCCCCCAATCGTCCCTCTACTTCTCAAAAAATCAAAAAAAAATCCGGTAACACCCCCCTCCCATCTTCCACCTCCTCATTTTTCCCTCCGTCTCGTCCCTATTCTTCCCCCCCTCACTGGCTCAGTTCAAGTGCAGAGGTTTCACCCTCCCCCTCGTAATTTTCCTTCCCCCTGTTCCCCCCCAAGTTTCTTCCCCTTCTGCCCCCTCCCCCCGGGTTTCCTGCCCCCTCTGTCCCCCGCCATGTTCTCCGTTCCCTCCACCCTTTCGCCCCCCCCCCTACCTTGGGACAGTCCAAACAGTTCCCTCTTACTCATCCTCCCCCACCCTTCCCAATATTGTCTCCCTACGACATCTCGAATTCCGAAACACTTGAAGCAATCTCTGAATAATTGCAGAACCCAAACCCCAATGGACATGATCCACCTTCCCTCTTTCTTCTCCCTGCCCATCTCGCAACTCCTTTCTTTCCCGCGCACCCTTTTCCTTTTCTGCTTGAACATTTTTTACTGCCCCCGCATGGGACTTTTCTAACCCTTTTAGCCGTAAACCCTTTCCTGGGGTTTCAAGTATCTTTATCATTGCCAATCATGGCCTTTTTACAGTGGGAAAATCGCGGGGCCCCAGGGTAATCGGGGGACTTCAGATGTTTCTTCCCCCGTTTTTCCCCCGTTGGTGTTTGCTACAGGAACCAAAAATTTCACTCTCGTTATTTCTCACATCTCAGGCATAATTTATTGTATTCTCAGTCCTTTTCCTGATGGACCTTTAATGAAAGTGCCCCTTTTTCCCGCACTGAATTTCCCTACAAAAACTATTTTTTCATACTTTTCCCCATTACACAGAAACCCTATCCACTTACATAGGTGGTATACGCTCTGTTTCTTTATCTCTCTCCTTTTGGGCATTATCTATTCCGGATTTTGCCTTCCTTGTTTCGTCATTACCCCACCGATTCTGTTACTTGGTGATTTTAATGCCCACCATTTCCTCTGGTGGGGGTCTCACTGTGATTCCCGTGGAATTCAGTTAGAGGCTTTTCTTGCCACCCACCCCCTCCATGTTTTAAAAAACAGGTACTCACACCCATTTTGATCCTCGGACTCATACTCTCTCTTGCATCGATCTCTCAATCTGCTCTTCCTCCGCCGCATTAGCCCTTCACCGGGTCTTTTTCCCCCGACTTACATGACAGTGATCATTTCCCAATCATTCTTACTTCCCCTTCATATTCGCCACCTCTTCGCACCCCACGCTGGAAATTTAATGGGGCAAATTTGGGAAACCCTTTACTCACACCTAACTGTTTTTAAAGAGGTTCCTTCTTCGTCCTCCATCGATGAGCTTTACACCTCTTCTCGTCCTCCGTTTTAAACCGCAGCTTCTCATTCTATACCCCAAACTTCGGGCAGGCATTCTCAGAAATGCGTGCCTTGGTGGTCTCCTGCTTGTGCTCGTGCAGTACGTTTGAAACGCGCTGCATGGGGCAGGTACCGGTACAATAGAACCACAGAGCGATCCTTGATTTTAAACAGAAGCGTGCGATCGCTCGCCGTGTCATCCGTGACGCTAAACGCACTTGCTGGCGAGATTATGTCTCCCCCAAATCACCTCTGCTTCCTCATGAGTGCAGTCTGGAAAAAGTACGAAAACTGAGTGGTAAATATTCCCCCTGACCCGGCTCCTGTTCTGCGGGTTGCCGGTGTTGATATAGCAAACCCACTAGATGTTGCCAATGAAATTGGCAATCATCTGGTCCGTATTTCTCAGGACTCCCTCAATGCCCCTCATTTCTTTCCTCAAAGTCTGCCAGAGAGTTAGCACCCTTGGACTTTTCTTCTCTCAGAGAAGAACAGTATAATGTGCCTTTTACACTTCAAGAACTGGAGGCAACACTCTCACTTGTCGATCATCGGCAGCTGGGCCCGACGACATTCATATTAGTATGCTACAACATTTACATCAGTCCGCCCTTGCAGTCCTATTACGCCTTACAATCTTATTTGGTCACAAGTAGTTCTTCCACAGCGTGGAAATCCGCCATAGTTCTCCCTTTCCCGCAAACCAGGGCACTAGTCCCCACATGAAACCTCTCCACTACGTCCCATTGCTCTTTACCAGTGCAGTTTGCAAAGTAATGAACGTCTAGTAATTAGACGTTTAGTGTGGTATTTTTTTAGGGAAGGACAACACACAGTCTCTCCACTCGTCAATAAGGCATTCGTAGGGACGTTCTACCATAGGACCCCTAACTGGCGCTTGGATACGTAAGTTCGTAATGCCTATGCGAATAACCACTCAGTTATAGCCATATTTTTTGACTTGAAGAAGGCCATATGACACAACTTGAGGTATAATATTTTTAGCACCTAAGCCCACTCCCTTAGGCCTTCCGAGGCAATCCTAACATCCTTCCTTAAGAACTTATAACTGACAGGCATTTCTGTTCGGGTTAATACTATATGTCTCTCGCCCGACTTTATCCAATCTGAAGGTGTCCCCCAGGGATTGTTCTGAGCACAACACTTTTTCTCTCCTTGCTATAATGATTTGGCCTCTAGTCTTCCATCAAATATTTGGTCATCACTCTATGTTTGATACTTCGCTATTGCCTGTGCAGTGGCGCTGACGTCACCACCTTACAGTTTCTTCCTCCAACATGCAGTCGACGTGTTCCATTTGGTCCACCACTACAAGGGTTTAAATTTTCCATCCTAAAACCCACCAAATCACTTTCACTAGACGCTCTGTCCATCTCCGATCATCCTTTGTATCCTCTATGGCTCCCGTATCCCTGAACGTGATACAGTCAAGTTTCTGGGCCTCCTCATTGATCGTAGGTTATCCTGGAAACCTCACATTACCCTCTGATGGCAACTTGTCAAGCCTGCTGAACCTTCTTAAAACCCTTGCTCATCTTTCGAGGGAGCTGATCGCGAACGCCCTCCTTCACCTACATTCCACCCTTATTTTATCGAAACTTGATTAGGGTGACCAGATCTATTCAGGGGCATTTCCTGCTACTCTCTCTACCCTTTAAACCCCCATTCATCACCAAGGATTACGTTTATCCTTGGTGCTTTTTCGCTCTTCCCCTGTCGAAAGCCTCTATGCAGAAGCGAACTTTCCACCCTTTTATCTGATCGCCGTGATGCCCATTGCCTGCGCTACTATGTACGCTCTCATGATCTCCGCAATCCTTCCATTTATAGAATGGTCACTGATATTAGTAACATTCTTTATTTGTTCGCCGCCCCTGCTTACTCCGTCCCTTCTCTCTTCCCTTCATTCGCTCTTGTCTTCTCTTCAACTACCACCTTTCTATGTACATGTAGCATCTCATTTTTCCCCTTTACCCCCCTGGGAAGTTCCAGCTGTTCGAGTCTGTTCTTTCTCCCTCCCCTTGCTCGAAAGCCCAACTGTCTACGGTCGCTTCCCGCTCTCTTTTTCTTGACCACTTTCATCTCATTCTCATGCCATTGCTGTGTACACAGAGGCTCTAAGTCTTCTGACGGCGTGGGAAATTCGCAGCAGTGTTTCCGGAACAGCGTCGTACAAGGCATTTACTATCTTCGGCTAGTATTTTTACTGCTGAATTATATGCCATCCTTACAGCACTTACCGTATTGCATCTATGCCTGTGTCATCATTTGTGGTTGTCTCAGACCCCCTTTTAGTGCTTTACAGGCTATACAAAAATTTGATACACCTCACCCCTTAGTCCTCCGAAATCCAACTTTGGCTACGCCGCATCTTTACCAAGCATAAAGATATTGTTTTTGTTGGGGCCCTGGTCATGTTGACGTACAGGGCAATGACAGGCAGACACTGCTGCGCCGGTCAGCAGTACATGACCTAACCAGTTTCTTATAGAGGTATTCCATGTACGGACTATTTTTGCTGTAATTCTTCCCACTTCACACCCGTTGGCAACAACGTTGTCTACTATGCTTGGCAACAAACTTCATCTATTAAACCGAGTATAGGTTACTGGCCGTCTCTTATCACCAGTGTCGAGGTTGGGAGACTACTCTCTCCCGTCTTCGCATTGGCCATACTCGTCTTCTCATGGATATCTCATGGAGAGGCGTCTTGCTCCTCTCTGTGAGAATTTTCCAAGCTCCATTATCAGTCAGCCACATTCTGTTGGACTGCCCACTTTTCAACGAGCACGCAGAATTTACCTCTGTCGTCGCTTCACCCCGCTGCTCTCTCTTTACCTTCCCTTCTCGCTGAGGACCCACCTTTCATCCGGACTCTCTCATTGACTTTTTGACAACGACTGAAATTACTTCACAAATTCTGATACTTTCAGCCCTTTCTACTTCAATCTCTTGCACCCTCTACCCCCGTACTATCCCCCCGCCCACTGTTTTCTGTAACCGCTGATCATCCCCCCCCCTTCTGCCATCCAATTCCTCTTGCTTCCTTCCCTACCCTGCAGCACTGTATAGCCCTTGTGGCTTAGCACTTCTTTTTTGATTATAATAATAATAATACAAAGTCCACACTGCGACTTTGTAAATGGTCCAAGTCAGACTGAAACGTCTGAGTGCCTCTCTCCTATTGTGCGGGTTATTTATGTATTGTCATTTAATTTGCTTATTTGTTTTATGGTCACATCACCCAAAAAGTTTGTAGAGGGGCACGTGGCAGTAGTAATATGAGCAGCAAGGGGTGTTTGTGTGGTCATGTGCTGGTACATTATGCTACTTTAAGGTTAATCAGTATTACCACTACCAATATGCTTTCCCTTTCTATCTACATATCTGCTTACTATCACACTAACTGCAACATGTTAAGCATGTTTGTTCATCATCTTTACTCAAGGTTTCAGAAACAAGTGAGATAAACTTTCATAAACACATGGTTACATTCTACATTCCTGAAAATCAGTGTAAAGAGCAAAATTAGGGTTTTCTAGATACACTACTAAATTTGCAATTTTTTTCTTATAAAAATTACTGCAGTATAATTTACTTTGGTAATGTGCCTTCTTGAAATGTCAGAGTATAGAGAGGGCTGATGTGGCCTAATTTCTTGAAGTAGATGATGGTTATCATTAATTAATGTGGATGCAGGATTGTCAGTAGTTGATGGTTGTGTATGCAGTAATGCATCTCTGGTCTATTTTTACCCTGCAGTACTTTATGCAGCTGACAATAAGCCATCATTTTTTGCTCATGAATTCTCTTAAAAACCAGTGCTTCTAGACTTGTTGGTCTACTTTACCAATAGCACAGAATTACTCCTGCAGGGTTAACTGTTCATCTTCAGGTTCCTCCTCATCCTTGTCTTTTATCTGCTTCTCTCTAAATTAGAACCTTAGGTCCTCTAACATTTCTTCTGCAGATAGTTCTTTATTTTTTAATTTCACTTGTGGAATGTGTTCTTCATGCTTATCTTCAAAGCCTTCAGCTCTCAGTCTTTGCCAGAGCCACAGTTTCCTAGACCAGACTCCTCACCAAGGTAAATAAGTAGAGGAATTATTCACAAACATGACAAATAACCCCAGCATTGTTCGCATCGCTGTTGGGCCGTGCGGACGCACTGTGCAGTAGCTCCCACTACACCTGGTTTCTGCGCAGTTTTCACTGTTCAGACATGGCGGAGTACACCGGCAGGAGGATTAATACAGTTTGCATTGAGCTGTTGAGGGGTTCTCTGAGCCCTGCTACGATGAACGTCGTTCTACCTGCAATTATTAGGGATTTATATGGTATCCCTAATGAGGAACTGTATGGTGTGGCCCTTAATGGGATGAAACGAGTATTTGTGAAGTTCCTGAGGAATAGCTACTACAGCAGTGTGGTGGAGGAGTACCAGGAACGACGAATGTGTCTCAACTCGACGATGGATGTGTGCATGCATGACGTATCTACATTCTACACGTGGGTACGAGTGAAGAATGTACCCTTCGAGGCAACTCAGAGGTGGGGTATGGCGGGATGGACCATATGTGGGCCTCCCGGAAGGGTCATACAACATCAAGATGACTTTAAAGACGCCTATACCTTCGTATGTAATGTTGCCAGGCACAAGAAATCAGGTATATGTGTCGTATGTGGGGCAAAGGAGAACGTGTCGTCTTTGTGGCTCTTTTGACCATATGGCGGCACAATGTGCACGTAGAGTTGCCCCGGGGGTGTTAGTCCCGGTGGAGGACGTCCAGCAGGCGAGTGTGGTGGCGGCGGCGAAGAATGGGTCTACTCTATGGAGTGAGGAGGTGGAGAAGGAGGGTGAACAGATGGGGACGTGTGTCACACTCCCGGTGGAGGAGGGAGATCCTTCTCCAACATCTGAGGTGGTGGAGGAAGTGGTGGAGACGACACAGGAGGTGTCCCTGGAGTCAGTGCTCCAGGAATTCTTGGAGGAGGCCTTGGTAGGGGAGGACATGGATGGACGGATCAGTGAAGAGCAGCAATTGCAAGGCCTGAGTGGGAAGTCGGAAGTAGTAGGGAACACTGGAAAGGATACACTTGTAGTGGCAGAGGTACACAGGGAGGATGTACCTGAGGAGGAGGTGGCTTTGGGAGGCAGCTCTAGGAAGAGACCAGCGGGGTTGACTGAATTAGATGATGTTTTAACACCTGGGCAAAGACCAGGTAAGAAGGTTTGGGCGGAGGTGGTCCGCAAATCCCCTACAGGGGGGGAGTACAGGGAAAATCGGGGGAGAGACAAGGGGGGTAGGAAGTTCTATTAAAAAGAGTAATAAGGAAAGTGTAAGCAGCTTGAAGGGAAGTGTGAGCAAGCCACAGCGGCATAGGGGTAAGCCGCCGCTCCTTGACCATTCAGGTGTGTAACGATAAATGCTAATGGCTTAAAAACTGAAGTTAAAAGGGTGTGGTTGGAGTGGTTCCTTAAAAGGTACGACGTTGATGTTGGTTTCCTACAGGAGCATAACTATAAGTCAGGTAGTGAGTTGAGATTGAGAGGATATAAGTTGTTTGTGAGCATGGCAACGCTTTTAAAGGGTGGAGTGGCTGTTTTAGTAAAGGAGACAAGTCCCTTGCGAGTCATGGGGTGGGAGGAGGGGGGTGGGGGGAGGGTTCGGTGGATGGGTGGTGGGGGAGAGTAGGGTATGTTTTGTGGGAGTTTATATGCCTGCGATTGGTAACGTAAGGATAAAAATCAGATTTTGTTCGTGACGTTTTGTTATATCATCTCAGGGGTTTACCTGCCATAGCGATAATTGGAGGTGATTGAATTGTGTGATTAGGCATGTAGACGTAGTTCCTAGGGGGTGGGTGCGTGTTGGGTGTTTTAAGGGATGCATTGTGCGATGTCGGGTGGTAGATGTGGTTGGCAGGGGGGGTATCAGGTTGAGTATACCTATGTACAGGGGAGTTATGAGGCAAGGTTGGATAGGATTTATGTGAGGCAGGGGATAGGAGTGGAGAGAGTTAGAACATAGACGTGGGTTTTTCAGACCACAGAGCAGTATTGGCTGATCTTAGGGTGGATGGTATTCCGAGAATATATCAGGGCTATTGGAAATTAAATGTGAGGCTTTTACAGGAGGAGGATCAAGGTCGGTCTTTTCAGTCATGGTGGAAAGGCTTTTGGGAGGCTAGGGATGAGGAGGTGGATTTGTTGATTGGTGGGAGTTGCAGGCAAAGGTGAAAATTGTAGAATTTTTTAGGAAGAGGGCAGGGAAAGGGCACGCTGGAGGTTTGGATTGCAGAATTATTTAGAGGTCAGTTGAATGATTGTTATGCGGGGGGAGTAGGAGGGAGGGAAGGAGTTATGGGGGAACTTAGGAGTCGTTTAGTAGAGAGGCATAATGAACGTTTTGATGCACTCAGGGTCAGGCAGGATTGGAGGACGTACTAAAGGGTGATAGCCAACTGGGTATGTTCTCGAAAATTCAAGGACAGAGCTAAAGTTAGAGGATACCGTGGCCGCATTATTGTTTGTGGAGGGGTGGGGAGGGTTATGTGAGGGGACAGGGTCTCACGATACAGATTCTATCGTAGGTATTGCTGATGATTGGGGTTTACGGAGAAAAGGAAGAGAAGGGGAGGGGTAGGTGGGATAGAACATTTAGAGGGATAAGGTTACTGCAGGGTATGGGGCAGGGGGGGGGGGATAGGAGTTGGAGGGAGGCATTATGGGGAAAGAGGGTGGGGGAAGTGGTGAATGGGTTGAGTCAGGGGAAGGCACCGGAAATAGATGGGTTATACCTAATGATTTTTTACAAAGCGATTGGGAGGTTTGAGGGAGTGCCCTTGTGGAGGTTCTGAATTATATGTTGAAATGGTGGCAGAATGGCGCAACACAGAGAACTGGGGTCGTTGTCTTGTGTGTAACCAAAGAAGGGAGGATGAGGAGAAGGGTTTTGGGGATTATCGTCCGTTGTCGTTAATGTGTACGGATTACAAAATTTTGCGAAGGTATTGGGGAAACAGTTAAAGAAGGTAATTGGGAGTAGGTACATGAGGGACAGTATGGGATTTTCCGGGGACGGACTATGAAGAATGAGCATAGTGCCGAATACGGGATTTTATAGAGACTGTCAGGAGGGGGCCCCGTTCCTTGGCTTGGATTGGGTCAGGCATATGCTGTGTGAAGAGGACTTTTTGTGGGGATGTTTGGGAGAAGAGAAATTGGGTTTAGGAGGGGGGAGGTAGTGAGGTGGGTGCGCACGCTGTATGAGGGGGCTGTAATGAGGGTGCAAGTTAATGGTAAGCTGGGGGGGCGGTGATGATGGAACAGGGATTAAGGCAGGGTTGCCCGCTGTCACAGTTGCTTTTTGCATGCGTGCAATATCCTTTCTTTGAGCATTGTTCGCATCGCTGTTGGGCCGTGCGGACGCACTGCGCAGTAGCTCCCACTAATCCTGGTTTCTGCGCAGTTTTCACTGTTCAGACATGGCGGAGTACACCGGCAATAGGATTAACACAGTCTGCATTGAGCTGTTGAGGGGTTCTCTGAGCCCTGCTACGATGAACGTCGTTCTTCCTGCAATTATTAGGGATTTATATGGTATCCCTAACGAGGAACTGTATGGTGTGGCCCTTAATGGGATGAAACGAGTATTTGTGAAGTTCCTGAGGACTAGCTACTACAGCAGTTGTGTGGAGAGGAGTACCAGGAGCACGAATGTGCCTCAACTCGACGATGGATGTGTGCTTGCATGAGTGTTACTTACTATACGTGGGTACGAGTGAGGAAATGTACCCTTTGAGGCAACTAATTTTTGGTATAATGGAAGTTTTTAGCAAGTATGGAGTCTTCTTTGAAGCCAGAGGTGGGGTATGGCGGGAGGGGACCATATGAGGGCCTCCCGGAAGGGTCATACAACATCAAGATGACCCTAAAGGGACGCCTTACCCTTCGTATGTCATGTTTGACAGGCACCAAAAAATCAGGTATATGTGTCGTATGTGGGGCAAAGGAGAACGTGTCGTCTTTGCGGCTTTTATGATCATATAGCGGCGGCAATGTGAAGTAGAGTTGCCCCGGGGGTGTCACCCCCGGTGGAGGGACGTCCACCCAAACGAGTGTGGTGGTGGCGGCGAAGACTGGGACTCCTCTATGGAGTGAGGAGGTGGGGGAAGGAGGGTGAACAGATGGGGAGTGTGTCACACTCCCGGTGGAGGAGGGTTCTACTCCAACGCCTGTGGTGTTGGAGGGAAAGTGGGAGTCGACACAGGAGGTATCCTTGGAGTCAGTGCCCCAGGAATTCTTGGAGGAGGCCTTGGTAGGAGAGGACATGGTTGGAGGGACCAGTGAAAGCAGCAATTGCAAGGGCTGAGTGAGAAGTCGGAAGTAGCAGGGAATACTGGAAAGGATATACTTGTAGTGGCAGAGGTACACAGGGAGGATGTCCCTAAAGAAGAGGTGTTTTTGTAGGCAGCTCTAGGAAGAGGCCAGTAGGGTTGACTGAATTAGATGATGTTTTAACCCCTGGGCAAAGACCAGGTAAGAAGGCATGGGCAGAGGTGGTCCGCAAATTCCCTACAGGGGGGGGAGTACAGGGAAAATCGGGGAGAGACAAGGGGGGTAGGGGGGGGTCCTTTAAAAAAGGGAGTAATAAGGAAATTTGTGAGCAGCTTGAAGGGAAGTGTGAGCAAGCCAACAGCGGCACAGAGGTAAGCCGCCTCTCCCGGGACCATTCAGGTGTGGTAACGATAAATGCTAATGGCCTAAAAACTGAGGTAAAAAGGGTGGTTGGAGGGGTTTCCTCAAAAGGTACGACGTTGATGTTTGTTTCCTACAGGGAGCATAACTATAAGTCAGGTAGTGAGTTGAGTTGAGGGGGGAATATAAGTTGTTTGTAAGCTGGCAACGCTTTTAAAGGGCGGAGTGGGCTGTTTTAATAAGGAGACCAGTCCATTGCGAGTCATAGGGTGGGGGAGGGTTGTTTTCGGGTGGTGGGTGGTGGGGGGAGAGTAGGGTATGTTTTGTGGGGTTTATATGCCTGCGATTGGTAATTTTAAGGATAAATCAAAATTTTGTTCGTGACGTTTTGTTAATTATCTCAGGGGTTTACCTGCCATGCGATAATTGGAGGTGATTGGAATTGTGTGATTAGGCATGTAGACATAGTACCTAGGGGGGCGGGGTGGTGTTGGGTTTTCTTAAGGGATGCTTTGTGCGATGTCGGGGTGGTAGATTTTGGTTGGCAGGGGAGGGTATCAGGTTGAGCATACCTATGTACAGGGGAGTTATGAGGCAAGGTTGGTAGGATTTATGTGAGGAAGGGGATAGGAGTGGAGAGAGTTAGAACAGTAGACGTGGGTTTTATCAGACCACAGAGCGTGTTGGCTGACCTTTGGGGTTTGGATGGTATTCCGAGAATATATCGGGAGCTTTGGAAATTAAATGTGAGGCTTTTACAGGAGGAGGATCAAGGTCGGTCTTTTTCAGTCATGGTGGAAAGGCTTTTGGGAGGCTTAGGGATGAGGAGGTGGATTTGCTAGATTGGTGGGAGTTGCAGGCAAAGGTGAAAATTGTAGATTTTTTAGGAAGAGGGGCAGGGAACGGGCACGCTGGAGGTTTGGATTGCAGAATTTATTTAGAGGGTCAGTTGAATGATTGTTATGCGGGGGGGGGGGTAGGGAGGGAGTTGGAAGGAGATATGGGGGAACTTAGGAGTCGTTTAGTAGAGATGCATAATGAACGTTTTTTATGCACTCAGGGTCAGGGCAGGATTGGAGGACGTACTAAAAAAGGGGTAAGCCAACCGGGTATGTTCTCAGAAAATTCAAGGACAGACAGTTGAGGTATGTGGCGGGATATTGTTGTGGAGGGTGGGGAGGGTTATGTGAGGGGACAGGGCCTAACTGACACGATTCTATCAGTAGGTATGCTGATTATTGGTTTACGGAGAAATGGAAGGAAGGGGAGGGGTGGGTGGGTTAGAAACATTTAGAGGGATAAGGGTTCCGCAGGGTATGGGGCAGGGGGATCGGGGTTGGAGGGAGGCATTATGGGGGAAGAGGTGGGGGGGAAATGGTGAATGGGTTGAGTCAGGGGAAGGCACTGGGAAATAGATGGGTTATCTAATTTATTTTACAAAGCACTTGGGAGGTTCTGGGAGGAGTGCCTAGTGGCGGTTCTGAATTATATGTTGAAATGGGGCAGAATGGCGCAAACACAGAGAACTGGGGTCGTTGTCTTGGTGCCCAAAAAAGGGAAAGGGGAGGAGAAGGGTTTGGGAGATTATCGTCCGTTGTCGTTAATGTGTATGGATTACAAAATTTTTGCGAAGGTATTGGGGAACAGGTTAAAGAAGGTAATTGGGAGTAGGTACATGTGGGTCAGTATGGGATTCCGGGACGGACTATGAAGAATGGCCACAGTGTGATAAGGGATTTTACAGAGAACTGTCAGGGAGGGGGCGTCCTTTGGGTTGGATTGGGCTCAGGCTATGACTGCGTGAAGAGGGACTTTTTGGGGCTGTTTGGAGAAATTGGGTTTTGGGGGGGGTCGTGAGGTGGGTGCACATTCTGTTGAGGGGGCTGTCATGAGGGTGCAGGTTAATGGTAAGCTGGGGGGGGGCGGTGATGATGGAACAGGGAATTAAGGCAGGGATTTCCCGCTGTCACAGTTGCTCTTTGCATGGTGCAACAATCCTTTCTTTGAGGCTGTGGACGACGAATTGCGGGAGGTGGGGGGGGGGGGAAGTATGGGGGGCATAGTAGGTTATGTGGATGATACAACTGTGTTAGTTACGAGTGGGGAGGCTTTACGAAGGGTGGGAGAGGTCATTAGGTGTTTTGGGAATGTTTCAGAATGGTAGTTAATTTAGCAAAGTCTAGGTTATTGGAAAATAGGAACAAAGGGTTGGGGGGAGATTGGGGGAGGAAATGGGAAAGGACGGTTTGTGACAGAATTAGGTGTGTGGGATATGGTATATGAAGCAATTGCAGGAATGTGGAGGATTAACTCAGAAAACAGTCACGAGTAGGGTTTAGGCAAGTTTTAAAAGGTTTTTAGGGCCAGTGAAGTGGCGTTACAGCAGAGGGCGGG
The DNA here is from genome assembly GCF_026875155.1 of Cherax quadricarinatus. NCBI lineage: Eukaryota > Metazoa > Arthropoda > Malacostraca > Decapoda > Parastacidae > Cherax > Cherax quadricarinatus. Next base: position 26,948,109 of record NC_069481.1, on the reverse strand, counting down.
GGTAAAAAACTGGGTTGGTGTATAGAAAGGGGTTCGGGGGGTTTTAGCGGAGGTTTTCCCCTTTTGGGGGTGCAGGTTTACGGAAAACAAAAGGAGGGTGTTTGGGGTTTTGTGGGGGGGTTTGGGGGCCCTGGTTTAAAAAGATGGGGTTTTCCAAAGACGGGGTAAAAAGGGGGGGGGGACAGGTTTTTTGTTGGCCTTAGGGCCTGGGTTTAAAAGGTTTTTATAATTAGCAGGGGTTTATCTAAAAGGGTGGGGGGGGGGGGGGGGGTGTTAGGGTGGTTTGGGTGATGAGGGATTGCTAAAAAATGGTGGGGTGGTAGGGGATTTTGAAAAAAGTGGGGAAGATGAATTAAAAATTCATTTTTTGGCCCAAGGGGGGGCAGGTTTAAAAAAAGGTTTGGGAAGGAAAACGCTGTGGTGGGGGGTTTTTGGGGGCGGGGGGGGAAAAGGGGTTGTTTTGCAGGGGGGGCGGGGGGGGCCCAGAAAAACCCCATGTTTTAATGGAGGGTTTTTTATGGAGGGGGGGGTTCCCAAGGACGCTTGGGAAATACCAGAAGGGTTGGGGAAAGTTGGTGTACCGTTTTTTTAATGGGGGGTGGTGGCATCAAAAGTTTTATGTTGCATAAGAGGGGGGGTTGGGTTTTAGAGGGGCCCAACTTTTTTTATTCTGGGGGGAGGGGAGAACGGTTTTCATGTGGTATTTTTTTGTTCATTTTTGGGGAATGGTGGGGTTTTTGGATGGGGGGGGGGTTTTTAGGTTTTGGGGGGGGGAAATTGGTCTTTTTTTTTGATCGTTGCGATGGATGTTTTTGGGGTAGCAACCCAAAAGTGGGCAGGGTTTGATGTATGTTAGGGTAAAATTTTTTTGTTTGTTTCTTGGGGTTGAGGCAGGAATTTCGGGGCCCAGTTGGGTTTAAAAAGCTTTTAGAAAGCGGGGTTTTTTAATGGGCCCAAGGTTTTTAGGAAATAGGTTAATAAAATGGGGGGAAAAGGGGGAATCGGGGTTTTTCGAAAGGTTTTTCGAATTTTTTACTGTAGCCCCGCTTCAAAGGGGAAAAAGGGGGGGGGGGAAAGGGTTTTTGGGGTCTCTTTTATTGGGGGAGGGGGGGGGTTTTTTTTAATTTAAGGCCAGCAATGTGGAAGGTGGGGGTTGAGGGGGGTTGTGGAGCATATTTTTATAAAATTGGTTATGTTCCTCAGAGTTTTTTTGATATTGGCGATCATTTACCTTGGATACTTTAGTCATACATGGAATGCCTTGCATTACTTTTTTTGGTTGGGGGGTATTTTATTGCACTCCTATCGAGGGGGGAGGGGGTTTTTAAGTGGCGGGTTATGGTTTTTTAGGCAAGTAGTACTAAACACGGCAAAAATGATATTGCCAAGTGAAAAAGAAAGAATTCTTTTAATTAACATTGGGGGAAGGGTTTTTAATAAAATAAAAAAAAAGAAAGGGGAAACCCCGGGAGTAAAAGTACTTTGTAAAAAAAGATGCAAAATTTTGTATTTTTAAAACCATGTACTGCAAGAAATTTCCATTTTGCCCTTTGGATTTGGGCTTTTTTTTTTGATAAAATTTAGATACAAGTATTTCCTTTAAAACCCCGGATTTTCTTTATAAAAAAGGATTGAAAATACCTTTGCACACGTTAATGTGAGGAATAAACTGGTCAAGGATTTTAATTGTGTTTTCATTTTAGGGGGGGGTTAGGATTTTGTGTTCAGTTTTTAACAAGTTTGTCTTAAGCTAGGAGGTTAGTTGGGGGGTTAGGGGGTTTTTTCCCCTTTGTTTGGTTTTTCATGGGGGGGGGTTTTTTTTTATTTTTTTCGCCCCGCCCCTTGTAAAGGGGGAAAAACCCTTTTTGATTTTTTTTCCAATGAAAAATTTTATCTTGGTTTATATTAAATTTTTTACTTTGGTTTTTTTTTAAATTGAGGGAAACAAAAGGGTTATTCTTTAATTTTATGTGTAAAATCCATTGGCATAAAATTGATGTTTTTTTGCATTTTGGGAATTTCTTTGTTGTTTTTTTTTTTAATTATTATTGATTTTAGATTTTGTGGGTTGTATTTTCTTCCCCAAATTATAAAATTTCATTAGCTGCCTACTCCGGGGGGGAGGCGGTTCGTGCCCAGCACCCCTCTGTTTGTTTTGTCGGGGAGAGCTCCCCTTTGAAAACCAATATGGCGTTGAGTACCCGACTTTAGGGGGGAAACACTGTGGGCCCCGGTGGAGCTGCTTCGTGGGGGGGTTTTTCCCCCCCCTCTACCGAAAGGTTTTTAACTTGGGGGCAATCATCGGGGAAACGAAACGGATGCGGGGGAATGATGAGGTTTAGGGGTGTGGCCCTGAAGGGGGGCCTATCGTCTTTCGTCAATTTAAAAATTCAAACGGCTGGTACGGGGTCGTTAGTGACAAAATTTTGAGCATGTGGTTTTGTTTGTAACTCCGTGCAAATTTGCGACTCATAGACTTTCTCCCCCAATTTTTCTGGGTAAAGTTGCGCAAGGGTCCCCTTCGGGGGGTTGGGAGGGGGAATTAAAGGAAGGTTTTTTTGCGGGTTTATGGCCTTTGCTTTCTGGAAAACCCCAAGGAAAGTGGGGGGAAAGGGTTGCGACGTGGGACGCCCCGGGAGGGTACTTTTTCTCCCTCAAAAAGGGAACTGAGGCCCCCGATCCCGTCTTTAAGTGTGATGCCGGAGTTTAGGCCCCCAAAATTCTAGGGGCGTTTGCGGGGCACGACGGAAAATGCAGGTTGTGTGGGGGAGTTTTTGCCCTTTTATGGCGGCGACGTGTGGGGGGGAAAGGGGGAGGGGCCGGGCCCCCAAACAGGTGGTGAAACCCATTTACGGTGGGGGATGTCGGAAAGGGGAAAAAAATTCCCAAAAGGGGAAACCCCGAGGGGGTTGGCCCCCTTTTCCTGTGGGGGGTTAAAAAGGGGAGAAATTTCCCCTTGTGGGGGCAGGGTTTGGGGGGGGGCCCAGTTGTGTGGAGCCCGGAAAATGGCCATTTTTTTCCCGGTTTGACGGGGGGGGAAATTGCTCATTCAGCAGGGGGTTTGCAAGAGCTGGGGGAGGACCCCTCGACGAGGTATTGAAAACTTTCCCTTTTCCCTTTCGGGCGAGGTTTAATCCCTTGGGTCCGTGAAATGGTGCCTGAGTTGAAAGGGGGGAGTGTGGCGGGACAGGCACGGGAAGGAAGGAGGGAAAAAACGCGGGCCCCAAGAGAGGGTCACCAAGCTCGGGTGGGGAAGGTCACAGAAAGGGGTTGATGTTCAGGGTAAAGGAATTTTCTTTAGACAGTAGGGCCCGGGGGGGTTTAGAGATGTTTTACGGAAAAGGAGGGGGGCCCTCCTTTCGGGACCAGTGATTTTCCTGACCCCCCGCGCAGGGGCTGGGGGGGGAAGGGGAATGTATTTTCTTTTGACGCCAGGAAAAGAGGCATCGAAAGGGGGGGGGGGGGAATGGTGACAAACCAATTTTTGCCCCGGGGGGCCAAGAGGCCCTGGGAAGGGTGGGAGGGAAAGGGTTGGAAGCTTTAAAAAGGGCCCTTAAGTGCATGACTGGATGTGAAGGGAAATTGGGGGAAAAGGGGTGTAAAGGGGGAAATTTTCTTTCGTTTTTGCTCTTACTTCAAATTTACAGGGGTGGACGTATTTTTTATTCGGGGCAAAAATTTTTCAGGGGGGGTTTTTAAAAGTGCTCGGGGTTTGGAAAGGGGTTTTATACGGTGTTGACTCTGCCACCCGGCCCTTTTTTTTAAAAATTTGGTGGGGGGTTTATTGATAAAGGAGGCAAGCCCTTTTTGTGTTGAAAAAAGCGTGAAGGGGGGGGGGGGGAAAGGGGTTTTGGCGTGGGGGGGGGTGGATGGGGGGTGGAGGGGCGGGTAACCTTTGTAAGTGTGTATGCACCCGGGCTAAAAAATGATATGAAAAGTCAAGGGGGGATTTTGTGGGGGTGAAGGGTTTAAAATTTTTTGTTTTCCCTTGGTTTACGGGAAGGGGGCCAAACGTGGGTGGGGGACTGGAATTGTTTTTGATCGGAGAGCGGATTTTGGAACCACGAGGGGGGGGAATATTTTTGACCTTTAACGCAATTTTTTTGGGTGGCCCTTTTCTTTGAGGGATGTGGTAGGTGGGGGAGGGTGGGAGGGGGAGCATACTTTCTTTGAGGCAAAGGTTTACGCACTGGTTAGCAGGTTTTTTATATATCCTTTTAAGGGTATTGTCAAACGTTTTGTCCGTACTTTTTTGAACAAAGTTTTTTCAGTCATAGGGCGGTTGTTCGAAGAAGTAGGGGGTGGGATTCCCCTTGCTTGTTCTCTGGGGATATTGGTTTTTAAAAATACGGTCTGTTTGGAAGATGAGGGGGGGGTTGGGGGGTTTTACGGAGCTGTGGGGAATTAAACCCAGGGAGGGACAAGGTTGGGGACGTGGTGACGTGGTGGGATGGTTTTGGCTAAGGACCGGGTTTGGCATTATTTTTTTGAAGGAGGGGAAAAGGATTAATTTTTTAAAATTTGGGTTGATTAATTTTTTTTGGGGACGGGGTTTCGGGGTTGTTTTGTTAAAGGGCAGTTTGGGGTTCTATCCGATTTGGGCGGGAATTTTAACTTTTAAAAAAGCGGGGGGTTTCGGGAAATTCAAAGGGCGAAACGGGGGCCAAACGGGGGGAGAGTAAATGGCGGGGGTGGGAAAGGGGGTGTTATGGGGAGATAGGCCCGGGCTTCGGGGGTGTGTTTTTCGCGAAAAAAAACAACGTCAGCAGCAACAGCTATTTCCCCTGTTTGGAGGTTCTTGAGCGGGGGGGGGGTTTATTGGGGGGTCAAAGGTTTAAACCCCACTAAAGGATGGGATGGGGGTTTTTTGCGGATACGTGGTACGGGGAAAAATATTGGGGGGGAGGGGGGGGTAAGGGGGGGTTAGGATTTTGGGGGAAAGGGTGGGGGGGTGGGAAATGTGCCATGTTGGGTTTTTACACAAAATGAAAAGGGAAGCTTTGGGGGGAAACATAACTGAGGGGGGGAAATTTGGGGGAGCTTTGAAGTGCCATGCGAAAGGGGCCAAAACACCGGGGGGAAAACGATGGATGCCGCGGGGGTTTTATTTTAAAAGCATTGGGAAATTTTTTTTAAAAAGGTTTTTTTTTGGGGAGGTTTCTAACTTGTGAAGGAAGGGGAAGGTTTGGGGGTGAAAGACGGCAACAGCTGTGTTGTTTTGGTTTTTGAAGGGTAAAGGGAACCCGCGGGTTTGCTCGGGGGGCTATAGAACAAATTTTTTTTGTTATGCGCGGATTAAAAAGTTATTTGCAAAAAATTTTTGGGGAAAAAGGCTCAAGGGGGGTTGTTGGGGGGGTTTGTATCGGAAAACCCGTTTGGGTTGCCAGGGGAGGTTTTTATGGGGGTGGGGACTTTGGGCTTTTTTAAGGGGTTTGTGGAAAAAAAAAGGGGGGGGGGGAAAAAGGGGGGGGGCTGGGGTTTCCAAAATAATGGCAAGGAGCTTTTTTGGGGGGAGGGTGGAAGCGGGGGAGGCGTTTTTTTGGGGACTATCCTTAGGAAAAAAGGGGTTTGGGGAAGAAAAAGTGGGTTTTTGGGAGAGGCGTTTTTTAGAGGGGGGAATTTTGGGGAAGTACAGATTAAAGGAAGATTTGGGGGGAAAAGGGTTTTTAATGGCAGAGGGCTTTGACAGGGGTTTTTCCCATGTCACAACTTTTTTGCATGCATTCAGGAACCCCCTTTTTTAAAAAATGGTTTGGGGTGCCCAAAATGGGCGTTAGTGAAGGGGTTGGGGGGGGGGGTACTGGGGGCGGGTTTTGGGCCCGTTCTCATAGGGTATGTTTGTGATACCACTGGAAATTTGGGTTTTTTTGAGGGGAAGTCCCCCTTTTAAAAGCCTTGGATGGGTTTGGTTTTGACAAAGTTTGCATGTTCAACTGGTATGAGGGGTTTTAAAATTTGGAGAAGTCCTTGGTTATGGGGTTTTGGAAATTGGGGGGAAGGGGGGGTCGAGTGGGGTAGTGCAGTCGTTTAAAAAAAAGGGGGGGTGTCATTAAAAGTTTGTGGTCTAATCAGGGAGATGATCTTGAGGTTGCACGTGTTTTAATTTAAAACAAAAGGTTGGTAGGGAAAAAATACTGGGTCAATTGGGGAAAACATTGCGGCCCCTTAAAAATTTTACCCTTGTGAAACGTTTCCCCTTGTAATTAACGTTTTATTGTATAGCAAGGTTTTTTGGGAATTTTTGGCTCCCTGTTTCCCCCTTTTAAAGGGGGCGGGAATTTTCAACTTTACTTAGGGGGGGTTTTTTTAAATTTTTTGGGGGGTTTTAGGGTTTTGATTGGCTTTTTGAAGGGGTTTTTAGTTTTAAGGTTTTCCTGTGCGTCAGGGGGGGGGGTTTGGGTTTTTAAAGAACTTAAAGAGGAGGGTCAAATTAAATTTTTTTAAAAGGGAGGGTGATGAGGGGGGGGGGTTTTTGGGGGGGGGGGGTGGGGTTTAAAGGGACACAATAAATTTTAAACGCAAGTTTTTTTGGGACGGGGGTTTGGGGGGAGGGGTGAAACTATTTTTAGGGGGAGTGGGTTTATGGTTAGGGATTGGGGTAAGGGTAAAAAAAGGGAGGGGGGTGTAGGATTTTCGGGCGGGGAAAAGGGGTTTGGTTTTTTTCCCCCCCCGGTGGGGGGGGAATTTTCCCCATTTATGACTGGGGAGTAAGGAGAAGGGTTTTTTAGGTTAAGGTTACAACCCCGTGGAAGTGAGGGGATGTATCGGTTTTTTGCATGGGGGTTTTTCCCTCGGGGGTGGCTTTAAAGAGCTAGACGGGTTTGGGTTTAGGGGGGGGGGGTTGTGGGAATAATTGGGGGGGGGGGGAGGGGTTCTGCCTTTCCCTTTTTAGTTATTTTTTGTGGGGGGTTGGGGAGCGTCAAAGGGGGTTTGGTTGAGCAGGGTGTTGCATAAGATAATTTGGGCAAAACCCTTTTTGTTTGGGGCCCTTGAGTCTTGATTTTGGGGGGGGGTTTTGGATGAAAGTTTTTTTGGGGTTTTGGGGGGGACATTATGGTAGGGTTATGTTTTACATTTTTGTGGGGGGAAAGAGGGGGAAAGGGGGTTTTAAAATGAGGTTAAAGGGGGGTATTGGCTGTTACGGGTTTTTTAAAACGTTTTTTGCCCTAATAAGGAACTTTAAAAGGGAGGGGGGGGGGGGGAGCGGGATTTTTTTTTCTGAGGGATTTTTAAGGGGACCTTACAAATTAAGGAGGTTTTTTATTAAATTTTTAAATTAGGTTTGGGGGGGGCAGGGGAGGGATGGTTCAATGTTTTTATGTTGAAATTTGGGGTGTCAGGGGGGGGGGAAAAAGGGGGGCGCCCCCCTGGTAAGTAGCCGGGTGAATGTGTATTTTTTTGGGCGTTTGAATTGGGATTCATGGTTTGTGACGAGAAAACCAAATATGTGGTTTTAAATTTTTCAAATAGGACATTGTTCTATGTTTTTACTCATATGCATGTTTTAGTGGTTTTGAGGTGCAGTGTGTTGGATCCTTGTTTTTTTATATTTCTGTTTTGAGAAAAATTTTTTTTTTTAACCCTTTTTCTCAATTTTTTTACGTTTAAAATTTTATTTAACCCTATACGGTTTTTTTCCTACTTTATAATTTAACCAAAAGTTACAATAATTTTCATATTAAAGGGTTGGGGTTTTGTTAATCATTTTACCAAAGCAAATTTGGGAAATTTGTCGTTTTTTGGGGTTTTCATAGGTTTTAGGGGTTTTTTATGTATGGGGGAGGGGGGGGTTATTTGTGTTATCTCAAGTTCATGTTTGTGTGGGTTTTTTAATGTTTATTCTGTTTTGACCTGTTTTTGTCTTTATCTATCTCTTGTATTGTATTGTTCTAAGTAAAATATAAAAAAAAAAAAAAATTATACAAGTGTGTGTGTATAGTAACATAATGTACATATCTGTGTTGCTATGTACTTATATATTTTTGTTGTTGTTTATGCATAACCAAATTCTGTAATTCTCATTAAGGTTTAATGAGGTAAGGGCATACCGTGATTGTTAGGTTACTTAAGGGTTTTTTCTCAAAACGGTGCATGCAAATATTTTTTGTATGCACTGGCATTATTAATTATTGTTAAAAGGGGGTTTGGTAGGTCATGTTGTTGGATGCGTAAATGGTGGTAATACACCTACGGGTAACGTGTTATTTAAGTACTGGGATTGTGTGGTAGAGGAATTTTTGTTAATATCCAGTATAGTTCTTATTATTTTTTTTTTTTATATTTTTATTTAAAAGGACACAGTACAAGATATAAATAAAAGAACACAATTATTAACCGTTTGAAAATACAATGACCTACCATCAACCCCATAGCATACCACAAGTGTTACATTCATATTGTATTAAAGAATATACCATCACCGAACAATGAAACGAACAGGATAACACCTGCTCAGAAAAAACATCAACAAATTCTAAACCTACAAATCATGCCTATTATACAGTACAGTAAAACCTCCTTGCACAAAGTACACAGATGATATGATGCAGCATACGAAGGATAAAATTATACATTACAATAATTAAACAAAGGCTAACCCAACCCTACAATAAAATTACAAAGACATACCACATAATACTTCCCGCAAATAGCAGGAAACTCTTAACATAATAAAGAGCGAGAGAGCTCCAGCACCGAACAAAAAAAATTAGCAAAAACCAAAAACTCAAAATTTTATGTCTGTGTCCACATAAATCCCCCACAACTCTGTACAATTAGACCCCTTGCACAAAGTGCACAATAAATATTATTTAACATACAAAAATTAAAATTATAATAACATTAATTTAAACATTAGGCAAACCAAAGCCGACAATAAACATTACATTGGTACATATCACAATGAAACTCCCCACATAAACACTGGGCAGGAAACACCCTCAAGTAAAAGACATAACATTATATACGCAAGTATCAACCCATACAACTAACAAAATCCTAACATAAGGTATCAAAACTGTCTAGTTACAGGACATAAAAACCCTATTTGAAACACTAGTACATCATTGCTGATTTTTTTTTTTTTTTTTTTTTTTTTTTTTTTTTTTTTTTTTTTTTTTTATATAAACAGTCTAAAAGATAATATATAAACAAATAATTAGCATATAATTATAATTCTCATTGCCTAAAGACTCGCCGCACTTACTTCGTGCCGGCACATACTACCCCCCCCCCCTTTTCCCTATTATCAATGTTATTATACTGGGCGTTATCATGGGAATAAAAATTCCTCATGCACATACAGTAGTCATAATTAAAAATATTGACATACAAGTTCGTACATGTTCCATCCTTATTTTTTCCCCAATAACACCATTGAACAAAACCAATTTACAATCTCACAGAAACCCCATTAAGGGCATCTCACAATAAAATTGTCCACTCCTAACGTAATACCTCACTATTCATTATAATTCTTATATCATTACTAACATGATTAGGTACATAAAAAAAGGGTTTTGTCATTTTTATGTAAATTTTTAAAATTTGGGCAAACCCCAAAGATCATGATTTCATATATAAAATAGCAAAAAATTTTTTCCCAAAAAGAAACCTGTGAGGTTAACAGCCCCTTCGAAAAACAAAAGTTATACAACGATAATTTTTAACTTGTGGTTTAATTTTAAAACATCATTCTGCTCTAAACCCGGGGGCCCCCCCAAAGGGTTTTTTGTAATCAGGGTTTTTTAAGGTTATCCTGTATCCCAGTAAACCCAAAAAACCATAGTTTCCCAAACCCTCATTCATCCCCCTTTCCACTCTATTCAAAAACCCTCCCCCCTTCCACATCCCAAAGAACCCTAAACCAACCCCTCATGTGTCCCCCGGGTTTGGAGCCAACCCCTTTGCCCCCCCCCGGGGGGTTTAGGGGGAAGGGCCCCCCCCACAGTGGGGATCCCGGAAACCCCCCAAAAATTTAACTACCCACCCCCCCACCATAAAATTGCCTTTTTCCTACACATGTTCTATAAAATTTTCGCTGCTAACGTTTTTATCCTCAACTTCTCCCCTAACCCCCCACATCCCCCAAGAAAACATTTTAAAATAATCCGTATAAACATACTTTTAAGGGCTCAAACCCAAAATCACCAGGCACCCCAGTTACATCCAACTTTAAAGGGGCCCGTGGGAAAGGGCCATTCCCCCCCCCCCCCCAAAAAGTCTGATAACTTAAAACATCCAAAACCTCACCCCCTCCAAAGGGGGACAAAAATTTCCCGGCATGAAAACCCCGTTTCGATGCCCCCACAAGGGCAAGCATGGTCCTCTCTCCCCAAGACCCTTTTTATAAAAACCACATCCAAAAGGAACATAAGAACATAAAAGGGGGAAAACACTCCCAGGAGGCCTGTTGGCCCCCCATTGGGCGGGGTCCTTTACAATTCACCCCAAACTAAAAAAAATTTTTTCCCCAAACCCCAATTTTCAATGCTCCCCAAAAATAAGCTCTGATGTGAAAGTCCCACTCAAACCCAAAACCCCTTCCCATCATGTCTTACCCAAACCTAGATTTGAAAAAACCCCAAATTTCCTGGGCCTCAAAAACCCAAAACAAAGGTGGGACTTTTTCCACTCATAACTACCCTATTTCCCCCCCCCCCCAATACTTTCCTTGTCCTTTCTAAATCTAAACTTATCTAATTTAAATCCTTTAAGGGGGGGTTCTTTCTTGGGGAGACACCCTCAAGACCTTATTAATATCCCCTTTATTTCCCCTATTTTCCCCCCCCCCATAAACTTCGATCAGGTCCCCCCCTCTTTTTTCTTTAAACAAGTGAATGTATTTAAAGAGTTTTTCAATCTTTCTTATAAGGAAGATTTCTGATGCTATGTTTTTAATTTATTTCATCCAAAGCTAAAATGTTTTCAAAAGAATTTATGTCCTTTTTGTAATCGGGGGCCCAGAACTGAGCTGCATAATCAAGGTGGGCCTTACTAAGATGTAAAAAGCTGCATTTTGGGGACCTCGGGACTTCGGGTTTGCTTACACTTCTTGAATAAACCCCAGAAATCAAATTTGCCTTATTACTTTACGCTTGGGCTTTGCTGTTTTGGTTTTAAAGGTTGTTGCTCCCTTTAAACCCCCCAAGTCCTTTTCGCAATTTTTATGGCAAAGGGTTCTACATCTTTTAAATTTTAAAAGTACTAGGGTTAGGGGGAAATTCCCCCAAGCTTCAAAACCCTTGCACTTATCTACATTGAACTGCATCTGCCACTTTTCGGCCCAAGGGAATAGAGTTTTTTTAAAATCCCCCTTAAAGTTCCCAACATTTTACTTTTGAATCAATTTTCCTCCCTTTTTTTGTGTCATCGGCGAATTTGCTCTACCCATTTAGTAATTCCTAAATCAAGATCTTTTGATATATATTATAAACCCCCGGGCCCCAGACTGATCCCTGGGGAAAACGCCACTTGTTACAGATCCCACTCGGATTTAACCCCATTTAGGGGAACCCCCCTCTCTGTTTTCCTGTCAGTGAGCCATGATCAAACCCACGAGAGCATTTTTCCCCAATCCCAGGGGGGCTGCCACTTTTTTTAAACAGTCTATGGTGCGGAACCCCTTTCAAAACCCTTACAAAAATTTTAAGTAAATAATATCAAATTTTTATTGTGGTCAACAGCCTAAAAAGCTTTACTAAAAAGAAAGTTAATAAATTAGTTAGAAAAAACCGGCCCCCTTGTAAAATCCATGCTGAGTATCTTTAAAAACAAGCTATGCTTATCGAGATGGTTCTTATAATCTCGCTTTTTAATTGACTTTTAGAAATTTTTGCCTAAAATTTGGGAGGCCCGGCTTATTGGGGGGTTTAAAATTTGACTTTTGGAAACGACTTTTTCCCCTGTTTTAAAATGGGGAGTTACTTTTACCCATTTCCACATATCGCACTACCCCTGTTTGAAGAGATAAATTAAAAATATTGGGTTAATGGTTCCCAGAGTTCCATTTTGCATTCCTTAAGAAACCCTTAAAAAAAAAAACCCTCACCCAGGACCCGGCGACTTTTTTTGGGTTTTCAGTTGTCTATCTCCCCCCTCAAAAACCATCCCCTGTAAATGTGTTTTTACTTTAATTTTATCTTCTTCTAGCCCACTGAAAAAATTAAAATTACGGGAAATTATTGTTAGGGGTTTTCCCCTGTGAAAAAAATTGGGAGAGAAAATAATTTTTTTAAAACAAGCAAAATTTAATTCTCATTGTCGAAAGGTGCCCATATTTAAATTTTTAAGGGGACCAAATTTTTTTTTAAACTTTTTTTCTATGGGACCAAAAAAACTTTTGGGTTATTTTTTAGAACCCCAAAAGAAAATTTTAAATTTTTTAGTCCCTTTTAGTTTTTTCCTTTTTTCCCTTTTTTTAATGTCCCTCTTAATGTCAATAAAATTGTTTCATAAGAGGGCCCCTCACCTCTTTTGATACGCCTAAAAATTCCTTTTTTTAATGCCCTAGTAGATATTTGAGCCTATTATTAAACCCAAATTTTGGGTCATTTCTATTTGATCTAATTTTCTTTATAGGGGAATAAACGCTCTTTGAGCAGCAGTTTTAGTGTTCAAAAAACTAAAAATATTGATGCTTTTGGGTTACCCCAGTAACAGATAAATAAGTGTTTTTTTAAAGCCCATCTTTAATTTCTGCTAAGCGAAAATCTGGGACTGTTACTGAGTTATCGTACAAACGTATTTCCCCTTTTCCAATGCAAAAATTTTAATTGATTTGTGGTCGCTGGCACCCATTTCCTCTAAAAATTTTTTAAATTATTAAAAAGGGGATTCATTGTTTGCCAAAAACTAAGTAAAGAAGGTTTTTTCCCCCTTTTGTAGGTTCTGTCACAAACTGCCCCCCCCCCCCCCCCAACCCTGAAATACTTCTAAGAAGTTTTACGATTCAAAATTTCCCCAGTCAAAAAATTTCCCCAAATAAAACATGCCCCAAAATTTAAAATTTCCCCTAGAATTCCCCCCCATTATCGTGCCTTTTTTGGCCTTTAAAAATTTTCCCCCCCATAGGAAATTTCCTTGGGCCCTATCTAAGTTAGGGGGGGCGGTATATCAAATCCTAAAAAACAGTTTTTATGCCCCCTGAAAAAATTTTAACCCAAAAAGACTTTTGTATGTGTTAATTCAGGGCTTAAAACCCCTTTTTTTTTGGAAAAAGTTCCCAAACGGGTCTCCCGGGGTACAAAGCCACCCCACCCCCCCTCCCCAAAATTCTATCTTCTTGGCCCCAAATTTAAAAAACCCGAATTTTGGAAAATTCCCCCAGGCCCCCTGTCCCCGGGCTTTTTTAATTTTTAAACCCCCGTCTCAGTTAAAGGGAAATACATCAATGTTAAACCCACACTAGCAACTAATCTCAACTTTTCCCTCTTATTCCTAGCAAAACGGCAAAATTAAACATAAAAACATTGAAAAAACTCTCCTTTTTCTTTTTCCCCCTTTTCCCGCCCCATTTTCTATTTTTTACTAAAACCCATTACCTCTTTACACCCACGGTCCCTGGCTTTTTTAATATCTATCTCGTTCTTTTATTAATTTGTTCCCCGAACTCGTTTAAAATTACTACACTTTGGGGCTTCCCCCTGTTTTCCTGCCAAAAACCCCTACCCCTAACTATTTTTTTGTTTTTAAAATCCTAAATGCTCCCTCCACTGCAGTTGCCCGTGCTCCCCCCCCCACACCTAGTTTAAGTGAACCCCCCTCCCTAGCATACATGTCATTTCTGCCATAGAAGAGGTCCCCGTTGTCAATTTAATGTTACCCATTTTCCTTAAAAGTATTTGTCCCGCCCCGCAATTGCCCCCCCCCCCCCCCCCCAAATTTCCCCGGAAAACCATTTTACTTCCAACTCCCTCCCTTTGGCCCAAAAAACCCCCATTTTGAGGGGTTCCCACCCTTAAATTTTTAATTATTTTTATTGCTGACCTATACCTTTCTAACAGGTCCTCATCCCACGTCTGCCAAAAATCGTTGCCTCCAGCACCCGAGACAGATAATAGGATTTTCTCCCATTACCTCTCATGGTGTCAAACCCGAGGGTAACAAAAACCTCCATCCCGCCCCCGGAAAGCAAAAATCTCTGTCTTTCCCACTCCTGGGCCTTCAAGCAGAACGCCCCCTTTTCCCTATACCCAATTGGTAATTCCCCCCAAAAACAACAATATTTTTTACCTTCCTTAATGTTTTTTCGTCGGTTTTTCGTTCCCAGTAGTCAACTCACATTACGGGTTTTCATGAGAATGTATTGGGATGTTTTTCCCCAACATTTTTCCCCGGCTTCTCTTTCTTCTTCATCGTTTTACCTTTCCCCCCCCCCGTTCTTCTTGTCGTCAAATTCTTTCCCTTTTCTGTCCAGCCCCTGACCAGTTTCCCCTTTTTGACCTGAGGACTCAAAAGGAGGACTACTACCCAATCTTCTTGTTCTCCTCGGGCAATCGCCGAATTTTCCCAAAATTTGCCAACCCCAATTCTTCCTTAAAACTGTTGGTTTAAAATTGCTCGATGGAGGGCATCTTGGGTTCAATTTAGAGAGCGCGCAAACAGGTCTTTTCCCCGAGCCAAGTTTCACGTCAAAAACTGCGCAAATTTCCAAAAACAATCAGGAGCTAAAGCGCAGCAAAGTTTCCCCACGGCCCCAATAGCGATGCGAACAATTTCCCATCCCGAAAACGATATTTCTAAATCTCGTTTCCCCCGTGTTATTCTAAGGGAAGCCCAAAATTTTCCCCCATATGCTTATCCCGGGCATTTTGCTGGATATTCGCAAAATCCCCGTAAGGGCACCCTTTCCTTTCCACCCCCGGGACTCACCCCTTCGTTTGACCCCTTTTAAAGTGGGGCAACCCGTTTAAAAATGTAATAAAAACCCCCCCCCAACATATCCTCACAATACGCAAATTCCCCCTTTAAAACCACCCCTCTTGTGCATCCTCCATTACCCTACCTACCCTGGGTCCCTGTTCCCCCCAGTCCGGGGTATATTTTTTGTTTAATATATAAACCATTTCTCTATGACCAATGGGGCATCAGGCCAAGGGCCCCCCCCCGTTTTCCCCTCCGTCATCACCACGTCCTTTCTCAACCATGCCCCCCCAAACCCCCCCCACTTTCCTTAGAACCTTCCTCTGGATTTCTGCAAAAATCCCCTGCTCTTAAAGGGGAAAAACCTTTAGCCCCTCCCCACACCTTTCTGTAAAAAACCCGAAAAGTTGACCACTAAAACTCCTGCTGTAAAGTTACGTTTCCCAGCCCCTTAAAACCAACCCAGCCCACCCAAAACCCTGCTCGGGAACTAATTCCCCAATTTATCTTTTCCCACTTCCTTTCACTTCCCCCATTACCATATTCCACAAACCTTTAAATTTTGTCCCCCTACTGACCCTTCCCCCCCCCCCCCCCAAAACCCCCAAACCCCCTCCCACCCCCAAACCCCCCCCCCCCCTCTAATAGTCTCGACTTCATTAAATTAATCTCATACCCCTGGGTCCCCAAAAAACTTTAATGATTTTCCAAACCAAAATTTCCTTTGATCTTCCCTTGGCCCCTTTCCAAACCCCAGTAGTATCAAACTACGTAACCACAATTTTCCCCCCCGCCCCCCCCCCTAATCCCATGTTTTATTCATCACCTCATCCACCAGCCATAAAATGGATTTTTGTACGGGGAGGCAAACAAAAACTGAGAGAGTGGACGCCCTGCTCAAACCTCTCTCCATCAGTACTGGGTCCCCCAAATTACCATTAACCTGTACCCCAATAATTTCTCCCCCCATACAAGGTTTGCCCCCCCCCCCCCCCCCCTCACCCCCTTCTCCCCCCAAAAAAAAACCCGTTCCAAACAAACTTTTTTAAAAAATTCCCTATTCACCCCCAATTTTATACGCATTAGCCCCAAACTAATCCAAAATATTTCCCCCCCGGTGCAGTCCTCAATAAAATCCCTTATTGACTTTTTGCCCGTCCCTAATTTTCTTCTTCCCGGGGTTTCCAAAAATGCCCCCCTGTACCCCGTTTCCCAAAACCTTTTTCAGTCTATTGCCCAGAAAAATTTTTGCATAAAAATTTTTTAATCTGCACACATTTTTAAGGGTATTGCTCTTAATCATTCAATACTTTCCCATCCTTCTTCTTCGGGCCCCCAAAAACAAGAAACCCTGTTTTTTTGAGTTCCCCCCCCCCTTCCCCCACTGCTCCCCCCCCCCCCCCCTATGATTCAAGACTTCCACTAACCCCTACCCCAATGCATTCCCAATTTAAATCTATAAAAAATCATTCGGTATTCCTCAATGCCCCGGGTCTTACCCTGACTTATCCCCCTTTAAACCCCCCTCCCCCCCCCCCCCCCCCCCCCTCCTCCCCTTAAAAATTTCCCTCCAGCATTTCCCCTTCCTTTGTCCCAAAAACAATAGTTAAATTTTGCATAAAACCCCCCCAAAAACCTCCTCACTGACAAAATTCCTTGGGCCCTCCTCCCTTTTTCCCTTAAAAAAATAAAACAGTTAACCCCTAATATCATCTGTATCAGTAAACCTTGGGCCCACCAAAATATCCTCCCCCCCCATCAGCGGGCCAATTGATGCACTATGGTAGTCACCTCTCCTTTCCCTAAATTTTCTCGGAAAATTAAAACCGATGGTCGACCACCCTTTAACACCTCCTTAATCCTGGGCCCCAATCTAATGCATTTTAAAACCTTTTTATTTTGAATCCTTCAATTACTCCTTAAACCCTTTCCCCCTCCCTGGGAATCTTCCCTTCCCCCCCCCCTGGGAAAACAGCATTTAGCTGTCCTCCAGGTAGTTTTGCAAACCATATTCTCCACCTTGCCTGTTCCTTTCCACGTATCCTAAAAAACTCTGCTATTGCTGTCTTTGCCCGCATCTCCCACCAGTCAAGCAAATCCATCCCACCATCCCTACCCTCCCAGCAATGTCTCCACCATTCCTCAAAGGATGAGCCTTCATCCCTCTCCTGCAGAAGCCTCACATTCAATTTCCAATACCCAGCATATATGCGTACTATACCATCCACCCGCAGATCAGCTATCACCGCCCTGTGATCCAAAAAACCGACATCAAAAGCCTCACTCTCTCCACACCAATCCCTGCATCACATATATCCTATCTAACCTCGCCCCATAATTCCCACGAATGAACGTGTGCTCCACCCCATACTCCCCCCTACCCACCACATCTACAACTCCCACATCCCTTAACACATCCTTAGCACACCTAAAACACATCCTGCCCCCCTCGGCGTCACATCACCATACCTAATCACACAGTTCCAGTCACCTCCAAGTACAGTTATAGAAGGTAAACCTCGCAAATAATACATCAAAACATCACGTACAAAATCAACTTTGACTCTAACATTGTTACATGCCGGCATATATACACCAATGAAACATACTCTCCCCACCCCCCAGTGCCCATCTACCCTTACATTTTTATCCTTTTTTCTAACCTGTCCACCAGCCCCTCCTTGCCCCCCCCCACTGATCTTCCCCGGTACACCCCCTCCCCTGCTTGCCTTTTCCCCTACCACTACCCATGACTTCTTCCCGGGTCTCTGCCCAGGTGTTTAAAACCTCATCTAGGTCAAAAGCACCCGCAGTTCTTTTTCGAGAGCTCTCACTCACACACATATCTACGTCCTGCTCGTCTCCTGATGGAACTTCCACCACCACTTCCATGTCCTCTCTGTCATTTCGGACCCTTCACCTGTCATGCTGACTCAACCATCAGCTGCATTCTCAACTTGACTTCTCAGGGACCATCCTCCCCGGCCACCTTTCTTCGAAAAATCCTGCCAGAAAACGCTTCCAGGCAGCTTTCATGGGTAGACTCATTCCACGTCCACCCGCCCTCAGGCGATGGGGGCCCCTCCCCTGTCACCCCCCGGGGGGTAACACGGGGTACCGACCGTCGTATTTCCCCGTTTACTCTTGCTCATTCCCCACTGTCACTGCTTCTCCTCTCGCAACCAGGCATCAATACATGGTCTTGCTCCACTGCCAAGTACCAGGAGCCCTGGAGGTCTTTCTAGGACACTGTGCTGCCATATGTTCATATGAGCTAAGAGTCGACAGGTCTTTCTCTGGCCGGCATAGTGTACAAAGACTTGCGTCCTGGCCCTCCACCAGCATGACATAGGACGGTATGGGGCCTAGCCAACTTTCATTTTGAGGGTATAAGAACCCTCAGGTCTTCCCTTATATGGCCCCTCTGTCCATACTCCCATCGTTGCCGAATGGACTTTTCCGTAGTTATGGAATACCTCCTGTATACTATACGCCGTCGCCTCGAAAGGGACATTTCTCACCTTCACCCATGTGTAGTACCTGGATACGTCATGCAGAACAACCTCCACTGCCGAGTTCACTGTCACCTTCCTCTCCTGGTACTCGTCAACAAGTCTGTCGTAGACGCCGGTATGATTCAGTTTCAGGAAAACACCATAAACTTCCTCGTTGGGGACACCATAGGCGTCCCTGATGATAGCAGGCAGCAATGTATGCATCGTAGTTCCAGTAAGTGTGCCACGTATCAGCTGTATACAAACAGTGTTAATCCTCTGTCCCATGGGTTTACGCCATTTTGTCTTCTAGTTGCTAAAGGTCACCACCAGAGGGCAGGTGTAGCTACTAGGCTTTGGTCCTCTCTCCCCGGAGGTCGAGAGACGAATGTTCTTATTATTAATCACTTATACGTCCTTGTAAATACGTGTGATATTCTTTGGATTATATAGGTAGTATTTATGAATTTATTAAATCCACCTGTATGTTCGGGTGTGGGTTGCCTTCGTGTAGAACGTGGAATGTTGTTTCATTTTTAATGGATAACATGTCTTAGTTTATGTAACGTTGCATAGCATACATTTAAATATGTATTGTGTTTTCAAAATAAAATATAAAAAAAAAAAAAAAAAAAAAACTGTGTTTTTTGGGGGGGAGGCTTTAGTGGGGTGGGAGAGGCTTAGGAGCTTTGGAATGTTTCAGGAATGGTAGTTAATTTAGCAAAGTCTGGTTATTAAAAGTAGGAACTGGGTTGGGGGGGAGATTGGGGGAGGAGATGGGATGGGGGTTTTGTGAAAATTTAAGGGTTTTGGGGTGGGGTTAGGGGATATGAAGAAATGCAGGAATTAGGGGGATTAACTAAAAAGCAGTCACGAGTAGGGTTTTTGGCAAGAAAAAGGTTTGGGGGCCAGGAAGGGCGAAAGCGGGGTTTTGGAAATTTAAAATTCGGTGGTGTATAGAAAGGGTTTGGGGGTTTTTGTAGCGGGGTTTTCCCTTTTGGGGGGTGCGGATTACAGGAAATACAGGGAGGGTTTGGGGTTTGTGTGGGGGTTTGGGGGGCCCCCTGGTTGTCCAAAGAGTGGTCATGCGGAGGTAAAAAGGGGGGGGGGTCTAGGTTTGTTGGACTTAGGGCCTAGGGTAGGGTTTATTATTTTTAAGCAGAGGATTTAAGGGTGGGGGGAGGGGGGTTGGGTGGATAGGGTGATGAGGGATGTAGAACTGGTGGGGGTGGGTTGAGAATGTGAAGATGTAATAAAATTTATGTTGGCGTGGGGCAAGTAAAAAGGTTGAAGGTAAAAGCAGTGGTGGGTGTGGGTGGGGAAGGGGTGCATTGCAGGGGGTCACGTATACCCCTGTTAAAATGGAGGGTCTATGGAGGGGTCAGGCGCTTCGGATCCCCCCCGGGTTAGGGGAGTTGGTGTTCGTTTTCTAATGGGGGTGGGGGCATCTAAGTTATGTTGCATAAGATGGGGGTTTTTTTAGGAGGGAAAATGTTTTTCGTGGGGGAGGAGGGGGGACGGGATATTGTGGGGATATTTTTTTTCATCTTTGGAAAAGTGGTGAGAGTCTGGATGGGGGGGTTTTTGGCTGTTTGGGGGGGGGGGGGAGTTGGTTTTTTTAGATCGTTGTCAAGGGGTTAGGGGGTGCAAGTGGGTGGGTAGGGCTTTTATGTATGTAGGGGGGTTTTTGCTGTTTCTTGGGGTATGGGCAGGTTGTTGGCGTTTAGGTAAAGCGTTGCAGCGAGGTTTTATAGGACAAGGTGTAGGTAGGTTTATATGGGGGAGATGGGATTCAAGTTTTTTGATGGTTTTCGAATTTTTTTGTAGCACAGCTTCTAAGGGAACAGGGGGGGGGGCAAGGGTAGGTCTTTTTTGTGAGGGGGGGGGGTGTAAAGGGTTTGGTAGCAGTGTGGAAGGTGGTGTGAGGGGTGAGATAGGAGGGCATATTTATGAAGGGGTTTTGTTCGTAAGTATTTGTGTTGGGTCGTCCTTGGATACATAGTCATAATTGGAAAAGCCTTGCTTCTATTGGTTGGGTATATTATTGCCACTATCGAGGAGGGTGGTTTAAGTGGCTGTTATGGCTTTTTAGGCCAAGTAGTACTGAACACGTGAAAAAATGATTTACCAGTGAATTATAGTATGTGTTTTTTTTTAAACGTGAGAAGGGGTTTTAAAATATAAATAAAGCAAGTAAAAACTGTAGTCAAGTTTTTAGTATTTTTAAACGTGTAGCTGCAAGTACTTTCCATATTCCCCTTGATTAGTTTTTTTTTTAGATAATTAGTATACAAGTATTTCCTTTATAAAACGGTACTTTTTATAAAGAAGGATTGTAATACCTTGGCACAAGAGAATGTGAAGAATATGACTTAGTCAAGGGGTTTTTAAATTTGGGTTTTAAAATAGGGAGATTAGAATTTTGTTTTGTCATTAACAAGTTTGCCCCGTCCTTGTGAGAAAACCCCTTTGATATGGTTTATATTTTAAAAATGTACATAGGTTGTTTAAAGAAGTGTATCCTCTAATTTATGTGTAAAATACATGTTATTACAATGATGTTCTGATTTTCATGGTTGTTTTTTTTTATTATTGATATGGAATATTGTGGATGTATATTCTTCCAATTATACAAGTGTGTCCGTGTTAGTAACATAATGTACATATCTGTGTTCTTAAAGTATTTTGATTGTTTAGGTTACTTGAGGTTTTGTTTTTTTCAAAACGGTGCATGAAAATATTTTTTGTATGCACTGGTTTATTAATTTGTTAAAAAAGGGGTTTGTAAATGGTGGTAATTCATCTAAGGGTAAGTGTTATTTAAGTTCTGGAATGTGTGGGAGAGGAATTTTGATAATATCCAGTATAGTTCTTTTTATTAATCACTTATCGTTTCTTTTATTCGTTGTTAAAATGAGGGGGTAGGGAACCGATTATATGGGATGATTTGTATATAGCCTTTTATGAAAAAAAGTACTATTGTGATTTTCTTTGGATTATATGTCTTTTGTGATAAAAACGTATTTGAATTTATTAAACCATACTGTATGTTTGGGTGTGGTTCCCTTTTTTTGGTAGTCACATGTATGATTAAATTTTTTTGGGAAATGGAAATCATTTTTAAATTGTATTTGGACTATTAAGTATGGGTTAAGAGCTGGGATGGGGAATGTGGAATTGTTGTTTCTATTTTAATGGATAACAGTCTTTTTATGTAATGTATGCAAGTAACATATGAAAGTTTGTGCTTTTTAAATAAAATATAAAAAAAAAAATTTTTACATTAAAAAGTTATAAAAGGGTTTTCCCCCCCAAATTTGGGGGCGAGATTTTTTCAGTTACATAGGGGGTTTCGGGTGGTCCCCCAATCCTTTTTCATCAGGGAGGTTGCTCAAATCATGGGTCGGGGGAAATCATTTTTATGATAAAGCGACAGACCCTTTGGGGAGAGCTTCTTTGAGTCCGTGGGAGGAGTATGATGGTAAACCAGGTTTTAAACCCACTTGTATGGAGTTCCATCGGCAGAAAAGTTCTTGCATTATAAAAGTTGTTTTTTTTTTTAGAGTGTCAAGGCAAAATTTATGGCAAATATCTTGTTGTATGTGTAAATCTGCCTTTTAAAACTCTGTCTCCCTCCTGGTATCGTGATGAAGCGAAGAGCTTATTCGGACCCTTTGTAACCGGAGCAGTTGGTCTTTGTTTTAGTGACATTGGGACACAAGGGGATTCGAGTATTTGGGCTTATTATATTTTTACAGATGTTTTTTGACATGTTGAGGGGGTTGATTAAACGAAAGAGTCTGCAAGACCGGCTTTGGCTAGTTTATCTTTTTTTTTTTACATGAGATTTGATGGAGCAGCCTGTCATTTCATACCCAAAATTTGTTAGGGGTTCAATGGCTACGGGTACCCCTGATGGAGATCCTCCCTTTTATCTTCAATTTTTATGCAAAACATCCTATCGTGCTAACAAGGCCTTTTTAGGATTTGTAATTCTCCATTTCTTTCCCCCCAATTTAAAATTCGACGAAGTTCAAAATTTATTTTCTCTTGACCTCTCATACTTGTATTTTCCTGTTACCGGAGTTTATGAACGACATGAATAACATCACTGCAAACTTTTGTCACAATTTTGTCTTAAACTCTGGTTTGGGGGGGTCATTCACAAAAGTTTAACAGGGTGGACTAGAAAGATCCTTTGGGACACCAGCTGTCGGGATAAAAAAAGGGTCTGTCGACCCCGAAAGTGGAAATTTTTTCTTTGAGTTAAGAATTATATTTAATCTGAGAAAAGTCCAGTTATGGTCTGGTAGGTCAATGAGTTTGTATAAAAGGGCCCATCATGCCAAAGCTATCAAAAGCTTTATGAACATCTCTGGTGGCAATTAAGGCAAAAATTGCCCTGATGTTTTAGACTTGCTACAGTATCGAAAATAACATTTTTTGCATGATTGGTACCTCTATGTTTTTCTAAAGCCAAATTGTTTTTCAGTAAAAAAGTGATTAAACTCCATATAGTAATTAATCTGTTGGAAATGACTTTCTCAAGAATTTTTTTCCAGTGACTTCAAGTAAAGATATAGGTCTATAGTTCCCAGGTTGGTGGATGTCTTTTTTGGGGCCCTTAGCAAGAAAGATCATCGTAGCAGTCTTAAAAACAACTGGAAAATGTCCTAGGCCAAGATGGCATTAAAGATATTGACCAAAGACTGTTTACAATTTCTAGGTAGGTACTTTATTTGTTTCATTGTTATTCCAGAGAGGCCAGGGGCTCTATTTCTCATTCTTCCAAAAAATCTGACTTATCTCTAGTAATGTAATAGGTCTAGTAAGCGGTGGGTATCTTCAAGAGTTGAAGTATCGATGGAAGGTAGTGGTTGTAGATCGCCAATTTTCTCATCTCTCCATTCATTTACTAACTGATAATGATTATTTGTTAAATTGACGACTGTTATTATGGAGAGAATTTTCTCCCATACATCACCCATCAAATTAGCCGGGTCCTGTGGATCGTCAAGTTTAATTTCAACATCTTCATCATCCTCATCAGTGAAGGTATGAACTAGGTAGTTAGGAGCCTTGTGCTTCCCCCTAAAAGTTGTCGATCTTACTTCCAAAATTTTGCTGGTTCACGTTTATATTGATTAGCTTGAAGAACTAGAAGTTTCCATATGTCCCGTTTGTGATGACTAATCATGTTAATTAATTCGGCCTTAATCGGTGCAGTGTAGCTGCTGGTGGTTGTCGCGTTTGAAGATGCCTTCGACATTTTGCTTGATAATTTCTTAAATTGTCTCTTTAATTTCCCTAGTAGGTTTATATTGTTGGTATATCTTTGTGGGAAACTAATTGACAAGTTGCATTAGTTTGCTTCAAATTTTTCGATTGTGCAGGGACCTGATTGCATCATCAATTGCATTGGAAGGTAATTTTCCCAAAGACACAATTTCATCATCACCCAGAAATGCCCTGAAGGGGTCAAATCCTAGGTGTTAAGATTGGGGTTTTGGAGTTACAGGTATTCTAAATGGAGAAGTTTGTAGTTGTATTATAACAGGGATATGGTCAGATCCTACATTTCCACCAGGAGATATACGACAGTGAAAGATGTCAGTCCCTGTTTGTCAGTACTATATCTGTGTCCCTGGATGAGGTCCCCAAAGTACGATTTAAAGAATGGGTCTTGAAATGACAAGTTTCTAGCTGTCATGATATTAAAAAAGTTGTTTTCCTTTTAAGTCACCCAGTGGAATACCAGCTCCACAGTTAAAGAGGGCAGGGTGATGAGCATTTAAAATCTCCCGTAGAATTGTTGGAAATATTCCTACTTAATATCCTTTTGTAGAGGAATTGACTCTATATATTGTTTTTCTGGGGGAAAAATATCCAGTTACTATCACTAGTTGTCCATGAGACGTTGTCATTTCTATTGCAAGAATGTTATCTTCATCAACATGAACATTTTTAAATGTATAGCCTAATTTAACTAAGGTGGCTACTCCACTAAATGGTTCTCTCGATTTCTCCACAGTAGAGTAACCACGTAATTTAATATGTTGATGAACTCTTGCAGCTGTCTCATTCAGAAGTATAACATCGGGATTGTAATTATGTAGTTCACATTCGTCGCTCAACCTTTGGGACGAGCGGACGTGAGCTGAGCCTGCCCTCTGCTGTCAGCCGGTGACAACTTGGTTTTCTCAAAATGGCGCAGCCGGCAAGAAGAAGGGTAAACACTGTCGGCATTGAAGTGGTGCGTGGGGCTGTGCATGCCCACTCAGCTCAAGTTTTATTACCTGCCATCATCAGGGACACATACGGCATTGCCAACGAAGAGCTGTAGGGTTTGTAGCCTTGAAGGGCATATGAATTTTTGTGAAATTTCTCAATGCAAGTGTATATGGGACATAGTCGCCAGGTTCCAAGATCTTTGTGTACCAGTGAATCCTGCAGTGACGGTAAGGCTACATTGATGTGTCCCGCCATTATACGTGGGTGAAGATTTAAAAAATGTACCCTTGAGGCTAATGAGGCCAGACCTACGTGCGTCTTAGAGAAGTTTGGGATGTTCATATGGCGACATGGGGAAGTGGAAGGAAGGATCATATTCTGGATCTAGGAAGTTTTTCCTTAAAAATGACATTGGGCATCATTTCCTTCATATTTTCTAGAAGATTAGGGACTCAAGTAATGGTGACTTACGCAGGGCAACAACGTACTGTCGATTATTGGGGGCATATGATCACATTGCGCGCCCGTTGGGGTTAAGCAAACAGGGTACCCCAGGCGAAGGAAGCAGCCCAAAAGGAAAGGGATCAGAGGACCTTAGGACGTTGGATTTGGGACGACCGAGTCGGTTTCCTTGACAAGGCTTGGAGTTGTGGGGTCGAGGAGCGGCCTTGAGGAGGAAGAGTGTGTAAATTCCGAGAGAGCATGCACTGCCGGGGCGGCACCGGCGCCAAAGGTGGTGTCCACTGGGTGGAGGACAGGGCCGTGGAGGCTACCATTGATTCAGTCCTCCACCCACCTGTGGGAACCCCGGAGAGGTCCAGTTGAGGGGCTTGTGGGTGGCCCTGGATGCTGTGGGGTTCCAGGTGGTTGAGAGGGGGGGGGGCAGGGGCCCAGGGGGCTGGGGCAAGGACATTGGTGGGGAAGTCAAGGGCTTAGGGGGGGGGGGAAAAAGGTGGTTTTGGGGAAAGGGGGCCCCTCCCGGGGGACAATTGGGTCCCCTTTTAAAGGTTGGGCAAAAATTTGGGGGGAAGGGGTTGAATGGTTTCCGGGGGGGGGCTTCATAAGGGGGAAATGGTTTTTAAAGTAGGGTTTGGGGAAGGGGGGAAAAAGGGGTTGTATGGTTGATATTAAGGGGTTTTAAAAATTTTAAAGGGCGGAAAAATCAGGAATTGGAAAAGGAGAGTGCATTTTGGGTGAGGGAGGTTTTGGCGAGACAAAAAAGGGGGGGGTTTGAGGGGGGGGTTTAGAATTGGGGACATAAGAGTTTTAAAGGAGGGTCTTTTTGGGTGAGGGGGTCCGGCCCGGAGGGGGGGGTGAGGGGGAGGGTTTTAGTGTGGGGAATCAAAATTAAGGTCTTTTGGGGTTTTTAGGGTGGGGGGGGGACTGGGTTTTAGAAGATTTTGACGGGGAGGGGGGTATTTGGCGTTCCCCTGAGATGTGGGGGGGGGGTGGTTGGTTAAGGAAAGGGGGGGTGGGGAAGGATTTTTTCGGGTCTAGGGCCGAACAGGGGGGGTTGGGGATTGGGGGGGGGGGGTGGGGGTCAGCACACCTTTGTGAGGCGGGGGTTTATGCTGCAGGGCGGGGAAGGATATCGTGACAGGAAAGCTGGGGTGGGAGGTAAGGGTTTTGGATGTCTTTTTTTCTGATCATAGGGTTTTTTGGTGGATTTGGGAGGGGAGGGTGGCCCAACGGGTAAAGAGTTTTGGAAAGAATGCGGTTTGCTTAAGTGTTGGGGGAGGGTCCTTTTGGGCACAAGGGTTGAAAGGT
This sequence comes from Cherax quadricarinatus, assembly GCF_026875155.1. Classification (NCBI taxonomy): domain Eukaryota; kingdom Metazoa; phylum Arthropoda; class Malacostraca; order Decapoda; family Parastacidae; genus Cherax; species Cherax quadricarinatus. The sequence goes on along the minus strand of NC_069481.1, from coordinate 26,921,755 downwards.
TTTGGGGGAGGGAGGGAAGTCAATGGGGAGTGTTGAGATGGTGGATGTGCGGCGAAGACAGGATTCGGGTTTTTCTATGCCCGAAAGGGAAGGCACGAGAATCTTTGGGTTTGGGGCTTATTAGGTATTTTGAGGGGCAGTTAAGGGAGTATTTTGAGAGAGGAAGGGGGGGGATGGGACCCCCGTGGTGACTTAAAAGGAGTGAAGGAACCCCTAATGGAAGTGAAAAATGAGGGGTTTAGGGGGGGGAAAGGGGTTTTTGGGGGGTTGGAGGAGGTCATGTGGGGGTGATCCATCGGCGTGGTTGCAGGGCAGGGGCGCCGGGGGTTTCAGGGAAATGGGGGTTTGAGAGTTCTAGGGACATCGAGGGGTATAGGGAGGGACAAGATTTGGTGAAACGGGGGGGAGGGGAGGGTATGTTGTTTTTGGGCTTGTGCACATATGAGGAGTGTGGGGTGAGGGGGGGTTTTTAAGAGAGACAGGGGTTTGGGTGCGGAGGTGCGGGGGACAGGGACGACGGGAACGTTAAGGGGCCTATTGTGGGGGAAGAGGTTGGACGGCTTAATGAGTAAGAGCGGGGTAAGGCCGGGGATAGTGGGCTGCCTGCGGGTTTTAATACGCATTGGGGGAGTATTTAAAATTTTTTTTTTTTTTTGGTGCAATTATTTAATATCATAAAGGAGGGGTGCTTTTTTTGCAGGCGGACAGCACTAGGTTTTGGTGCCAAAGGGGGAAAAGTCAGGCACAGTGAGGATTCCGGATGATTCATCATGTGTGCGAACAAATTTTTTGCAAAAAATTTTGGGAAATTTTAAAAAAAAGGTCATTGCAAAAGGGTAATAGTGAGGGGTCAATATGGGATTCCGGGGAGATCAATGTATGGGGGGATGGGTTTTAAAAGGTTTATTGGGGCCCCCCACAAAGGGGGGAGTGGGGTATTGGGTTGGATTGGGAACGGTTTTTGACAGTGTCGGAGGGGGCTTGTGGAGAATCTGGAGTGGCAAGGGTTGGGGGGACATGTGATTGGGCACGTATTTAATCGGGGGCTGGGATGTGTGACAGATAAATGGGGGGGTGGGGTTGCAGTAAAAAAAATGGGGGGGGATTGGGAAGGTTCCCCTTTGTCACAAATATTTTTTGCATGTTTAAGAACCCTTTTTATGGGCGGGGGAAATGTGCATCAGGAGGGGGTAAGGGGGGAAATTTCGAGGGGGAGTCCCGTATCATAGGTTAGTTGATGAAAAACTTTTCCAGTGAGTGGGGGGAGGGATTGGAGGGTTGGAGAGAGTTTAGATTTTTTTGGGAGGCAACAGGTATGGCAGTGAATGGCATAAAACAAAGCTCATGATATTGGGTGAAAGGGATGGGCAGGAGGGGGGGGTGGGGGGGTTAGGGGGTTTCCCCCCCGGGGGATTTTTTTTGTTTTAAAAGGGGAATTCAAGATGGCGAGGGGAATTTTCAGGGGTGGGGGAAGGGATTGGAAAGTTGTCAGGGGGGGGGGGAAAAACAGTAAAAAGGTTATGTTTTGGGAAGGCTTTTGTACCGTAAAAGGATGTGGGCTTTTTCCCCTTTGGTTAGGGAAATTTGGGAATTTTTGGCAGGTTTTCCCTTTTTTGGGGTTCGGAGGGTTGGTTGAAAAAGGGGGTTTTCCTTCCCCCGGGTTGGGAGGGGTTGGGGGGGAAATTCCCCTTTTGGAGGGTTTTTGAAAGGGGAAATTTGGGGTTTTAAGGGGGGGGGCGGGGGGGAGGGGGGGAGGGGGGTCTTGGAGATTGGAAGGGGATTTGAGGGTTGAGGGTTGTTTGGGGGTTTTTATGATGGTCAGAGAGCCGGAAAAAAGGGGGGTAGGGTCCCTGGGGAGGAAGATATGGCCCGGGTGGTGTGGCAACGGAAGGGTGTACCGATGTACGCATGGGAAGAAAATTTGGGGCCCATTAAAAAAGGGTTTCGACCCGGCCCCCGTGAGGGGGTAAGTATGGGTTTTTCAGGAATATTGCCGTTGGGGGTTTTTAGAAAAAGGGTGGGAGGGTGGGTGTGGGTTTTTTGGGTAGTAAAAGTTTTTGTGTTATTTTTTGGGAAAGTTGGATTTGGGGGAAAGGGGGAAAGTAAACGGTTGGGGGGGGAAGGGGTTGTGGTTTTAGGCCTTTTGGTTTATTGGGGGGGGTTGGTAAATTCAAAAAGGGATGGGAAAGGGAGGAAATTTTAATGGGCAATTTAAGACAAAGGGGGGAGGAAAGAGATGGAAAAAAAAATTTTTTTAAAAAAAGGTGCAAAAAAAAAGGTAAAAAGGGGTTTTTCAGGGTACAACTTTCTTTTGGGGAGGCTTTTTAAACGGTCTCGGGGGCGCCCCCAAAGGGGGGGGGGTTCAGGGGAAGAGGGGGTTGGGGTTTAGGGGGTGTTGGGTTTTTAAACATGTGTATTTGAAGTTTGGGAGTGAAAGTGTTATTATAATTTATTAAGGTCTTTTTTTTGTAAAGGTGTAAAAAAATTTAGATTTCCCTTTTTTAATTAATTTTTATTTTACCTTTTAACAATTAATTTTTAATAAAGAGGCTTTTTTTTAAATTGGCTTTTTATTTTTTAAATTTTGACTTCTGGGTTTTTTTTTATTATTTTAAGATTTTTTTTTCCCTTTTTTTTTTATTTTGAAGAGTTTTTTTTCTTTTTATAAGGGGAAAAAGGTAGTTTTTACTTGGGGAGGGGGGTTGGATGTAGTTCCTTTTTGGGGGGGAGTGATTAAAAGTAAAATTTTTTAAGTCAAAAGTTGTCCCCCTTTTAAATTTTTTTAGATTTCTAAGTTAAAAAATTTTGTCTGAGGAGGGGGAATGGGGGAAATTTTTTTTTTTGGGAGGATTGTGTATTTTTTTAGGGGGTAATTTTAAGGTTTTTAAGGGGTGTTTTGGTTTTATTAGGAGCAATTACAGGCTGGGGGGGGGGGGTTTGAGGGCACAATTTTTAAAAACCTGGGGGTTTGAGGGAGGGTTTTGGGTGGGTTTAGGTGGTGTTTGGCCCCTGGTTAGGACATTTGAAAATTTTGTTAGGTAGGGGGTGGGGGGGTTTTTTATATAAGTCATTGAAATTTTTTTGCTTTTACAAAGTGATGTTTTGGGTTTTCACTGGGTTTTGGTGAAGTGGCACGTTTTATGGGGGGGGGGAGTGAAGGTTATGGGGGGGTTGTTAAGTATGTTGTGTGTGTTGTGTTTTGTAGTTTTTATGTATAGTATGTGTGTGTAGTGTATGTATATGTAATTATATGTTAAAATGTTATTTTAATTTTATTATATGTATATTATTATATATTTATTTATTGTGGTATGTGTTGTATTTTTTTTGTAAATTTTGTTTTTATGTTTGACCCCCTTTTCAAAGGGAATAGTCAAGCGGGGTTTTTTTTAGTGCCCCCGTTCTGTTTTTAAGTTTTTTCAGCTGTTGTACATTGTTATTGTTTTATTGCCTGATTTTAAATAAAGATTAAAAACCCTTTTTTTGTACCTAGGGAAAAAAAAAAAAAAAAAAAAAATTGAAATTAATTAAAGGGAAATTATTGTTTTTTGGGAAAAAAGTTGGAATTTTTAATAATTCCTTTTTTTCCCTTTTCCCCGCGGTATAAGGAAAAAATTTTTAGGTTGATAAAATTTCCCTTCTCTAAGGGAAAAGGATTTTGGATGTTTTTTTTATTAAAAAAAAAATTACTGAGGTGTTTTTTAAAAGGGTTTAAAACCGGGAGAGTTATGAAATGGGGGATTTCCGAAGGAAGCAGGGGCCGGAAAGGGTTTGGGAAAGGGGGCTCCAAGGGAAAAGTAGGCAGGCAAGGTGAGTCACCCTGGGAAAGTTCCTGTTCTACAGGATCAACTTCAATAGCGGGATAGTAGGCACCACTTTCTGGGGCATTGTTTATGTCAGGTGTTGACTTATCGGGTTGAGGGGAGTTGACAACCTGGGTTTGTGAGGTGGGCGATCCCTGAGCCAGGGATGACTTAGGCTTATTTTTAGATGCAGAGTAGGAAACATACTTCTTGTTATGAGAAGGCTGGGTCATAATAGCCTTCACATTTTCTGGGATAGTGATGGGGAGTAATCCCATTAGCCATTAACAGATCATTTAAAACCTGAGAGCAGAGTTGAATGTCACCACCTGCTATGTCTTTGGCCATCATGTACATTAGTTGTGCTCTCGTCATATCCCCGGCTGTGGATACCTGAGACATAGGAGATGATACTGAACCTTGTTGTTGCGTTGTGTGTATGGTGTAAGTGAGGGTTAGATTGGGGCGTTCCAAGAGGGGCAGAATTCCAAACATTGGAACCATTGGTAGAGACCTGAGGAGTCCCACTTGATCCAGGCAGAGCTGGGAAGGAAGTTTGGGACATCGTTGGCGGGTGCCTGGGGAGTGGTCTCCTTAGAAGTGGACAGTTTTCTTGGCTTCAAGAAATTTTCTGCATTTCCTTTTTCCTTTTCAGGACAAATAGCAGAAACAGCATGATGTTTTCCATTACAGAGGACACATTTAGGTGCATTTTTGTTGGTACAATCACGATAGGAATGTTGGCCAGACTACATCATAGTTACATAGTGTGGACACCAACAGTGTTGCCAGAACTAACTCATAGTTACATAGTGTGGAACACCAACAGTGTTGCCAGACTACATCATAGTTACATAGTTGGGAACACCAACAGTGTTGCCAGACTACATCATAGTTACATAGTGGGAACACCAACAGTGTTGCCAGACTACATCATAGTTACATAGTGGGAACACCAACAGTGTGCCAGACTACATCATAGTTACATAGTGTAGGGAACACCAACCAGTGTTGCCAGACTACATCATAGTTACATAGTGTGGAACACAACAGTGTTGCCAGACTACATCATAGTACATAGTGTGGAACACCAACAGTGTTGCCAGACTACATCATAGTTACATAGTGGGAACACCAACAGTGTTGCCAGACTACATCATAGTTACATAGTGGGAACACCAACAGTTTTTGCCAGACTACATCATAGTTACATAGTGGGAACACCAACAGTGTTGCCAGACTACATCATAGTTACAAGTGGGAACACCAACAGTGTTGCCAGGATAATCATGTTACATAGTGGGAACACCAACAGTGTTGCCAGACTACATAAAAGTTACATAGTGGGAACCCAACAGTGTTGCCCGACTACATCATAGTTACATGTGGGAAAAACCAACAGTGTTGCCAGACTACATCAAGTTACATAGTGGGAACACCAACAGTGTTGCCAGACTACATCATAGTTACATAGTGGGAACACCCAACAGTGTTGCCCCGACTACTAAGTTACATAGTGGGGAAAAACAGGTTTGGT
>NC_069481.1:26867896-26915915 GCF_026875155.1 Cherax quadricarinatus | reverse complement strand
AGTTTTCTGTTACTTAGGTTAATTGTGTGCCCAGGATGCAACCCACTACGAGTCGACTAAACCAGGTAGCTATTGCTGCTAGGTGTTCAGGGACGCTAGGTGTAAGGTGATAACACCCATATGTACACGTTGTAGGTAGAAACAGGGACAGCAGGTGTAGGTGGACTAACCTCACCCTGTACCTACTTAATGCTAGGTGAACAGGGACAGCAGGTGTAAGGTGACTAACACCCATGTACCTACTTAATGCTAGGTGAACAGGGACAGCAGGTGTAAGGTGACTAACACCCATGTACTACTTAAGGTAGGTGAACAGGGACAGAGGTGTAAGGTGACTAAACCACCCAGGTACCTATTAATGCTAGGTGACGGGACAGCAGGTGTACAGGTACTAACACCCAGGTACCTACTAATGCTAGGTGAACAGGGGGACAGCTGGTGTAAGGTGATAACACCAGGATCTACTTATGCTTGGTGAACAGGAAGCAGGTTGTAAGGTGACTAACACCCATGTACTACTTAAATGCCTAGGTGGAACAGGGTACAGCAGGGTGTAAGGTGGACTAACACCAGGTACCTACTTTAATGCTTAGGGTGAACAGGGACAGCAAGGTGTTAAAGGTGACTAAACACCAAGGTACCTACCTTAATGCTAGGTGAACAGGGGAACAGAGGTGTAAGGTGACTAACACCCAGGTATCTAACTTAAGCTAGGTGAACAGGGACAGCAGGTTGTAAGGTGCACTAACACCATGTAACCTACTTAATGCTAGTTGAAACAGGGACAGCAGGTGTAAGGTGATAACACCATGTACCTACTTAAATGCTAGGTGAAACAGGGACAGCAGGTGTAAGGTGACTAACACCCAGGTACCTAACTTATTGCTTGTGTGAACAGGGACCAGCAGGTGTAAGGTCGAATAAACACCCATGTTACCTACTTAATGCTAGGGTGAACAGGGACAGCAGGGCTTAAGGTGTTAAGGTGGACTAAACACCCCATGTTACCTACTTATGCTAGGTGAAACATGGACAGCAGGTGTAAGGTTATAACACCCAGGTACCTACTTAATGCTAGGTTGAACAGGGACAGCTGGTGTAAGGTGATATCACCCAGGTATCTACTTAATGATAGTTGTGGAATCAGGGACAGCAGGTGAAAGGTGACTATCACCAGGTATTCTACTTAATGCTAGGTGGAACAGGGACAGCAGGTGTAAGGTGGACTAACACCAGGGGTACTACTTATTGGCTAGGTGAAGGGTGGACAGCAGGTGTAAGGTGACTACACACCCAGGTATTATTATGCTAGGAGTGACTGGGACAGCAGGTGTCAAGGTGGATAACACCCAGGTACCTACTTAATGCTAGGTGAAAGGGACAGCCAGGTGTAAGGTGCTAACCCACCCATGTACCTACATATGCTAGGCCCCCCCCCCCCCCCCCCCCCGACACAGGGGACAAGCAGATGTAAGGTGACTACACCCAGGTACCTACTTAATGCTAGGTGACAGGGACAGGCAGGTGTCTTTATGGAAAACCACCAGTTTTTCCACCCGTACCGGGGATCGAACCGGACACCCAGGTGGGATGAGTTGTGTGCGCGACCAACCTAGCAGATAAGGGGATGTTGTATACTACCCACAGCATTTTTTATGTTTAAATCCCCATTCTACTACACCATTCAGTGTTTAATTGTTTTACGATGCGTGTTACAGGTGAGGACTCTAAACCCACATCACCAAAATTATAAACATGTAATTTTAAGACAGAAAAACTATTTTAAAGAAATAATAAAAAAAAGAACATGTCCTCTTTTTTTCTTGGAAAAAAATTTTCAATAACAAAAAAGGGACTGTTCCAAAAAAACTCGAAAACGCTAAAATAAATGTCCCAAAAATTTGGATAATTACTCTGGGGATTTTTTTTTTCGCGGGAGGTTTTGAATAAGTTTGGCTGCGGGTAAATAAGGGGCGATGAAAGGTAGATAATTGGTGGAAGTTTTGAGTTGTAAGCAAGCGAGGGAGGTATGATCGTGAAGTGTAGTGTGTGATGTTGTTGGTGTGATGTTGGTGTGTGTGTATGTTGTGTGTGTGTGATGTTGGGTGTGTGCATGTGTTGCTGTGATGTGTGGTGTGTGAATGTGTGTGTGTGTGATGGTTGTGTGTGTGATGTTGTGTGTGTGATGTTGTGTGTGTGGATGTTGTGTGTGTGTGATGTTGTGTGTGTGTGTGATGTTTGTGTGTGTGATGTGTGTGTGTGATGGTTTGTGTGTGTGATGGTTGTGTGGTCGGGTTGTGTGTGAGAAGTGTGTGTGTGTATCGGTGTGCTGATGTGTGTGTGGATGCCTGTGTGTGTGTGTGATGTGTGTGTGTGGTGTTGTGTTGTGTGATGTTGTGTGTGTGTGATGTTGTGTGTGTGTGTTGTTGTGTGTGTGATGTTGTGTGTGTTGATGTTGTGTGTGTGTGATGTGGGTGTGATGGTTGTTGTGTGTGTTTTGATGTTGAGTGTGTGATGTTGTGTGTGTGGAATGTTGTTGTGTGTGATGCTTGTGTGTGTGTGATGTGGTGTGTGTGATGGTGTGTGTGTGATGTGTGTGTGTTGTGATGTTGTGTGTGTGGATGTTGGTGTGTAGGGATAGGTGTGCTGTGATGCTGTTGTGTGTGTGGATGTGTGTGTGATGTGTGTGTGTGTGATGTGTGTGTGTGTGGATGTGTAGTGTGTGTTTTGTGTGTGATGTTGTGTGTGTGATGCTGTGTGTGTGCCTTGGTGATGTGTTGCTGTGTGATGTTGTGTGTGTGATTGTATTGTGTGATGCTGTGTGTGTGATGCATGTGTGTGGAGATGTGTGTGTGATGCTGTGTGTGTTGATGTGTGTGTGTGATGTTGTGTGTGTGTGTTGTGTGTGTGTGATGTTGTGTGTGGGATTCGTGGTTTTGTGATGTTGTGTGTGTGATGTTGTGTGTGTGTGATGTTGTGGTGTGTTGGTTGTGTGTTGTGTGATGTGTGTGTTGATGTGTGTGTGGATGTTGTGTTGTGTGTGATGTTGTGTGTGTCGGTGTGTGTGATGTTGTGTGTGTGATTGTTGGTGTGTGTGTGATGTTTGTGTGTTGTGATGTTGTGTGTGTGAATCGTTGTGTGGTGATGTTGTGTGTGTGATGTTGTGTGTGTGTTGATGTTGTGTGTGTGATGTTGTTTGTGTGTGATGTGTGTTGTGTGATGTGTGTGGTGATGTGGTGTGATGCTGTGTGTGTTGTGTGTGTGTGTGATTGTTGTGTGTGGATGTGTGTTTGATGCTGTGTGTGTGTTGCTGTGTGTGTGTTGTTGTGTGTGTGTGATGTGTGTGTGTGTGATGTTGTTTTGTGTGATGTTGTGTGTGTGTGATGTTGGTGTGTGACTGTTGTGTGTGTGTGATGTTGTGTGTGTGATGTTGTGTGTGTTGTGTTGATGTTGTGTGTGAGATGGTTGTGTGTGTGTGGATGTTGTGTGTGTGATGTTGTCGTGTGTGTGATGTTGTGTGTGTGTGATTTTGTGTGTGTGATGTTGTGTGTGTGTGATGTGTGTGTGATGTTGTGTGTGTGTGTTGTGTGTGTGGATGTTGTGTGGTGTGTGATGTTGTGTGGTGTGATGTTGTGTGTGTGTGATGTGTGTGTGATGTTGTGTGTGTGTATTGTTAGTTGTGTGTGATGTTGTGTGTGGTGATGTTGTGTGGTGTGATGTTGTGGTTCTGTGGGTGTGATGTTGTGTGTGTGATGTTGTGTGTGTGTGATGTGGGTGTGATGTTGTTGTGGTGTGATTTTGTGTGTGTCCTGATGTTGTGTGGGGTGATGTGTGTGTGATGTTGTATGTGTGATGTTGTGTGTGTGTTTGATGTTGTGTGGTGTGTGATGTGTTTGTGATGTTGTGTGTGTGTGATGTGTGTGTGATGCTGTGTGTGTGTGATGTTGTGTGTGTGTGTGTTGTGTGTGTATGTTGTGTGTGTGTGATGTTGTGTGTGTATGATGTCGTGTGTCGATGCTGTGTGTGTGGTGTGATGTGTGTGTGTTGTGATGTTGTGTAGTTGTCTGCAGTGTGTGTGTGATTGTTGTGTGTGTGATGTTGTGTGTGTGATGTTGTGTGATGTGTGTGATTTTGTGTGTGTGTGATGTTGTGGGTGTGTGAATGTTGTGTGTGTGGATGTGTGTGTTGATGCTGAGTGTGTTGTGATGTTGTTTGTGTGTGTTGATTGTGTGTGTCATGCTGCTGTGGGTGTGATGTTGTGTGTGTGATGTGTGTGTGTGTTGATGTTGTGTGTGTGTGATGTTGATGTGTGTGTATGTTGTGTGTGTGTGATGTGTTGTGTGATGCTGTGGTGATGTGTGATGTGTGTGTGTGTGATGTGTGTGTCATGCTGTGTGTGTTGGTGATGTTGGTGTGTGTGGTGGTTGTGTGTGTGTGATGTTGTGTGTGTGTGATGTTGTGTGTGTGTGATGTTGTGTCGTGTGTGTGATGCTGTGTGGTTGTGTGATGTTGTGCGTGTGTCATGCTGTGTGTGTGTGATGTTGTGTGTGTGTGTTGTTGTGTGTGTGTGATGTTGTGTGTGTGGATGTTGTGTGTGTTCATGCTTGTGTGTGTTGTGATGTTGTGTGTGTGTGTATGTGTGGTGTGTGATGTTGTGTGTGTGGTGTGTGATGTGTTGTGTGTGTTGTTTTTGGTTGTTGTGTGTGTGTGTTGTTGTGTGTGTCATGCTGTGTGTGAGTGATGTTGGGTGTGTGATGTTGGTGTGTGTGAGGTTTGTGTGTGTGTGATGTTGTGTGTTGTGTGATGTTTGTTGTGATGTTGTGTGTGTGTGATGTTGTGTGTGTGTGATGTTGTGTGGTGGATGTGGATGTTGTGTGTGTGATGTGTTGTGGGTGTGATGTTGTGTGTGTGATGTGTGTGTTGGTTGTGTGTGTGATGTTGTGTGTGTGTGTTGTTGTGTGTGTGATGTTGTGTGTGTGTGATGTTGTGTGTGTGATGTTGTGTTGTGTGATGTGTGTGGTGATGTTGTGTGTGTGAAGGTGGGTGTGATGTTGTGGGTGTGTGTGATGTTGTTGGGTGTGTGATGTTCGTTGTGTGTGATGGTGTGTGTGTTGATGTGTGTGTGTTATGTTGTGTGTGTTGATGTTGTGGGTGTGATGTTGTGTGTGGGATGTTGTATGTGTGATGTTGTGTGTGTGGGATGTGTGTGTGTGGTGTGATGTTGTGTGTGTGATGTTGTGTGTGTGTTGTTGGGTGTTGTGTGATGTTGTTGTGTGTGATGTGTGTGTTGATGTTGTGTGTGTGTGATGTTGTGTGTGTGATGTTGTGTGTGTGTGATGTTGTGTGTGTGTGATGTTTGTGATGTGTGATGGTTGTGTGTGGTGTGTGATGCTGTGTGTGTGTGTATGTGGTGTGTGTTCATGCTGTGTGTTGTGTGATGTTGTGTGTCGTGTGATGTTGTGTGTGTGTGATGTTGTGTGTGTGATGTGTGGTGTGTCATGCGGTGTGTGTGTGATGTTGTGTGTGTGTGATGTTGTGTGTGTGTGATGTCTTGTGGGTGTGTGTGTGTGCTGTGTGTGTGTGATGTTCGTTGTGGTGGGTGAGGTTGTGTGTGTCATGCTGTGTGTGTGTGCATGTTGTGTGTGTGATGTTGTGTGTGTGTGATGTTCGTGTGTGTGTGATGTTGTGTTGTGTGTGATGTTGTGTGTGTGATGTTGTGTGTGTGTGATGTTGTGTGTGTGTGATGTTGTGTGTGGAATGTGTGATGTTGTGTGGGTGATGTTGTGGGGTGTGATGTTGTGTGTTTTGTGGATGTGTGTGTGATTTTATGTTGTGTGTGTAATGTTTAGTTGTGCTGTGTGATGGTTGTGTGTGTGATGTTGTGTGTGTGTGCTGTGATGTTGTGTGTGTGATGGTTGTGTGATGTGATGTGTGTGTGTTTTGATGTTGTGGTGTGTGATGTGTGTGTGATGTTGTGTGTGTGTGATGTTGGTGTGTGTTGTTGATGTTGTGTGTTTGATGTTGTGTGATGTGAATGTGTGTGTGTATGTTGTGTGTGTTTTGATTGTTGTGTGTGTGATGTTGTGTGTGTGATGTTTTATGTGTGATGTTGTGTGTGTGATGTTGTGTGTGTGTGTGATGTTGTGTGTGTGATGTTGTGTGTGTGTTGTTGTCGTGTGTGTGATGTTGTGTGTGTGATGTGTGTGTGTGTGATGTTTGTGTGTTGGGTGATGTTGTGTGTGTGATGTTGTGTGTGTGTGCGTTGTGTGTGTGATGGGTGTGTGATGTGTGTGTGCGATGTTTGTGTGTGGATAGTTGTGTAGGTGTGATGTTGTGGAGATGTTGTAATTGCTGCGATGCGTAATGTTGTGGTGTAATGTGTTGAGCCTCTATAGAGCCTCATGGACAGAGAAGAATTCTATCTAGAGCCTTCAGTACAAGAGAAAAGCTCTACATAGCTGCAGTTACAAAAGAGGAAAAGAAGCCCCCATGAAATTGATTAAAAGCTTTACAGGAGCCTTACTGGGTTTTTTAATAGGAGCCTCGTAGAGCTTCAGCAGAATACACTAGAGCTTTGCAGACTCTTTCATTAAATTACTTCTAACTCTTTTATTTTTCTTAACAATTTTCCATGGTGTAAATATGTCTCTGATTACATTTATTTTTTTGATCCACAACTGTTCACTAATTTGTGAAAAGATAAGGAGGGGGGATGGGAGAAGAGGAGGAGGGTGGTGGAGGAGGAGGAGGAGGGGGAAGGGGAAGTCCAGTAAGTTCAACACCAGGGGAGGGGGAGGAGGGGGAGGAGGGGGGAGAGGGGTGGCCAACTTAAAAGTGCATATATGAATACAGATCAAGGGAGGATGATGTTTCTTTTAAATGCCCACTTGTAATTTGCAAAGCAGGCATTGCTGCTATTACTTTTGCAAGTTGTTGTGTGTATATGTATATGTGTATGTATATGTACTGTATATATTTTTATATATATATTATATATAATAATATATATATTATATATATAATATATATAATAATATATTAATTATATATATATATATATATATATTATATTGTTTTGTGTATGTGTGTGGTCACACGCCCACATAAGAATGGTCCTCCTGACCAGTGAAGCAGGTGCTAAGAATATAACGAGTAAGCTTCTCCCGCCCCTATCGTTATGCTAGAACCTTGGTTCAACCAGGAAATCACAAGGAAGCTTGCCAGAGTTGTGAAGCGATGTGGTACACTCGTGATACCACCATAGTCAGATTACCATTTCACGTCTGATTGCTATGGGTCTCTCTGTGTCTCTTGCTGGTATTTCCCTTATTGTACATATCTTGTATATATTGTACATACACTGCTTCCTATTTGGCTTAAGGAAATATAAGTATTTAGTTACTTTGCTGCCTTTTTGCTAGTTTCCTACCTGTGGTAATCATGCAAGCAGGCTTGTGCAGGCCTAGTGGCCGGCACACCTGGCTGTGCTCTTAATAGTGTGTGTGTGTGTGTGTGTGTGGTGTATGAGATTGATACACAACACACACGCACACACACCGGCCACAGTAGATCTTCGATCCCAGAATATTATGGTAGTGGGAATACTGGTATATATAATTGTTTAGTATATAGGATGTTTTTCCCAGGGACCACACAATCACTTACCAGCTCCCCTACCACCTCCACTAGCACACCCAACCACCTCCACTAGCTACCAGGCTCCCACCACTCCACTAGCACCACACCACCATATCACCCTACACCACCATCACACATAGCATCCAGCACCACCACTCCACTCAGCACCAGCACCACCTCCTCCACTAGCACCAGCACCACAACCACCACCTCCACCCCACCACCTCACCACCACCTCACCCACCCACCACACTACCACCACATCCCTACCAGCAACCAGCACCACCACCTCAACTTGCACAGCACCCACCACCTCCCTAGAACCATGCACCACACCAGCACCACCCCACCACCTCCACCACACCACCATACCACCACCTACCACCACCACCACCACCACACCACCTCACCACCACCACCACTTACCACCACATCACTTACCAGCACCAGCACCACGACCTCACTAGCACCATCACTCTCCACCACCAACCAATACCACCACCATCACCAACTAGCACCGCTCCACAACCTCCACTTGCACCACCACCACCACCACCAGCACCACTCTCTCCCATAGCACCACCACATCTCCACCACTTACCATCACCCGCACACCACCTTCCACTAGCACCATCCACACCACCACACCACAACCACCACCACCCACCACCACCACACCACCACCACCACTCACTAGACCACCAACATCACCACCATACCACCACCGGCAACACCCACCTCCAACTAGCACACCACCAACACCACCACCACCCACCACAAACCACCACCACCACCACCACCAACACCACCACCTCCATGCCACACCACACATCACCACCACTACCACCACTGGCACCACCACCTCCCACTAGCACCACCTCCACCACCACCACCACCACCCCACCACCACACCACCACCTCCACCACCCACCACACCACCTATGACTCCCCATCCTCTCTTTCTCCCTTTCTCTCTGGCTTAAGGCAATTGAGGTAGATATCTTTTTTTTCTTTTTTTCTGGTGCTAGGGTGTGAGAGTTAGTGTGAGCAGTGTGGGTGACTAACACAGTGTTTCATTATCGGAAACCTCATAAGCAATGACGTGAGGGAATTGTTGTGTAGGCCGAGCAACGCCCTCCTCCGTTTGTGGGGTGATAAAAATACTGTTGGTCTGAAGGAGCTTTATGGAGAGAGACAGTCACACACACGCACACACCACCACACACACACACACAACACACACCTCACACACACACAAAAACAAACACACGCACACACACACACACACACACACACACACACACACACACACACACCCACACAACACACACACACACCAAACACACACCACACACCACACACACACACACACACACACCCGCACACACACAACACACACACACACACACACACACACAAACACACAACACACACACCACACACACACACACACACACCACACACACACACACACCACACACACACACACCACCCACACACACACAACACACAACACACACACCACGACCACAACCACACACACAACACTGCACACACACACACACCACCACACACACACACCCACACACACACACGCACACACACACACCACCACACACACACACACACACACACACACACACACACACCACAAGCACAAACACACTCCACACAATACACATCAACGACACATACCACACACACACTCATACACACGCACTCACTATCAACACCCAAACACATAACACTCACGCAAACACTTCACGCATACACACTCAACACTCCACACGCACTCACACTCGCAACACACACACTCAAACCTACACAAATACTCAAACCACACTCACACACACACGCACGACACTCACTCAACACTACACACTTCACTTCACACACACTCACGCTACTCCACAGTGACTTACTACTCAAACACATCACACTCTATCTCTCTCACACCACACTTCATCACATATCACCACACACACTACTACACACACCACACACAACTTATTCATACACACACACAACACACCACACACACACACACTCTCACACACACACACACACACACACTCATCACATATACATTCCACACTCACACACACACCTCACAATTCTTCACACACCTCACAACACAACTCACACACACACATACACTCACAACACACAACACCACACACAAGCACACACTCACACACCACATCACAAACACACCAAACACTCACACACGCACACACAACACTCCACACACCCCCCAACCCACCACACAACCACACTCACACACAACAACACTCACACTCACACCACACAAAACATACAACACACACTGCACACACACACACACTCACTCATCTAAAACACACACTCCACACGCACTCACTCACACTCACACTCACCTCTTCATCACACACACTCACAACTGCCACACCCTACACACAAACACACCACTCACACACACTCTCGCTGCCACACACTACATCCCTATCTTCCCAAACTCACTCACTAGCATCGCACCACATCACATCCACATCCGCACGCACACACTCTCCTTCTAAATACTCTCTCTCACATATCTCTCATCTCACGCTCACTCTACTCGCTCTCTCATCACTCTCATTCTAGCATCTCTCTCGCTAACAAACTCTCTCTCCTCTCACACACTCTATCTCACTCTCACTCGCTATCTCTCTCATCTCTACTCCTCCTGTCTTTTATGTCACACTCACTCTCTCTCTCTATGGAGACTGAATCAAAATATCTCTCTCACATCTCTCTATCTCTTCAATCACTCTCTAAATCACATTGACTGTTCTCTCTCTTCACACACTCTCACTATCAATCTCGCAACTCTCACAACACTCCACTCACACTACACAATCATCTCCTCACATCTACTACACGCACTCCACACACACTCCTTCGATCAATTGATACTGTCTCTCCATCACACTCACTCTCACTCCACGCACACCACCACACACTACACTCACACACACACTCACACACATTGACTTACATCACACACACACCACACACACACTACTTTAACATACACAACATCATCACACCACACCTCCACACGCACCACACTTCACACACACACTCACTAATACACACTACACACACTCCACTCGCTACACACTACCACTATTCTACTCCTCTACACTGTTTCCAGACACACTCACTCACACACACAACACAACACAACATCACACACACACATCGCACACACTCACACACACACACTCTACTCACTCTCACACACACACACACGCCTCACACACAACACCACACCACACAGTATACATACACACACACACACAACACAACACCACTCAAACACCATCACGCTCACTCTCACTCACACTACACTCTCACTCTACCATCACAGGTCCAGTCATCACTACATCTCAAATCACATCTCTCACTACACATATCACTCTATATACATACACCACACACACACACACACGCACACACCACACACAACACACCACTCACACAAACAAACACACACACACCACACCGCAACACCACACACATCACACCCACAACAAACACGCCACACACACACACCACACACACACACTCACTATACATACACACAAACACAACACTCCACACACACACACCGCACACACACACACACACACTCCCACACACACACATTTAACCACACACACACAACACAACAACACACACACCACACACACGCACACCACACACACACACACACACCCAATAACATTCACACACACCACACACACACACACGCACACACACACACACACACACACCAACACATTTACATACAACACACACACACACACAACACACACACAACACACACACACAACACACACACACATATAATACACACACACACAACACACACACACACACACCCACACACACCCCACACACACAACACACACACCACACTTACCACACACACACATATGTTTATTATTGCTATTTATTCTTACAATGGTGTTATTTTATAAGTTAGGTTAGGTTTTTTTTTTTTAATTCCCTTCCTTCCTTCTTGCCTTCTTCCTTCCTTCCTTCCTTTCCTTCCTTTCCTTCATTCCTTCCCTCCTTCCCTCGTCTTCCTTGCTTCCTCCCCCACAAGTTATTACTTACCTCACAAGTATTTTTCTCTCTTATCTTTTATTGGAAGTCACCTAAATGGTTTTTTTACCCTCAGAACCTCCAGCCATTTGGGTTTTGCGGTGTTATTGTTATTCAGGGCGGGGAGTTCTCTTTATTCTCACCACCCACTTCTCTCTCTCTATCTCTCTCTTCTCTCTCTCTCTCTTCTCTCTCTTCTCTCTATCTGTTCTGTCTGGTCTTGTCTCTCTCTCTCTCTGTTCTCTCTCTCTCCTCTCTCTTCTCTCTCTCTTCTCTCTCTCTATCTCTCTCTCTCTCTCTCTCTTTCTCTCTCTTCTTCTCTCTCTCCTCTCTCTCTCTGTCTTGTCTGTCTGGTCTGTCTCTCTCTCTCTCTGTCTTCTTCTCCTTCTCCTCTCTCTCTCTCTCTTCTCTCTCTCTCTCTCTCTACTCTCTCCTCTCTCTTCTCTCTTACACCGGGGTTGGTAAGGATTACAAACTTTATTGGCAAGCTAAGAGCTGTTACCTACATTAGTTCATTTGGAAAAGCTTTAGTTGTTAGAGAGACTTAAAACTTATTTTATTGTTTATGAGACATACACAAGTAGGGAACAGCGGGAATGAAGTATATGGAGCATCTGTGGGCAGCAATGTCATTTGATCAACTGGTACTTTATCTCGTTTGACATTATTATGCTGTACGAAATGGTGTTCCAATACTCGAGTCATCCTGGGGTTGTATGATATAGTGGAGTGATGTTCTGGAGAATGGTACAGCCAGACAGGAGTGATAGTTTCTGCTTTCTCCGTCTTGTGGTGTAGAAGCTCGCTTCTCGCGTGTCCTCGAGTGGAGCCAAATGTGGTATTTGACTAAATATTGGCCTTGTACATTAACAGTATGGCTCCACCCAATTTCCCTTCTGTGTTGAAGGCTCATGCTGAAATGACTGATTTACTTCCAGGGTGGGTCCAGGCGAAGATGAGACGTCTTGCTCTGTTCTCTACTATGTCAAGGAAGTCCGTAGATGAGACGGAGGGCAAGGAATCCAAGGAAGCAAGTGGAGCATATCAAGGTTTAGCGACTTGTGCCTCGTACAGTATCTTACAGTTTATACTGTCATGCAGAATGCTGAGATACGCGAAGTGTGTAAAGCTTCCATCGGCCTCGCCTTGATTGCGTGATTTACAACGTGGTTTCTTAATGGTTTCAGTTTTGGAGTCAAATTTCACCACCAGGATGGTCAGTTTCGGTCCCTAGGTACCAACCACATGTCCCAATTCGTTCTTACCATGCTCCAGCCTTGTATTACCTGGTGCTCGAGACTATCACTTGGGTTTCTCTCCAGGAGGCAATTGTTGACCTGCCATCCATTTACCCCAGGCTGATTATAGAGCTTGTAAAAACTGGTGTTTGAGTAAGTTAGTGTATGCTGGGCATTTCCTCTCTTGGATTAGTAATTGTCAGAAGTAAGGACGTCTGCATATGCATGGGATTCTGAGATAAGATTGAGGGTTCCTGAAATTTAGCGAATTCCTAAACAAGGGCCAAGGACTCCAATAGGAATGTCTACTGCAACTCTATCTCGTGGAGAACTACCTTTTGGGAACTACTTTAAGATAATCACTGAGAAAGACAAGTGTAGAGCCTGAAATTTCCAGTGCTTGAAATTTCTGCCAGAGTGCCTGGTGCCTTACTCGTGGAAAGTACCAACATGTCCGTGCTACCACACAGCTGGACCTTGGATTCACTACAGTGGACTGGTGCCACTAGTGGAGAGGTTTTTAACGAAAGTCAGCGCAGATTAACCTTTTCTGATGCCTTATTGCTGTCACAAGTAGAGGAGTGGTAGTCGAAAAACTCTGCCATTGCCGTGAGTTTAGTGTCCTCAAGGAGTGGGACATGGGGTATGGTTGCTGATTTCTGCTCTAGCTCGTCTTTTTGCGAAAGGGAATATACATTTGCCTTTTTTACAGTGATGGTCATTTTACCACTGTAGCTAGGCAGTGATAATAGGATGCGTGTTAGAGTCGTTGGTAGCTGGTCTGTAATGTTGCAGCAATAGAAGCCAGTCTTTCTCTTGACTACTAGTTAGAGGGGGGTCCATCCTGACGATTTTGAGGTGGAAATTTAGTGTCAGGCAAGATAACCTTGTCTGTCCTTGGACCTGGTACCACCAGGTTATTTGAGCCTACCTACCTGGTGCTAGCTTTCTTGTTGTCTGCCTCCCATGTAGCGATGGTCCCACTTTTGAACTTCACCACCATGCCTACAAGGGCTTGCCTGTGCAAAGTTCCTGTTTTAGGTGAGTAGGTCTCTTTACCTTCGCACCAATGGCCTTAGTACTTAGCAGTAGCAGCCTTTACAACGGAAAAAGCCGAACAAAGCTGTCTGTAGGCTTCATAAAACATACTGCCGGTGCGGATGTGTCAATAAAGGTTTCACTTGCTTTGTCTACCTTTTCTCTCTTCTCTCTCTCTCTCTCTCTCTCTCTCTCTACTTCTCTCTCTTCTCTCTCTCTCTCTTCTCTCTCTTCTCTCTCTCTCTTCTCTGTTTCTTCTCACACTTGCCACTACTACACTATACCACCACTACCACCACCCCACCACAAAACCAAAAAACATCACACTACCACAACCACCATCACCAAACACCACCACTACCACCACAACAACTACCACCAGCATGGCAAAAGTAACCCGGCAGTGTATTTGGATTCATGGTATTCACCATTGATCCTCATGATCCTCTGCTGTTGCTTCTCTTTGCATCCACTTATGGGCCCCTTTGGCCCCTTATCAGGGACCCGGCCACCTTTCGAGGGGCCAGAACAGTGCGTAAACAGGGGACCCACGGGCCTTAGGAAGCACCAAAATCCGTAGGAGCTACTGGACCCCTTACGAATGGAAAGTAAACAGGTTGATCCAATGATGGTGAGGTTAGTTTTAATTATAACACCACACACACACACACACACACAAACAAAACACCATAACACAAAGATGGATATGAACATTTTTGGAACAGTGACGAAGATTTTTTGGGAAGAGTCGGTACTGGTATATCCCCAGGAGGGGGGGGCCCGGGGGGGGGGGCGGGGGGGGGGGAGGGGGGGGGGGGAACCAATAGCACTCCATGTGTCGTTTCTGGTCGTCTAGTGCGACACACTATCACCAGGATGATCGGTAGTGCAACTACACTATACCAGGATGGTCGTCCTGCAACACACTATACCAGGATGTCGTACTGTCAACACACTATACCAGGATGGTCGTAGTGACTAACCACTATTCCAGGATTGGTCGTAGTGACAACACATATACCAGGATTGGGTCGTACTGGACAACACACTATACCATGCATGGTCGTAGTGAACAACACAACTATTTCCAGGATGGTCATAGTGACAGCACACTTATACCCAGGGTGGTCTTTGTGACGACGCAACTATACCAGGTTGGTCATAGTGGACGACACACACTGACCCAGGTGGTTCGTACTGACAAATAACACTATACCATTGGAGGTCGTAGTGACGGGACACACTGTTACCAGGGTGGTGTTAGTGTAAAAACACTATACCAAGATGGTCATAGTGTCGACACTACACTGTTACCCGGGTGGTGTACTGACATAACACTATTCCCAGGATGGTCATAGTGACAACACACAACTGTACCAGGACTGGTCGTACTGACAAAACACTATTACCATGGAGGTCGTAGTGAAGCTCATGTACCATAGGGTGGGTCGTAGTGACCAAAAACACTATTACAGGGTGGTGTTAGTGACGACCACACTGTACCAGGGTGGTCGTATGGCAGCAACTATACCAGGATTGTCATAGGTGATCCAACACACTATACCAGGATGGTCGTCCTGACAAAACATATACCAGGATGGTCGTACTACAAATTATATTTACCAGGTTGGTGTAGTGACGCTAGTGTCGACACAACACTGTTTCCAGGTGGGTCGGAGTGACGACCCACACTGTACCAGGGGTGGTCGTAGTGGGACGGACACACATGTACCAGGGCGGTCGTAGTGCGACACACTGTTAACAGGATGGTCTCGTAAATGACGACAACACACTACCAGGGTGGTCGTGTGACGACACACACTGTACCAGGATGGTCGTACTGAACAAAACCTATACCTGGAATGGTTCGTAGTGACGAAACACACTGTATTCAGGGTGGTGTAGTGACGGGACACACTGTACCAGGATGGTCATAGTAGCACACACTGTACCAGGGTGGTCGTTACTGACAGCACACTATACCAGGATTGTCATAGTGACAACACCTCTTTACCAGGTATGGTCGTACTGACAAAAACACTATCACCAGGAAGGGCGTACTTGCAAAATTACTATACAGGTTGGTTCGTCAGTGACGACCCACACTGTACCCGGATGGTCGTAGTGACGATACACACTGCACAAGGGCAGGTCGTAGATGGCCGACACACTGGGTACCAGGATGGTCGTAAGTGACGACACTACACTATACAAGGGTGGTCGTAGAGTGACGACACACACTGTACAGGATGGTCGTATTGGACGACACCACTTTCCAGGATGGTCGTAGTGGACGAACACACCTGTACCAGGTGGTCGAAGTGACGACAACACTAGTTTTCTGTTACTTAGGTTAATTGTGTGCCCAGGATGCAACCCACTACGAGTCGACTAAACCAGGTAGCTATTGCTGCTAGGTGTTCAGGGACGCTAGGTGTAAGGTGATAACACCCATATGTACACGTTGTAGGTAGAAACAGGGACAGCAGGTGTAGGTGGACTAACCTCACCCTGTACCTACTTATTGCTAGGTGAACTGGGACAGCAGGTGTAAGGTGACTAACACCCATGTACCTACTTAATGCTAGGTGAACAGGGACAGCAGGTGTAAGGTGATAACCTCCATGTACTACTTAAGGTAGGTGAACAGGGACAGAGGTGTAAGGTGACTAAACCACCCAGGTACCTATTAATGCTAGGTGACGGGACAGCAGGTGTACAGGTACTAACACCCAGGTACCTACTAATGCTAGGTGAACAGGGGGACAGCTGGTGTAAGGTGATAACACCAGGATCTACTTATGCTTGGTGAACAGGAAGCAGGTTGTAAGGTGACTAACACCCATGTACTACTTAAATGCCTAGGTGGAACAGGGTACAGCAGGGTGTAAGGTGGACTAACACCAGGTACCTACTTTAATGCTTAGGGTGAACAGGGACAGCAAGGTGTTAAAGGTGACTAAACACCAAGGTACCTACCTTAATGCTAGGTGAACAGGGGAACAGAGGTGTAAGGTGACTAACACCCAGGTATCTAACTTAAGCTAGGTGAACAGGGACAGCAGGTTGTAAGGTGCACTAACACCATGTAACCTACTTAATGCTAGTTGAAACAGGGACAGCAGGTGTAAGGTGATAACACCATGTACCTACTTAAATGCTAGGTGAAACAGGGACAGCAGGTGTAAGGTGACTAACACCCAGGTACCTAACTTATTGCTTGTGTGAACAGGGACCAGCAGGTGTAAGGTCGAATAAACACCCATGTTACCTACTTAATGCTAGGGTGAACAGGGACAGCAGGGCTTAAGGTGTTAAGGTGGACTAAACACCCCATGTTACCTACTTATGCTAGGTGAAACATGGACAGCAGGTGTAAGGTTATAACACCCAGGTACCTACTTAATGCTAGGTTGAACAGGGACAGCTGGTGTAAGGTGATATCACCCAGGTATCTACTTAATGATAGTTGTGGAATCAGGGACAGCAGGTGAAAGGTGACTATCACCAGGTATTCTACTTAATGCTAGGTGGAACAGGGACAGCAGGTGTAAGGTGGACTAACACCAGGGGTACTACTTATTGGCTAGGTGAAGGGTGGACAGCAGGTGTAAGGTGACTACACACCCAGGTATTATTATGCTAGGAGTGACTGGGACAGCAGGTGTCAAGGTGGATAACACCCAGGTACCTACTTAATGCTAGGTGAAAGGGACAGCCAGGTGTAAGGTGCTAACCCACCCATGTACCTACATATGCTAGGCCCCCCCCCCCCCCCCCCCCCGACACAGGGGACAAGCAGATGTAAGGTGACTACACCCAGGTACCTACTTAATGCTAGGTGACAGGGACAGGCAGGTGTCTTTATGGAAAACCACCAGTTTTTCCACCCGTACCGGGGATCGAACCGGACACCCAGGTGGGATGAGTTGTGTGCGCGACCAACCTAGCAGATAAGGGGATGTTGTATACTACCCACAGCATTTTTTATGTTTAAATCCCCATTCTACTACACCATTCAGTGTTTAATTGTTTTACGATGCGTGTTACAGGTGAGGACTCTAAACCCACATCACCAAAATTATAAACATGTAATTTTAAGACAGAAAAACTATTTTAAAGAAATAATAAAAAAAAGAACATGTCCTCTTTTTTTCTTGGAAAAAAATTTTCAATAACAAAAAAGGGACTGTTCCAAAAAAACTCGAAAACGCTAAAATAAATGTCCCAAAAATTTGGATAATTACTCTGGGGATTTTTTTTTTCGCGGGAGGTTTTGAATAAGTTTGGCTGCGGGTAAATAAGGGGCGATGAAAGGTAGATAATTGGTGGAAGTTTTGAGTTGTAAGCAAGCGAGGGAGGTATGATCGTGAAGTGTAGTGTGTGATGTTGTTGGTGTGATGTTGGTGTGTGTGTATGTTGTGTGTGTGTGATGTTGGGTGTGTGCATGTGTTGCTGTGATGTGTGGTGTGTGAATGTGTGTGTGTGTGATGGTTGTGTGTGTGATGTTGTGTGTGTGATGTTGTGTGTGTGGATGTTGTGTGTGTGTGATGTTGTGTGTGTGTGTGATGTTTGTGTGTGTGATGTGTGTGTGTGATGGTTTGTGTGTGTGATGGTTGTGTGGTCGGGTTGTGTGTGAGAAGTGTGTGTGTGTATCGGTGTGCTGATGTGTGTGTGGATGCCTGTGTGTGTGTGTGATGTGTGTGTGTGGTGTTGTGTTGTGTGATGTTGTGTGTGTGTGATGTTGTGTGTGTGTGTTGTTGTGTGTGTGATGTTGTGTGTGTTGATGTTGTGTGTGTGTGATGTGGGTGTGATGGTTGTTGTGTGTGTTTTGATGTTGAGTGTGTGATGTTGTGTGTGTGGAATGTTGTTGTGTGTGATGCTTGTGTGTGTGTGATGTGGTGTGTGTGATGGTGTGTGTGTGATGTGTGTGTGTTGTGATGTTGTGTGTGTGGATGTTGGTGTGTAGGGATAGGTGTGCTGTGATGCTGTTGTGTGTGTGGATGTGTGTGTGATGTGTGTGTGTGTGATGTGTGTGTGTGTGGATGTGTAGTGTGTGTTTTGTGTGTGATGTTGTGTGTGTGATGCTGTGTGTGTGCCTTGGTGATGTGTTGCTGTGTGATGTTGTGTGTGTGATTGTATTGTGTGATGCTGTGTGTGTGATGCATGTGTGTGGAGATGTGTGTGTGATGCTGTGTGTGTTGATGTGTGTGTGTGATGTTGTGTGTGTGTGTTGTGTGTGTGTGATGTTGTGTGTGGGATTCGTGGTTTTGTGATGTTGTGTGTGTGATGTTGTGTGTGTGTGATGTTGTGGTGTGTTGGTTGTGTGTTGTGTGATGTGTGTGTTGATGTGTGTGTGGATGTTGTGTTGTGTGTGATGTTGTGTGTGTCGGTGTGTGTGATGTTGTGTGTGTGATTGTTGGTGTGTGTGTGATGTTTGTGTGTTGTGATGTTGTGTGTGTGAATCGTTGTGTGGTGATGTTGTGTGTGTGATGTTGTGTGTGTGTTGATGTTGTGTGTGTGATGTTGTTTGTGTGTGATGTGTGTTGTGTGATGTGTGTGGTGATGTGGTGTGATGCTGTGTGTGTTGTGTGTGTGTGTGATTGTTGTGTGTGGATGTGTGTTTGATGCTGTGTGTGTGTTGCTGTGTGTGTGTTGTTGTGTGTGTGTGATGTGTGTGTGTGTGATGTTGTTTTGTGTGATGTTGTGTGTGTGTGATGTTGGTGTGTGACTGTTGTGTGTGTGTGATGTTGTGTGTGTGATGTTGTGTGTGTTGTGTTGATGTTGTGTGTGAGATGGTTGTGTGTGTGTGGATGTTGTGTGTGTGATGTTGTCGTGTGTGTGATGTTGTGTGTGTGTGATTTTGTGTGTGTGATGTTGTGTGTGTGTGATGTGTGTGTGATGTTGTGTGTGTGTGTTGTGTGTGTGGATGTTGTGTGGTGTGTGATGTTGTGTGGTGTGATGTTGTGTGTGTGTGATGTGTGTGTGATGTTGTGTGTGTGTATTGTTAGTTGTGTGTGATGTTGTGTGTGGTGATGTTGTGTGGTGTGATGTTGTGGTTCTGTGGGTGTGATGTTGTGTGTGTGATGTTGTGTGTGTGTGATGTGGGTGTGATGTTGTTGTGGTGTGATTTTGTGTGTGTCCTGATGTTGTGTGGGGTGATGTGTGTGTGATGTTGTATGTGTGATGTTGTGTGTGTGTTTGATGTTGTGTGGTGTGTGATGTGTTTGTGATGTTGTGTGTGTGTGATGTGTGTGTGATGCTGTGTGTGTGTGATGTTGTGTGTGTGTGTGTTGTGTGTGTATGTTGTGTGTGTGTGATGTTGTGTGTGTATGATGTCGTGTGTCGATGCTGTGTGTGTGGTGTGATGTGTGTGTGTTGTGATGTTGTGTAGTTGTCTGCAGTGTGTGTGTGATTGTTGTGTGTGTGATGTTGTGTGTGTGATGTTGTGTGATGTGTGTGATTTTGTGTGTGTGTGATGTTGTGGGTGTGTGAATGTTGTGTGTGTGGATGTGTGTGTTGATGCTGAGTGTGTTGTGATGTTGTTTGTGTGTGTTGATTGTGTGTGTCATGCTGCTGTGGGTGTGATGTTGTGTGTGTGATGTGTGTGTGTGTTGATGTTGTGTGTGTGTGATGTTGATGTGTGTGTATGTTGTGTGTGTGTGATGTGTTGTGTGATGCTGTGGTGATGTGTGATGTGTGTGTGTGTGATGTGTGTGTCATGCTGTGTGTGTTGGTGATGTTGGTGTGTGTGGTGGTTGTGTGTGTGTGATGTTGTGTGTGTGTGATGTTGTGTGTGTGTGATGTTGTGTCGTGTGTGTGATGCTGTGTGGTTGTGTGATGTTGTGCGTGTGTCATGCTGTGTGTGTGTGATGTTGTGTGTGTGTGTTGTTGTGTGTGTGTGATGTTGTGTGTGTGGATGTTGTGTGTGTTCATGCTTGTGTGTGTTGTGATGTTGTGTGTGTGTGTATGTGTGGTGTGTGATGTTGTGTGTGTGGTGTGTGATGTGTTGTGTGTGTTGTTTTTGGTTGTTGTGTGTGTGTGTTGTTGTGTGTGTCATGCTGTGTGTGAGTGATGTTGGGTGTGTGATGTTGGTGTGTGTGAGGTTTGTGTGTGTGTGATGTTGTGTGTTGTGTGATGTTTGTTGTGATGTTGTGTGTGTGTGATGTTGTGTGTGTGTGATGTTGTGTGGTGGATGTGGATGTTGTGTGTGTGATGTGTTGTGGGTGTGATGTTGTGTGTGTGATGTGTGTGTTGGTTGTGTGTGTGATGTTGTGTGTGTGTGTTGTTGTGTGTGTGATGTTGTGTGTGTGTGATGTTGTGTGTGTGATGTTGTGTTGTGTGATGTGTGTGGTGATGTTGTGTGTGTGAAGGTGGGTGTGATGTTGTGGGTGTGTGTGATGTTGTTGGGTGTGTGATGTTCGTTGTGTGTGATGGTGTGTGTGTTGATGTGTGTGTGTTATGTTGTGTGTGTTGATGTTGTGGGTGTGATGTTGTGTGTGGGATGTTGTATGTGTGATGTTGTGTGTGTGGGATGTGTGTGTGTGGTGTGATGTTGTGTGTGTGATGTTGTGTGTGTGTTGTTGGGTGTTGTGTGATGTTGTTGTGTGTGATGTGTGTGTTGATGTTGTGTGTGTGTGATGTTGTGTGTGTGATGTTGTGTGTGTGTGATGTTGTGTGTGTGTGATGTTTGTGATGTGTGATGGTTGTGTGTGGTGTGTGATGCTGTGTGTGTGTGTATGTGGTGTGTGTTCATGCTGTGTGTTGTGTGATGTTGTGTGTCGTGTGATGTTGTGTGTGTGTGATGTTGTGTGTGTGATGTGTGGTGTGTCATGCGGTGTGTGTGTGATGTTGTGTGTGTGTGATGTTGTGTGTGTGTGATGTCTTGTGGGTGTGTGTGTGTGCTGTGTGTGTGTGATGTTCGTTGTGGTGGGTGAGGTTGTGTGTGTCATGCTGTGTGTGTGTGCATGTTGTGTGTGTGATGTTGTGTGTGTGTGATGTTCGTGTGTGTGTGATGTTGTGTTGTGTGTGATGTTGTGTGTGTGATGTTGTGTGTGTGTGATGTTGTGTGTGTGTGATGTTGTGTGTGGAATGTGTGATGTTGTGTGGGTGATGTTGTGGGGTGTGATGTTGTGTGTTTTGTGGATGTGTGTGTGATTTTATGTTGTGTGTGTAATGTTTAGTTGTGCTGTGTGATGGTTGTGTGTGTGATGTTGTGTGTGTGTGCTGTGATGTTGTGTGTGTGATGGTTGTGTGATGTGATGTGTGTGTGTTTTGATGTTGTGGTGTGTGATGTGTGTGTGATGTTGTGTGTGTGTGATGTTGGTGTGTGTTGTTGATGTTGTGTGTTTGATGTTGTGTGATGTGAATGTGTGTGTGTATGTTGTGTGTGTTTTGATTGTTGTGTGTGTGATGTTGTGTGTGTGATGTTTTATGTGTGATGTTGTGTGTGTGATGTTGTGTGTGTGTGTGATGTTGTGTGTGTGATGTTGTGTGTGTGTTGTTGTCGTGTGTGTGATGTTGTGTGTGTGATGTGTGTGTGTGTGATGTTTGTGTGTTGGGTGATGTTGTGTGTGTGATGTTGTGTGTGTGTGCGTTGTGTGTGTGATGGGTGTGTGATGTGTGTGTGCGATGTTTGTGTGTGGATAGTTGTGTATGTGTGATGTTGTGGAGATGTTGTATTGCTGCGATGCTGTAATGTTGTGGTGTAATGTGTTGAGCTCTATAGAGCCTCCATGACAAGAGAAGAATTCTATAGAGCCTTCAGTACAAGAGAAAAGCTCTACATAGCTGCAGTTACAAAAGAGGAAAAGAAGCCCCCATGAAATTGATTAAAAGCTTTACAGGAGCCTTACTGGGTTTTTTAATAGGAGCCTCGTAGAGCTTCAGCAATACACTAGAGCTTTGCAGACTCTTTCATTAAATTACTTCTAACTCTTTTATTTTTCTTAACAATTACCATGGTGTAAATATCGTCTCTGATTACATTTAATTTTTGATCCACAACTGTTCACTAATTTGTGAAAAGATAAGGAGGGGGGATGGGAGAAGAGGAGGAGGGTGGTGGAGGAGGAGGAGGAGGGGGAAGGGGAAGTCCAGTAAGTTCAACACCAGGGGAGGGGGAGGAGGGGGAGGAGGGGGGAGAGGGGTGGCCAACTTAAAAGTGCATATATGAATACAGATCAAGGGAGGATGATGTTTCTTTTAAATGCCCACTTGTAATTTGCAAAGCAGGCATTGCTGCTATTACTTTTGCAAGTTGTTGTGTGTATATGTATATGTGTATGTATATGTACTGTATATATTTTTATATATATATTATATATAATAATATATATATTATATATATAATATATATAATAATATATTAATTATATATATATATATATATATATTATATTGTTTTGTGTATGTGTGTGGTCACACGCCCACATAAGAATGGTCCTCCTTGACCAGTGAGCAGGTGCTAAGATATTAACGAGTAAGCTTCTCCCGCCCCTATGTTATGCTAGAACCTTGGTTCAACCCAGGGAAATCCACAAGGAAGCTTGCCAGAGTTGTGAAGGATGTGGTACACTTCGTGATACCACCATAGTCAGATTACCATTTCACGTCCTGATTGTATGGGTCTCTCTAGTGTCTCTTGCTGGTATTTCCCTTATTGTACATATCTTGTATATATTGTACATACACTGCTTCCTATTTGGCTTAAGGAAATATAAGTATTTATTTACTTTTGCTGCCTTTTTTGCTAGTTTCCTACCTGTGGTAATCATGCAAGCAGGCTTGTGCAGGCCTAGTGGCCGGCACACCTGGCTGTGCTCTTAATAGTGTGTGTGTGTGTGTGTGTGTGGTGTATGAGATTGATACACAACACACACGCACACACACCGGCCACAGTAGATCTTCGATCCCAGAATATTATGGTAGTGGGAATACTGGTATATATAATTGTTTAGTATATAGGATGTTTTTCCCAGGGACCACACAATCACTTACCAGCTCCCCTACCACCTCCACTAGCACACCCAACCACCTCCACTAGCTACCAGGCTCCCACCACTCCACTAGCACCACACCACCATATCACCCTACACCACCATCACACATAGCATCCAGCACCACCACTCCACTCAGCACCAGCACCACCTCCTCCACTAGCACCAGCACCACAACCACCACCTCCACCCCACCACCTCACCACCACCTCACCCACCCACCACACTACCACCACATCCCTACCAGCAACCAGCACCACCACCTCAACTTGCACAGCACCCACCACCTCCCTAGAACCATGCACCACACCAGCACCACCCCACCACCTCCACCACACCACCATACCACCACCTACCACCACCACCACCACCACACCACCTCACCACCACCACCACTTACCACCACATCACTTACCAGCACCAGCACCACGACCTCACTAGCACCATCACTCTCCACCACCAACCAATACCACCACCATCACCAACTAGCACCGCTCCACAACCTCCACTTGCACCACCACCACCACCACCAGCACCACTCTCTCCCATAGCACCACCACATCTCCACCACTTACCATCACCCGCACACCACCTTCCACTAGCACCATCCACACCACCACACCACAACCACCACCACCCACCACCACCACACCACCACCACCACTCACTAGACCACCAACATCACCACCATACCACCACCGGCAACACCCACCTCCAACTAGCACACCACCAACACCACCACCACCCACCACAAACCACCACCACCACCACCACCAACACCACCACCTCCATGCCACACCACACATCACCACCACTACCACCACTGGCACCACCACCTCCCACTAGCACCACCTCCACCACCACCACCACCACCCCACCACCACACCACCACCTCCACCACCCACCACACCACCTATGACTCCCCATCCTCTCTTTCTCCCTTTCTCTCTGGCTTAAGGCAATTGAGGTAGATATCTTTTTTTTCTTTTTTTCTGGTGCTAGGGTGTGAGAGTTAGTGTGAGCAGTGTGGGTGACTAACACAGTGTTTCATTATCGGAAACCTCATAAGCAATGACGTGAGGGAATTGTTGTGTAGGCCGAGCAACGCCCTCCTCCGTTTGTGGGGTGATAAAAATACTGTTGGTCTGAAGGAGCTTTATGGAGAGAGACAGTCACACACACGCACACACCACCACACACACACACACAACACACACCTCACACACACACAAAAACAAACACACGCACACACACACACACACACACACACACACACACACACACACACACCCACACAACACACACACACACCAAACACACACCACACACCACACACACACACACACACACACCCGCACACACACAACACACACACACACACACACACACACAAACACACAACACACACACCACACACACACACACACACACCACACACACACACACACCACACACACACACACCACCCACACACACACAACACACAACACACACACCACGACCACAACCACACACACAACACTGCACACACACACACACCACCACACACACACACCCACACACACACACGCACACACACACACCACCACACACACACACACACACACACACACACACACACACCACAAGCACAAACACACTCCACACAATACACATCAACGACACATACCACACACACACTCATACACACGCACTCACTATCAACACCCAAACACATAACACTCACGCAAACACTTCACGCATACACACTCAACACTCCACACGCACTCACACTCGCAACACACACACTCAAACCTACACAAATACTCAAACCACACTCACACACACACGCACGACACTCACTCAACACTACACACTTCACTTCACACACACTCACGCTACTCCACAGTGACTTACTACTCAAACACATCACACTCTATCTCTCTCACACCACACTTCATCACATATCACCACACACACTACTACACACACCACACACAACTTATTCATACACACACACAACACACCACACACACACACACTCTCACACACACACACACACACACACTCATCACATATACATTCCACACTCACACACACACCTCACAATTCTTCACACACCTCACAACACAACTCACACACACACATACACTCACAACACACAACACCACACACAAGCACACACTCACACACCACATCACAAACACACCAAACACTCACACACGCACACACAACACTCCACACACCCCCCAACCCACCACACAACCACACTCACACACAACAACACTCACACTCACACCACACAAAACATACAACACACACTGCACACACACACACACTCACTCATCTAAAACACACACTCCACACGCACTCACTCACACTCACACTCACCTCTTCATCACACACACTCACAACTGCCACACCCTACACACAAACACACCACTCACACACACTCTCGCTGCCACACACTACATCCCTATCTTCCCAAACTCACTCACTAGCATCGCACCACATCACATCCACATCCGCACGCACACACTCTCCTTCTAAATACTCTCTCTCACATATCTCTCATCTCACGCTCACTCTACTCGCTCTCTCATCACTCTCATTCTAGCATCTCTCTCGCTAACAAACTCTCTCTCCTCTCACACACTCTATCTCACTCTCACTCGCTATCTCTCTCATCTCTACTCCTCCTGTCTTTTATGTCACACTCACTCTCTCTCTCTATGGAGACTGAATCAAAATATCTCTCTCACATCTCTCTATCTCTTCAATCACTCTCTAAATCACATTGACTGTTCTCTCTCTTCACACACTCTCACTATCAATCTCGCAACTCTCACAACACTCCACTCACACTACACAATCATCTCCTCACATCTACTACACGCACTCCACACACACTCCTTCGATCAATTGATACTGTCTCTCCATCACACTCACTCTCACTCCACGCACACCACCACACACTACACTCACACACACACTCACACACATTGACTTACATCACACACACACCACACACACACTACTTTAACATACACAACATCATCACACCACACCTCCACACGCACCACACTTCACACACACACTCACTAATACACACTACACACACTCCACTCGCTACACACTACCACTATTCTACTCCTCTACACTGTTTCCAGACACACTCACTCACACACACAACACAACACAACATCACACACACACATCGCACACACTCACACACACACACTCTACTCACTCTCACACACACACACACGCCTCACACACAACACCACACCACACAGTATACATACACACACACACACAACACAACACCACTCAAACACCATCACGCTCACTCTCACTCACACTACACTCTCACTCTACCATCACAGGTCCAGTCATCACTACATCTCAAATCACATCTCTCACTACACATATCACTCTATATACATACACCACACACACACACACACGCACACACCACACACAACACACCACTCACACAAACAAACACACACACACCACACCGCAACACCACACACATCACACCCACAACAAACACGCCACACACACACACCACACACACACACTCACTATACATACACACAAACACAACACTCCACACACACACACCGCACACACACACACACACACTCCCACACACACACATTTAACCACACACACACAACACAACAACACACACACCACACACACGCACACCACACACACACACACACACCCAATAACATTCACACACACCACACACACACACACGCACACACACACACACACACACACCAACACATTTACATACAACACACACACACACACAACACACACACAACACACACACACAACACACACACACATATAATACACACACACACAACACACACACACACACACCCACACACACCCCACACACACAACACACACACCACACTTACCACACACACACATATGTTTATTATTGCTATTTATTCTTACAATGGTGTTATTTTATAAGTTAGGTTAGGTTTTTTTTTTTTAATTCCCTTCCTTCCTTCTTGCCTTCTTCCTTCCTTCCTTCCTTTCCTTCCTTTCCTTCATTCCTTCCCTCCTTCCCTCGTCTTCCTTGCTTCCTCCCCCACAAGTTATTACTTACCTCACAAGTATTTTTCTCTCTTATCTTTTATTGGAAGTCACCTAAATGGTTTTTTTACCCTCAGAACCTCCAGCCATTTGGGTTTTGCGGTGTTATTGTTATTCAGGGCGGGGAGTTCTCTTTATTCTCACCACCCACTTCTCTCTCTCTATCTCTCTCTTCTCTCTCTCTCTCTTCTCTCTCTTCTCTCTATCTGTTCTGTCTGGTCTTGTCTCTCTCTCTCTCTGTTCTCTCTCTCTCCTCTCTCTTCTCTCTCTCTTCTCTCTCTCTATCTCTCTCTCTCTCTCTCTCTTTCTCTCTCTTCTTCTCTCTCTCCTCTCTCTCTCTGTCTTGTCTGTCTGGTCTGTCTCTCTCTCTCTCTGTCTTCTTCTCCTTCTCCTCTCTCTCTCTCTCTTCTCTCTCTCTCTCTCTCTACTCTCTCCTCTCTCTTCTCTCTTACACCGGGGTTGGTAAGGATTACAAACTTTATTGGCAAGCTAAGAGCTGTTACCTACATTAGTTCATTTGGAAAAGCTTTAGTTGTTAGAGAGACTTAAAACTTATTTTATTGTTTATGAGACATACACAAGTAGGGAACAGCGGGAATGAAGTATATGGAGCATCTGTGGGCAGCAATGTCATTTGATCAACTGGTACTTTATCTCGTTTGACATTATTATGCTGTACGAAATGGTGTTCCAATACTCGAGTCATCCTGGGGTTGTATGATATAGTGGAGTGATGTTCTGGAGAATGGTACAGCCAGACAGGAGTGATAGTTTCTGCTTTCTCCGTCTTGTGGTGTAGAAGCTCGCTTCTCGCGTGTCCTCGAGTGGAGCCAAATGTGGTATTTGACTAAATATTGGCCTTGTACATTAACAGTATGGCTCCACCCAATTTCCCTTCTGTGTTGAAGGCTCATGCTGAAATGACTGATTTACTTCCAGGGTGGGTCCAGGCGAAGATGAGACGTCTTGCTCTGTTCTCTACTATGTCAAGGAAGTCCGTAGATGAGACGGAGGGCAAGGAATCCAAGGAAGCAAGTGGAGCATATCAAGGTTTAGCGACTTGTGCCTCGTACAGTATCTTACAGTTTATACTGTCATGCAGAATGCTGAGATACGCGAAGTGTGTAAAGCTTCCATCGGCCTCGCCTTGATTGCGTGATTTACAACGTGGTTTCTTAATGGTTTCAGTTTTGGAGTCAAATTTCACCACCAGGATGGTCAGTTTCGGTCCCTAGGTACCAACCACATGTCCCAATTCGTTCTTACCATGCTCCAGCCTTGTATTACCTGGTGCTCGAGACTATCACTTGGGTTTCTCTCCAGGAGGCAATTGTTGACCTGCCATCCATTTACCCCAGGCTGATTATAGAGCTTGTAAAAACTGGTGTTTGAGTAAGTTAGTGTATGCTGGGCATTTCCTCTCTTGGATTAGTAATTGTCAGAAGTAAGGACGTCTGCATATGCATGGGATTCTGAGATAAGATTGAGGGTTCCTGAAATTTAGCGAATTCCTAAACAAGGGCCAAGGACTCCAATAGGAATGTCTACTGCAACTCTATCTCGTGGAGAACTACCTTTTGGGAACTACTTTAAGATAATCACTGAGAAAGACAAGTGTAGAGCCTGAAATTTCCAGTGCTTGAAATTTCTGCCAGAGTGCCTGGTGCCTTACTCGTGGAAAGTACCAACATGTCCGTGCTACCACACAGCTGGACCTTGGATTCACTACAGTGGACTGGTGCCACTAGTGGAGAGGTTTTTAACGAAAGTCAGCGCAGATTAACCTTTTCTGATGCCTTATTGCTGTCACAAGTAGAGGAGTGGTAGTCGAAAAACTCTGCCATTGCCGTGAGTTTAGTGTCCTCAAGGAGTGGGACATGGGGTATGGTTGCTGATTTCTGCTCTAGCTCGTCTTTTTGCGAAAGGGAATATACATTTGCCTTTTTTACAGTGATGGTCATTTTACCACTGTAGCTAGGCAGTGATAATAGGATGCGTGTTAGAGTCGTTGGTAGCTGGTCTGTAATGTTGCAGCAATAGAAGCCAGTCTTTCTCTTGACTACTAGTTAGAGGGGGGTCCATCCTGACGATTTTGAGGTGGAAATTTAGTGTCAGGCAAGATAACCTTGTCTGTCCTTGGACCTGGTACCACCAGGTTATTTGAGCCTACCTACCTGGTGCTAGCTTTCTTGTTGTCTGCCTCCCATGTAGCGATGGTCCCACTTTTGAACTTCACCACCATGCCTACAAGGGCTTGCCTGTGCAAAGTTCCTGTTTTAGGTGAGTAGGTCTCTTTACCTTCGCACCAATGGCCTTAGTACTTAGCAGTAGCAGCCTTTACAACGGAAAAAGCCGAACAAAGCTGTCTGTAGGCTTCATAAAACATACTGCCGGTGCGGATGTGTCAATAAAGGTTTCACTTGCTTTGTCTACCTTTTCTCTCTTCTCTCTCTCTCTCTCTCTCTCTCTCTCTACTTCTCTCTCTTCTCTCTCTCTCTCTTCTCTCTCTTCTCTCTCTCTCTTCTCTGTTTCTTCTCACACTTGCCACTACTACACTATACCACCACTACCACCACCCCACCACAAAACCAAAAAACATCACACTACCACAACCACCATCACCAAACACCACCACTACCACCACAACAACTACCACCAGCATGGCAAAAGTAACCCGGCAGTGTATTTGGATTCATGGTATTCACCATTGATCCTCATGATCCTCTGCTGTTGCTTCTCTTTGCATCCACTTATGGGCCCCTTTGGCCCCTTATCAGGGACCCGGCCACCTTTCGAGGGGCCAGAACAGTGCGTAAACAGGGGACCCACGGGCCTTAGGAAGCACCAAAATCCGTAGGAGCTACTGGACCCCTTACGAATGGAAAGTAAACAGGTTGATCCAATGATGGTGAGGTTAGTTTTAATTATAACACCACACACACACACACACACACAAACAAAACACCATAACACAAAGATGGATATGAACATTTTTGGAACAGTGACGAAGATTTTTTGGGAAGAGTCGGTACTGGTATATCCCCAGGAGGGGGGGGCCCGGGGGGGGGGGCGGGGGGGGGGGAGGGGGGGGGGGGAACCAATAGCACTCCATGTGTCGTTTCTGGTCGTCTAGTGCGACACACTATCACCAGGATGATCGGTAGTGCAACTACACTATACCAGGATGGTCGTCCTGCAACACACTATACCAGGATGTCGTACTGTCAACACACTATACCAGGATGGTCGTAGTGACTAACCACTATTCCAGGATTGGTCGTAGTGACAACACATATACCAGGATTGGGTCGTACTGGACAACACACTATACCATGCATGGTCGTAGTGAACAACACAACTATTTCCAGGATGGTCATAGTGACAGCACACTTATACCCAGGGTGGTCTTTGTGACGACGCAACTATACCAGGTTGGTCATAGTGGACGACACACACTGACCCAGGTGGTTCGTACTGACAAATAACACTATACCATTGGAGGTCGTAGTGACGGGACACACTGTTACCAGGGTGGTGTTAGTGTAAAAACACTATACCAAGATGGTCATAGTGTCGACACTACACTGTTACCCGGGTGGTGTACTGACATAACACTATTCCCAGGATGGTCATAGTGACAACACACAACTGTACCAGGACTGGTCGTACTGACAAAACACTATTACCATGGAGGTCGTAGTGAAGCTCATGTACCATAGGGTGGGTCGTAGTGACCAAAAACACTATTACAGGGTGGTGTTAGTGACGACCACACTGTACCAGGGTGGTCGTATGGCAGCAACTATACCAGGATTGTCATAGGTGATCCAACACACTATACCAGGATGGTCGTCCTGACAAAACATATACCAGGATGGTCGTACTACAAATTATATTTACCAGGTTGGTGTAGTGACGCTAGTGTCGACACAACACTGTTTCCAGGTGGGTCGGAGTGACGACCCACACTGTACCAGGGGTGGTCGTAGTGGGACGGACACACATGTACCAGGGCGGTCGTAGTGCGACACACTGTTAACAGGATGGTCTCGTAAATGACGACAACACACTACCAGGGTGGTCGTGTGACGACACACACTGTACCAGGATGGTCGTACTGAACAAAACCTATACCTGGAATGGTTCGTAGTGACGAAACACACTGTATTCAGGGTGGTGTAGTGACGGGACACACTGTACCAGGATGGTCATAGTAGCACACACTGTACCAGGGTGGTCGTTACTGACAGCACACTATACCAGGATTGTCATAGTGACAACACCTCTTTACCAGGTATGGTCGTACTGACAAAAACACTATCACCAGGAAGGGCGTACTTGCAAAATTACTATACAGGTTGGTTCGTCAGTGACGACCCACACTGTACCCGGATGGTCGTAGTGACGATACACACTGCACAAGGGCAGGTCGTAGATGGCCGACACACTGGGTACCAGGATGGTCGTAAGTGACGACACTACACTATACAAGGGTGGTCGTAGAGTGACGACACACACTGTACAGGATGGTCGTATTGGACGACACCACTTTCCAGGATGGTCGTAGTGGACGAACACACCTGTACCAGGTGGTCGAAGTGACGCTTCCTCTCGTTCCTTCCTCCTTCCATCTTCTTCGTCTTCTTCTCTCCTTCCTCCTTCACTTCCTCTCCTTCCTTCTTATTCCTTTTTCCTCTTCCTTCTTCTTCCTCCTTCTTCCTTCCTCTCCTTTCTCCTTCTTTCCTTCTTTCCTTCCATCCTTCCTTCCTCTCCTTCCTTCATCCTTCCTTCCTTCCTTCATCTTCCTTCCTCCTTCCTCTCCTTTCTTCTTCCTTCCTTCCTTCCTCTCCTTCCTTCCTTCCTTCCTTCCTTCTTTCCTTCCTTCCGTCCTCTCCTTCCTTCCTTAATTGCTTCCTTCCTTCCTCTTTCCTTCCTCCCTTCCTCTCCTTCCTTTCTTCTCTTCCTCTCTCCTTCCTTCCTTCCTTCCTTCCTCTCCTTCCTTCCTTCCTTCCTTAATTCCTTCTTTCCTTCCTTCCATTCCTTCCTCCTTCCTTCCTTCCTCCCTTCCTTCCATCATCTCTCCTTCCTTCCTTCCTTCCTTCCTCTCCTTCCATCCTCTTTCTTCTTTCCTTCCTTCCTCTCCTTCCTTCCTCTCCTTCCTTCCTTCCTTCCTTCCTCTCCTTCCTTCTTTCCTCTCCCTTCTCCTTCCTTCCTTCCTTCTTTACTTCATTCCTTCCTTCTTTCCTTTCTTCCTTCCTCTTCTTCCTTCCTTCCTTCCTTTCTTCATTCCTCTCCTTCCTTCCTTCCTTCCTTCCTCTCCTTCCTTCCTTCCTTCCTTACTTCTTTCCTTCCTTCCTTCCTTCCTCTCCTTCCTTCCTCCCTTCCTTCCTTCCTTCCTCCTTCCTTCCTCTCCTTCCTCCCTTCCTTCCTTCTTTCCTTCTTTCCTTCCTTCCTCTCCTTCCTTCATTCCTTTCTTCCTCTCCTTTTTTCCTTCCTTCTTTCCTTCCTTCCTTCCTCTCCTTCCTTCCTTCCTTCCTTCCTTCCTTCCTTCCTTCCTTCCTTCCTTCCTTCCTTCTCCTTCCTTCCTTCCTTTCTCTCATTCCTTCCATCCTTCCCTTCCTTCCTTCTTTCCTTCCTTCCTTTCTTCCTCTCCTTCCTTCCTTCCTTCTTTTCCCTTTCTCTTCATTCCTTCCATCCTTCCTTTCTTCCCTTTTCTTCCTTCCTTCCTTCCTTCCTTTCCTTCCTTTCCTTTCTCTCTATTCCTTCCATCCTTCCTTTCTTCCTTTCTTCCTTCCTTCCTTTCTTCCTCTTCTTCCTTCCTTCCTTCTTTCCTTCCTTCCTTCCTTCCTCTTCCTTCCTTCCTTCCTTCCTTCCTTCCTTTCCTTCCTTCCTTCCTTCCTTCTCCTTTCTCTCATTCCTTCCATCCTTCTTTTCTTCCTTCCTTCCTTCCTTCCTTCCTTCCTTCCTTCCTTCCTTCCTTCCTTCCTTCCTTCCCTCTCTCCCTCATTCTTTCCTTCCCTCACAGTAAACAATATAAATCATCACAGTAAACAATATAAATCGCCCACAATAACCATACAGAATACGCCATGTATATATATATATATATATATATGCATCACAAAATATTAAATATACAATTCAGAATACACAATATTTTCCACAATATAATAATACACACAAATCATCTATATTAAAAAAATCAGCTGTTATCTGGTACGTGATGTTTCATACAGTGGAATTTTTCTTATGGAACGAGAATTTGTGTGTGTACTCACCTAACTGTTGTTGCAGGGGTCGAGGCACCGCTCCTGGTGTAGCTGAGTGAGTCGGAACTTGTGTAAGGCAGTGTTACCATGGTGATGCTCTGAAAGCAGTGTTACCATGGTGATGCTCTGAAAGCAGTGTTACCATGGTGATGCTCTGAGAGCAGTGTTACCATGGTGATGCCTGAGAGCAGTGTTACCATGGTGATGCTTTTGAGAGCAGTGTTACCATGGTGATGCTTCTGAGAGCATGTTACCATGGTGATGCTCTGAGAGCATTTTTACCATGGGTGATGCTCTGAGAGCAGTGTTGTCATGGTGATGCTCTGAGAGCAGTGTTACCATGGTGATGCTCTGAGAGCAGTGTTACCATGGTGATGCTCTGAAAGCAGTGTTACCATGGTGATGCTCTGAGAGCAGTGTTTACCAAAGGTGATGCTCTGAGGGGCAGTGTTACCATGGTTGATGCTCTGAGAGCAGTGTTACCATGGTGATGGGTCTTAGAGCAGTTGTTAACCCTGGTGATGCCTGAGAGCAGTGTTACCATGGTGATGCTCTGAGAGCAGTGTTACCATGGTGATGCCTGAGAGCAGTGTTACCATGGGGGATGCTCTGAGAGCATGTTACCATGGTGAGCTCCCGAGAGCAGTTTTTACCATGGTGATGTCTCTGAGAGCAGTGTTTCAAGGTGATGCTCTGAGAGCAGTGTTGCATGGTGATGCTCTGAGAGCAGTGTTTACCATGGGATGCTCTGAGAGCAATGTTACCCTGGTGATGCTCTGAGAGCAGTGTTACCAAAGGTGATGCTCTGAGAGCAGTGTTACCATGGTGATGCTCTGAGAGCAGTGTTACCATGGTGATGCTCTGAGAGCAGTGTTACCATGGTGATGCCTGAGAGCAGTGTTACCATGGTGGGTGCTCTGAGAGCAGTGTTGTCATGGTGATACTCTGAGAGCATGTTTACCATGGTGATGCTCTGAGAGCAGTGTTACCATGGTGATGCTCTGAGAGCAGTGTTACCATGGTGATGCTCTGAGAGCAGTGTTACCATGGTGATGCTCTGAAGCAGTGTTACCATGGTGATGCTCTGAGAGCAGTGTTACCATGGTGATGCTCTGAGAGCAGTGTTACCATGGTGATGCTCTGAGAGCAGTGTTACCATGGTGATGCTCTGAGAGCAGTGTTACCATGGTGATGCTCTGAGAGCAGTGTTACCAGGTGATGCTCTGAGAGCAGTGTTTACCATGGGGATGCTCTTTAGAGCAGGTGTACCATGGTGAGCCTGAGAGCAGGTTACCATGGTGATGCTCTGAGAGCGTGTTACCATGGTGATGCTCGAGGGGCAGTGTTACCATGGTGATGCTCTGAGAGCAGTGTTTTCCATGGGGATGCTCTGAGAGCAGTGTTACCATGGTGATGCTCTGAGAGCAGTGTTGTCATGGGGGATGCTCTGAGAGCAGTGTTACCATGGTGATGCTCTGAGAGCAGGTTGTCATGGTGATGCCCCTGAGAGCAGTGTTACCATGGTGATGCTCTGAAGCAGTGTTTTTCTGGTGATGCCTGAGAGCAGTGTTGTCATGGTGATGCTCTGAGAGGGAGTGTTACCATGGTGATGCTCTGAGAGCAGTGTTGTCATGGTGATGCTCTGAGAGCAATGTTACCATGGTGATGCTCTGAGAGCAGTGTTGTCATGGTGATGCTCTGAGAGCAGGTTGTCATGGTGATGCTCTGAGAGCAGTGTTGCCATGGTGATGCTCTGGGGAGCAGTGTTACCATGGTGATGCCTGAGAGCAGTGTTACCATGGTGATGTCTGAGAGCAGTGTTGTCATTTGGGGATGCTCTGAGAGCAGTGTTACCATGGTGATGCTCTGAGAGCATGTTACCATGGTGATGCTCTGAGAGCAGTGTTACCATGGTGATGCTCTGAGAGCAGTGTTGTCATGGTGATGCTTTTGAGAGCAGTGTTGTCATGGTGATGCTCTGAGAGCAGTGTTTTCCATGGTGATGCTCTGAGAGCAGTGTTTACCATGGTGATGCTCTGAGAGGCAGTGTTACCATGGTGATGCTCTGAGAGCAGTTACCATGGTGATGCTCTGAGAGCAGTGTTGTCATGGTGATACTCTGAGAGCAGTGTTTTTTATGGTGATGCTCTGAGAGCAGTGTTGCCATGGTGATGCCTCTGAGAAACAGTGTTACCATGGTGATGCCTGAGAGCAGTGTTACCATGGTGAGCTCTGAGCAGTGTTACCAAAGGTGATGCTCTGAGAGCAGTGTTGCCATGGTGATGCTCTGAGAGCAGTGTTGCCATGGTGACACTCCGAGAACAGGCGTTGCCACAACAATGCCCGAGAACAGATGTTGCCCCTATCAATGCTCCGAAGACAGTGTTTGCACTTCAATGCTCCGAGGACAGTGTTGCCAAATCAAAAGCTCCAAAGACTGTTTCCACACTCAATGCTCCGAGGACAGTGTTGCCACATCAATGCTCCGAGACAGTGTTGCCACATCAGTGCTCCGAGAATAGTGTTGCCACAACAATGCTCCGAGTACATGTTGCCACATCAATGCTCCGAGAACAGTGTTGCCACATCAATGCTCCGAGAACAGTGTTGTCACATCAATGCTCCGGGAACAGTGTTGTCACATCAGTGCTCCTGGAACAGTGTTTGCCACATCAAAGCTCCGAGACAGTGTTGCCACATCAATTTCTCCTGAACAGTGTTGACACAAACAAAGCTCCGGGAACAGTGCCCGCCCCATCAATACTCCGGGAACAGTGTTTTCCACATCAATGCTCCCGGGGAAAAGTGTTGCCACTCAATGCTCCGGGAACAGTGTTGCCACATCAATGCTCCGGGAACAGTGTTGCCACATCAATGCTCCGAGAACAGTGTTGCCATAACAATGCTCCGAGAACAGTGTTGCCACATAAAAGCACCGGGGAAAAGTGTTGCCACATCAATGCTCCGGGAACAGGTTTCCACATCAATGCTCCGGGGAACAGTGTTGCCACATCAATCTCCGAGAACAGTATTGCCACATCAATGCTCCGAGAACAGTGTTGCCACATCAATGCTCCGAGAACAGTGTTGCCACATCAATGCTCCGGGAACAGTTTTGCCATATCAATGCTCCGGGAACAGTGTTGCCACATCAATGCTCCGGGAACAGTTTTGCCATATCAATGCTCCGGGAACAGTGTTGCCACATCAATGCTCCGAGAACAGTGTTGCCACATAAATGCTCCGAGAACAGTGTTGCCACATAAATGCTCCGAGAACAGTTTTGCCACATCAATGCTCCGGGAACAGTTTTGCCATATCAATGCTCCGGGAACAGTGTTGCCACATCAATGCTCCGAGAACAGTGTTGCCACATAAATGCTCCGAGAACAGTGTTGCCACATAAATGCTCCGAGAACAGTGTTGCCACATCAATGCTCCGGGAACAGTTTTGCCATATCAATGCTCCGGGAACAGTTTTGCCATATCAATGCTCCGAGAACAGTGTTGCCACATAAATGCTCCGAGAACAGTGTTGCCACATAAATGCTCCGAGAACAGTGTTGCCACATAAATGCTCCGAGAACAGTGTTGCCACATAAATGCTCCGAGGACATAATACAATTTTCTTCTTCCACATTTTTACCACCAATTTACACAGATAAATTTTCGACACGTCGCCAACAGATGTAAATCATGTAAATGAAAATTTAAATGTAAATGTAAATGTGAGAACTTTGAACATTTTGAGGATAAGAACAATTTTAGTGATTTATTTTGACGCCGGATGAAATGTATGTTATTACTGATTAGTTTATTGTAGTCTATTGTAGTCTGCTGTAGTCTGTTGTAGTCTGTTGTAGTCTGTTGTAGTCTGTTGTAGTCTGTTGTAGTCTGTTGTAGTCTGTTGTAGTCTGTTGTAGTCTGTTGTAGTCTGTTGTAGTCTGTTGTAGTCTGCTGTAGTCTGTTGTAGTCTGTTGTAGTCTGTTGTAGTCTGTTTGTAGTCTGTTGTAGTCTGTTGTAGTCTGTTGTAGTCTGTTGTAGTCTGTTGTAGTCTATTGTAGTCTGTTGTAGTCTGCTGTAGTCTGTTGTAGTCTGTTGTAGTCTGTTGTAGTCTGCTGTAGTCTTCTGTATGTCTGTTGTAGTCTGTTGTAGTCTGTTGTAGTCTGTTGTAGTCTGTTGTAGTATGTTGTTGTCTGTTGTTGTCTGTTGTAGTCTATTGTAGTCTGTTGTAGTCTGTTGTATTCTTCTGTAGTCTGTTGTATTCTTCTGTAGTCTGCTGTAGTCTTCTGTAGTCTGCTGTTAGTCTGCTGTAGTCTATTGTAATCTTTTGTTGTCTATTGTAGTCTGTTGTTGTCTATTGTAGTCTGTTGTAGTCTATTGTAGTCTACTGTAGTTCTACTGTAGTCTATTGTAGTCTATTGTAGTCTTCTCTAGTCTGTTGTAGCCTGTTTGTAGTAAATTTTAGTCTTTTGTAGTCTGTTGTAGTCTGTTGTATTTTAAATTGTAGTTTGCTAATGCTGTGAATCGACCCCTGCAACCACAAATAGGTGAGTACCACACACACACACACACACACACACACACACACACATAAACACACACAACACCACACACATACACACAACACAAAACACACACACACACACACACACACACACACACACACACACATAACACACACACACACAAAACACACACATAAACACACACACACACACACACCCCATACACAAAACACACACAACACACACACACACACACACTCACATAAACACACACACACCACACAATACACACACACACAAAACAAAACACACACACACACACACACACCACACACACACACACACACACACACAACCCCAACACACACACACACACATAAACAACACACACAACACACTTTACACATCTGGACAGGCGCAGACCTGGTCCAGCAATTGGCCCCTGGAGTTCAATCCCACCAAGTGCAAAGTCATGAAGTTTGGGGGAAGGGCAAAGAAGACCGCAGACGGAGTACAGTCTAGGGGGTCAGAGACTACAAACATCACTCAAGGAAAAAGATCTTGGGGTGAGTATAACACCAGGCACATCTCCTGAAGCGCACATCAAAAAAATAACTGCTGCGCAAGGGAGCCTAAAAACCCA
This sequence comes from Cherax quadricarinatus, assembly GCF_026875155.1. Classification (NCBI taxonomy): domain Eukaryota; kingdom Metazoa; phylum Arthropoda; class Malacostraca; order Decapoda; family Parastacidae; genus Cherax; species Cherax quadricarinatus. Next base: position 26,876,348 of record NC_069481.1, on the reverse strand, counting down.
AACAGATTCCGACTTAATAAGGAATATTCAGGACCCTGTACACCGTGTCGTTAGGCCCATATGGAGTAGCGCAACCCAGTTTTGGAACCCAACCTACCCAAAGAAATAAAAAAAACGAGAAAGTGAAAAGGGTTTGCAAAAAGACTAGTCCCAGGCTAAGAGGTATGTCCACCAGGAGGGGTTAAGGGAAACAACCAAACGACACGGGGGGGACAGGAGAGATAGGGGGGATATGAAAACGACATACAAAATACTGGGGGAAATTTGAAAAGGGTTGGAAAAAAACAGGATGTTCCAGAGTTTTGGACACAGTAAAAGGGGACACATTTTGAAGCTAAAGACACAGATGAATAAAAAGGGATGTTGGGAAGAATTTCTTCAGCCACAGGTAGTAAAAAGTGGAAAGTTTGGGAAAAGCGAGGTGGAGGCAGGATCCATACATAGCTTTAACGAGGTATGAAAAAAGCTCACGGCTCAGGGAGAGTACCTAGTACGTCATAAAGAGGCGGGGGCCGGGAGCTCGGACCGCCCCCCGCAACCTCAACTGGGTAGTAAACAACGGGTGAGTACACACACACCACACACACACACACACACACCACACACACACACCCAACACACACACAACACACACACACACACACCACACCCAAACACACACACACACACACACACACCACCACCCCACACACACACACACACCACACACACACACCCCAAAACACACACACACACACAAAACACACACCCCACACACACACACACCACACACACACACACACACACACAACACCACACACACACACACACACACACAAAACCCACAAAACAAAAACAAAAACCACACCCCAAAACACAAACCACCACCACACAACACACACACCACAACACACACACACTCACACACACAAAACACACCACACACACCCCACACACCACACACACAACACCACACACTATCTCCGGTGTTTGTCTCTCTCTCATTAATATTAAAATCGCTTTTGAATTTTCTCGCTTTTTTTTGTCTGGCACCGTAAAAGTGGACCCGGAAGAGATAACAAACGATGTCTTTTTTAGGGTTTATTTTGGGTCATACATATGCAGTATGTGAGGGGGGTGTATGGGGGGGGGGAGTTTTTCCCGGGGGGAGTGTATTAATCTTCTGGTCAGTATGAGGAGCAACGGTGTAAAATTATCGGGGAAAATGTGTATATTAATACGTAAATCATGCTGTTAAATCCCAAAAGTAATTTTTTAAGAATCATAAGAAGCTATGTGTATACCGGGGATAATGTAGGAACTGAAACATGTGTATACGTGGGGGAAAAATGTATGAACATGGAGAACCCTATGTGTAACGTGGAGGATATATGTATGAACAGGGAGAAGCTATGTGATCCCCTGGAGGTATATGTATGAACATGGAGAAGCTAGTGTATCCTTGGGGGTTTTAAATGTATGAACTGGAAAGTTTGTGTTTTACCTGGAGGAATATGATGAACATGGAGAAGCTAGTGTATACCGGGGGATAATGTATGAACATGGAGAAGCTATGTGATACCTGGGGGATATATGTTTAACAGGGGAAAGCTTGTTTTACGTGGAGGTAAAATTTTGAACATGGAAACATGTGTATACGTGGAGGTAATGTAACATGGGAAGCTATGTGATACCTGGAGGATATTTTTAAACAGGAAAAGCTATGTAAAATACCTGGAGGATTATGTATGAACATGGAGAAGCTATGTGTAACCTGGAGGATATATTAAAAACATGGAAAGCTATGTGTAACCTGGAGGAATATTATGAACATGGAAAGCTATGTGTATACCTGGAGGATATATGTATGAACATGGAGAAGCTATGTGTATCCCTGGGGGATATATGAAGAACATGGAGAAGCTAGTGTATACCGGAGGATATAGTATGAACACCTTGATACAAAAATTTTAAACTGAAAACACACGCAAGAAAACACGGAAACATCTAAATAACTGGAGATCGTTGCATGAATACACAGGAATCTAGTATAATACTCGATTAATGTTTTAGGACTTTAAATGAACACAACATCAATCACTTAAATTGATGCTGCAATAAGTGAATTATTTTTTCAGGCCCTGTTTTCCTCCTGTCATTTACTTTTCAAATGATAGAACTACAAAAAACCGCTAAAAAAAAAGTCATCTATAAACAAAAAAATTTGGGCGGCACATTTAAATTTTTTGAGAGCAGACACAGGGGTTTATCGTCGCAAAAACACGTGTGGCAGCCTCGGGGAATTCGCATTTTATTTAGCCTTTTTGCCGCAAATTCGAAAACGAAAAACCCGGGACGAAAAATTTCCCAAATTTTTGAAAGAACGATGACAAGGAGTCAAGCTTAGGTTTTTTTTTTTGTGGGAATTTATTGCTTTCTTTTTTTCGGGTTTAAAAAACACTGTGAAAGCTAAGGGGACTGACCCCCCCCATCAGGGGAGGGTTTGGGGTTCCCCCTTTTTCAATAAAGAAGCCTGTAAGTTTTGTGACTTACTCCTAAAGATAGCCAGGCTCTGCACATGTTCTGATCCCTGGCTTGTTGGTATTCTAACCATCATAATATAACACCGCTGAACCTGCACAACACTCACTCAAGGAACAAACTCATTACACAAAGAAATAAACACACTGCAACACTGGAATCTTCATTTTTTCGAGACTCTACAAATAAACTACCAGATGTAAAACAAGTATTCTTTTCTTGTTGGTACTCTTTTTCCATTTATATACATTCTCATTACATCCTAAAAACAAGTAATCTGTGCGAGAGAAAGATGACACCCGTTCCTTCCAAACTTGGTCCCCCGAGACACCAACTTAATTCTGTGTACTGCAGGAAAAAGGTTTTCCCTGTACTGTAACTTAGCCAATTTTCCTGCAGACAATATCTTTATCTTCTTCACTAGTCACAGATTTACCATCTGTCAGTTGTCACCAGCAGGGTGGAATTTTGGGTTAGTTGTTAATTGTCCACCTGAGATTGAAAAGTTTAAGTCTCACTTATAAGTATTAGTGACATTTGAGCCACAGGGACACAAGCAGAGGTTCTAAACCTCGAACAACTTGGGTTTTCTAGGTTCCCCTTTTCCCTGACAGAGTAACACAGAGGTGAAATATACCACAAAGGTTTTTTGCTTTGTTCTAAGAAAACTTTTTTTTTAGTTTAGGAAGAGGATGCTGTTACAACACGGAGGCAGCCATCCTTCCCTACCCAGGGCTGCGAAACCTGTGTGTGTGGTGTTGTGTGTGTGGTGTGTGTGTGTGTGTGTGTGTGTTGTGTGTGTGTGTTTGTGGTTGTGTGTGTGTGTGTGTGTGGTGTGTGTGGTGTGTGTGTGCGGTGGGTGTGGTGTGTGGGTGTATGTGTACTCACCCTTTGTGGCTGCAGGGGTCAAGTCTAGCTCCCGGCCCCCCCTCTTTTACTGATTGCTACGAAGTCCTCCCCCTCCTGCTCCATAACTTCAAACCTCTCTTAAAATATGTATGGGTTTCCCGCAGGACAACCCCCCTTAGCCTGGGGTTGGTCTTGTTTCAAATCTTTGCCTTTCTCTAATTTTCTTGACATGCTTGACCAGGTGTGGATTCCAAACTGGGGCTGCAATCTAGTATGGGCCTGACGTACACAGTGTAAGAGCTTGAACGATTTTCCCTTTTGAGGTACGGAACGCTATCCTTTTGGTTGCCAGACTCCCTACGCTTTTACAGTTATTTATTGAGTGCGCCTCAGGAGATTGCTCGGGATTATACCACCCCAAGATCTTTTTTCCCTTTCGTGTGTGTTGTGTGAGGGAATCACACCCCCCAACTTTCAGAATTATTTCACAGAAAACAGTGGAAGATAAGGTGGTCAGACCCCCCAGCCATGTAAACGTACACAGGGGGAAAAGCGAAGACGAGGCAACCCGTCTTCAGTGTGCAGATCTTTTTCTACAATGTATTCCCCCATGCAGTTTCTTGTCTACAATGTATCTCAACACGCAGTGTTTCTTCTACAATGTACTCAACACTGGATTGTTGCTTGTCTACAGTCTTTTCATTAGCAAAATGACTGAACCGGGGCAGTCAATCTTAAGTGAGAAGTTTTTGCAGTCACATCACATCCGGCAAAAGACAGACTAGGGAAGTTATTTCCCCAAAATGACTCTGTCTGCCATGGTTACAACTGGCATGGTTACAACTGGCAGAGATGACTCTGTCATGGTTACAGCTGGCAGATACAACTTACAGCATATATATATATATATATATATATATATATATATATATATATATATATATATATATTATATATATATATATATATATATATATATATATACATATATATTATTATCACACTGGCCGATTCCCACCAAGGCAGGGTGGCCCGAAAAAGAAAAACTTTCACCATCATTCACTCCATCACTGTCTTGCCAAAGGGTGCTTTACACTACAGTTTTTAAACTGCAACATTAACACCCCTCCTTCAGAGTGCAGGCACTGTACTTCCCATCTCCAGGACTCAAGTCCGGCCTGCCGGTTTCCCTGAACCCCTTCATAAATGTTACTTTGCTCACACTCCAACAGCACGTCAAGTATTAAAAACCATTCGTCTCCATTCACTCCTATCAAACACGCTCACGCACGCCTGCTGAAAGTCCAAGCCCCTCGCACACAAAACCTCCTTTACCCCCTCCCTCCAACCTTTCCTAGGCCGACCTCTACCCCTCCTTCCTTCCACTACAGACTGATACACTCTTGAAGTTATTCTGTTTCGCTCCATTCTCTCTACATGTCCGAACCACCTCAACAACCCTTCCTCAGCCCTCTGGACAACAGTTTTGGTAATCCCGCACCTCCTCCTAACTTCCAAACTACGAATTCTCTGCATTATATTCACACCACACATTGCCCTCAGAAATGACATCTCCACTGCCTCCAGCCTTCTCCTCGCTGCAACATTCATCACCCATGCTTCACACCTATATAAGAGTGTTGGTAAAACTATACTCTCATACATTCCCCTCTTTGCCTCCAAGGACAAAGTTCTTTGTCTCCACAGACTCCTAAGTGCACCACTCACCCTTTTCCCCTCATCAATTCTATGATTCACCTCTTCCTTCATAGACCCATCCGCTGACACGTCCACTCCCAGATATCTGAATACATTCACCTCCTCCATACTCTCTCCCTCCATATATATATATATATATATATATATATATATATATATATATATATTATATATATATTATTATATATATATATATATATATATATATATATATATATATATATATATATATATATATTACAGCTGGCAGAGACGACTTACAGCATGGTGGTCGTTTTTACAGCTGGCAGAGATGACTTACAGAATGGTGGTCGCACTTTACAGCTGGCAGAGACGACTTACAGCATGGTGGTCGTACTTTACAGCTGGCAGAGACGACTTACAGCATGGTGGTCGTACTTTACAGCTGGCAGAGACGACTTACAGCATGGTGGTCGTACTTTACAGCTGGCAGAGACGACTTACAGCATGGTGGTCGTACTTTACAGCTGGCAGAGACGACTTACAGCATGGTGGTCGTACTTTGCTTGAGCCTAACACTTAGGAAAATAAACCATTGCAAGAAGCCCAGGTAAGAGTGCAAGGTGCACCCTGCTAGTGCACAAGGTGCATGCACGCAGAGGGAGTAAAGGAGCGTATGAGGGAGGACCTCATACACACCCAGGGGGAGGGAGAAAGGGAGTATCTGTTAGGGCGGATTATACCTAGGGAAGGGAGTGAGAAAGTGTTTGTGAGGGAGGATATGAGGGGTGGAAGTAAGGGAGTGTGTGCCTGAAGCAGGGAGTGAGGGAGTGTGTGCCTGAAGCAGGGAGTGAGGGAGTGTGTGCCTGAAGCAGGGAGTGAGGGAGTGTGTGCCTGAAGCAGGGAGTGAGGGAGTGTGTGCCTGAAGCAGGAGTGAGGGAGTGTGTGCCTGAAGCAGGGAGTGAGGGAGTGTGTGCCTGAAGCAGGGAGTGAGGGAGTGTGTGCCTGAAGCAGGGAGTGAGGGAGTGTGTGCCTGAAGCAGGGAGTGAGGGAGTGTGTGCCTGAAGCAGGGAGTGAGGGAGTGTGTGCCTGAAGCAGGGAGTGAGGGAGTGTGTGCCTGAAGCAGGGAGTGAGGGAGTGTGTGCCTGAAGCAGGGAGTGAGGGAGTGTGTGCCTGAAGCAGGGAGTGAGGGAGTGTGTGCCTGAAGCAGGGAGTGAGGGAGTGTGTGCCTGAAGCAGGGAGTGAGGGAGTGTGTGCCTGAAGCAGGGATGAGGGAGTGTGTGCCTGAAGCAGGGAGTGAGGGAGTGTGTGCCTGAAGCAGGGAGTGAGGGAGTGTGTGCCTGAAGCAGGGAGTGAGGGAGTGTGTGCCTGAAGCAGGGAGTGAGGGAGTGTGTGCCTGAAGCAGGGAGTGAGGGAGTGTGTGCCTGAAGCAGGGAGTGAGGGAGTGTGTGCCTGAAGCAGGGAGTGAGGGAGTGTGTGCCTGAAGCAGGGAGTGAGGGAGTGTGTGCCTGAAGCAGGGAGTGAGGGAGTGTGTGCCTGAAGCAGGGAGTGAGGGAGTGTGTGCCTGAAGCAGGGAGTGAGGGAGTGTGTGCCTGAAGCAGGGAGTGAGGGAGTGTGTGCCTGAAGCAGGGAGTGAGGGAGTGTGTGCCTGAAGCAGGGAGTGAGGGAGTGTGTGCCTGAAGCAGGGAGTGAGGGAGTGTGTGCCTGAAGCAGGGAGTGAGGGAGTGTGTGCCTGAAGCAGGGAGTGAGGGAGTGTGTACCTGAAGCAGGGAGTGAGGGAGTGTGTACCTGAAGCAGGGAGTGAGGGAGTGTGTACCTGAAGCAGGGAGTGAGGGAGTGTGTACCTGAAGCAGGGAGTGAGGGAGTGTGTACCTGAAGCAGGGAGTGAGGGAGTGTGTACCTGAAGCAGGGAGTGAGGGAGTGTGTACCTGAAGCAGGGAGTGAGGGAGTGTGTGCCTGAAGCAGGGAGTGAGGGAGTGTGTGCCTGAAGCAGGGAGTGAGGGAGTGTGTGCCTGAAGCAGGGAGTGAGGGAGTGTGTGCCTGAAGCAGGGAGTGAGGGAGTGTGTACCTGAAGCAGGGAGTGAGGGAGTGTGTACCTGAAGCAGGGAGTGAGGGAGTGTGTACCTGAAGCAGGGAGTGAGGGAGTGTGTGTGTGTGTGTGAGGGAGGACCAGACCAGCCAGCCAGCCACAGCCATCCAGCCAGCCAGTTGCCTCAGTGCTGGCTGGACGGTGGCGTAGTGAGCTACACAACCTCATCGTCGCGTTCAGAGACTCTTGTCCCAACTGCGACGCGTTGCTCCCACACTAACACTCTTGCCTCACACTTGCTTCACACTACCTTTCCCCATATTGACACTAGTACACATACCTCACACTAACACTAATACACTTACCGCACACTAACACTAATACACTTACCTCACACTAACACCCTCTAATCCACACATCCATAACACCAAAATCTAACTTTCTATTCATTTGTGGTCAGGGTTTTGTCCTGCTGGCGATATTATTGTGCTATTTTGACATATTTATCAACATCTAACTGACCTCTTGTGGCCAAAAACGAATTCTAAACCGCTCACAACAAATCTATAATATATTTTATATATCTGAATTTGAAGTTAACTCTAAAGTGTCTCCTAAATTACAATGGAAATAAATGATATCTGTGACAGCTGAGGATATCTGGTATTGGTTGTGTTATATATCGATATATTTTCGCCTTATCTACGTGCCATCGTCAGAGACCTCAATGTTAATTGTACACAAGAATTCGTGTAACAAAAACGTGATAAAATGTATTAAAATAATCTGACGGCGGATTGAAATTGAAAAGAACTGAGAATGATGAGAAACTGACGTCCATAAATAACAACAGTGAATGTCGCTTTCATGAAAATAAAAAATATTGAAGAGAAACTCAAAATCACAAGAAGAGGGGAAAAAATATTGAAAATCTTGAACTGATGGAACGATTGAAAGAGAGAGAGAGAGAGAGAGAGAGAGAGAGAGAGAGAGAGAGAGAGAGGTGAGGGGAAAAATGTGTAATGAGAGAATGTGTGAGGGATGAGGCAAGGGGAAAGGAGAGGAAGGTGTAGGGGAGGGTAGGGAGGGAAGGGGAGGGTAGGGGAGGGAAGGGGAGGGAAGGGGAGGGAAGGGGAGGGAAGGGGAGGGAAGGGGAGTTAGGTGAAGACCCAAGTGAGGGTCATCGCTTTAAGTCTTTAAAGACTGTTAGATAAGTCTGGAAATTAAGAGTGATAGTGACATGACTAAATTTCAGGTGTGTGTGACTAGACTAGTGAGAGACAGGTACACCTGACTAGTGGGAGACAGGTACACCTGATTAGTGGGAGACAGGTACACCTGACTAGTGAGAGACAGGTACACCTGACTACTGAT
>NC_069481.1:26845634-26867396 GCF_026875155.1 Cherax quadricarinatus | reverse complement strand
CCTACCACACCACACACAGGTAACTAACCACACACACACACACACACACCACACAACATGGTAACTAACACCCACACCACACACGGGAAGAGGCGGGGCCAGGAGCTAAGACTCGACCCTGCAACCACAAATAGGTGAGTACAAATAGGTGAGCACGCACACACACACACACACACACACGTACTCATAACAACAGGCCTAGTGTCAAATTTCGACATGTGCCTAGGACAAAATGGTAACTAACTAACACACACACACACACACCCTCCACCACTTGACACAAACACTAGACACAAACACATACCACCCCTTCCCTAACCACCTCACCTACCCACCTACCCCTCCCCCAAACCACCTAACCCCCCCCAAAACCGTCTAACCCCCGCCCAACAACCTCCCTCCCTCCCATAACCATCCTCCCCCTCCCCAAAACCCATCCATCCCCTCTCTCCCCCCAAACCATCTAACTCCCTCCCCCAACTATCTTACCCCTCCAATAACCATCCTCCCCCTCCCCCACAACCTCCATCCCTCTCCTAACCATCTATTCCCCTCCCCTAACCAGGATGAGGACAAGGGGTTCCAAGGACGAATCTGAGAGGGAGGAATGGGAGATAGAGCTCAAAAAAGGGAGGAAGACTGGGGAAGGAAAACTAGATGAGCTGGAAAGGAAGATAGGAAGAGAGGTTAGCAGCAGAATGCAGAAGGTGGAAGCAACAGGCCACAGAAGCAGAATCAAGATAGAGAGATTAGAAGAGGAGCTGAGACATCTGAAACAGCACAGAGACAAAGATATTACAGAAGTAGCATCGGCAATGGCTACATCGAACACAGACAACAGGTCCGAAGGAAGCATGGAAACTAAACTGTATGCAGAGGTCCTGTCAAACCCACAGGGGGCCCAAAAACAAAGACAGGGAGCACCCCTAGGACAAAAAGAGGGGTTTTGGAAAACTTCGAAGGAACTAGGACATGTGCAAGGACCTTACCAGATACCTGTGGGGGCCAGGAGCAGGTGAGCAGGAAGGATAAACCAAGAAGCATAGGGGCCAAACGGGGGAAAGGGAACTGAAGGAAAAAACACTCCACGGGAAGGAACTAAAACACATCAGAGGATGCAATGGGAGTCACAGTGGGAGGTGGAAGGGAGAGATCCGTTTTTGTCTATGGGCTAGACGAAGCTAAAGGGGAAACTTATGATGAAAGAAAGCAGGGGGAGAAAAAAGCGATTGAAGACAATCATGAAGGTGATAGGCGGGGGGGGACATGACCCAGGTGGCAAATTTTCGGAGAATTGGGTGGTTCACAAAGAAAAGGAATCGGCCTCTCAAAGTAATTTCAAGGCAGAATCAACCCGAACATGATCCTGCAGGAGAAAGCACGGCTGAGAGGCAAGCAGAGTTCCGGAGTGTGTACCTCGACCGAGACAGAACACAGGACAAAAGGGAAAAGAAAATGAAAGAGAGAGTTCAAAAACGAAAGGGAGAAATGGGGGGAAATGAAAAAGGGAGCAGAATAACCCAGGATCAAATGGAAGGACAAGCGCACCCCCCAGAACACCTGCAGAAGGACTCCAGCCACGACACCCCCAAGGCAACTGAACAATCCAAACCAAAACCCACACCCGATCCCTCTGTTTCCACCCCCCGCACCACAGTTTCAGTATTAGAAACAGAAGTGAAGGTTTGGTACACAAATGCAGATGGATTAACGAATAAACATGGGGAAAATGGCAAGAAAGAATCAATGAGAAGTCCCCAGACATCATAGCAGTTACAGAAACAAAACTCATGGAGACAATAATAGATGCAATCTTCCCACCAGGATACCAGATCATGAGGAAAGATAGAAGGGGCGGGGGGGGAGGTGGGGTTGCTCTGCTCGTAAAAAACAGATGGAAATTCGAGAAAATGGAAGGAATAGATGAGACGGGAGAAAGAGGACTACATAGCAGGTACACTTCAGTCGGGGGGAACACAAAGTGGTCATTGCATGATGTATAATCCACCACAGAACTGCAGGGGGCCCCAAGAGAGGAATATGAAGAGAGCAACAGAGCAATGGTGGACACACTTGCTGAGGTGGGCAAGAAGAGCCCCACTCCAGCAGAGCAAAGTTGCTGGTTATGGGGATTTCAACCACAGGGAGATTGACTGGGAAAACCTGGAGCCACTTGGGGGGTCCCGAAACATGGAGAGCCAGGATGTTGGACGTGGTGCTGGAAAACCCTCAGCATCAACATGTTAAGGACACTACCAGAGTGAGAGGGGAGGATGAACCAGCAAGTTTTGGGACCTTGTGTTCCCCCTGGGCAGCTCAGACATTGAGGACATCAATTTATGAGAGTCCCTAGGAGCTAGCGACCACGTGGTTCTGTGCTTTGAATACATAGTAGAGCTGCAAGTGGAGAGAAAAAACGGGAGTAGAATGGGAAAAACCTAAACTATAAAAGAGGGGACTACATAGGGTTGAAGAACTTCCTGCGGGAGGTCCAGTGGACAGAGAACTGGCAGGAAAGCCAGTAAATGAAATGAGGAATATTGTAGCAACAAAATGCAAGGAGGCAGTGGAAAGGGTTCATTCCCAAAGGGAACAGTAACAACGGGAAGACAAGAACAAGCCCTGGTTCACCCCACGGTTTTAAGGAGGCCCAAAAAAAAAGTGCAATAGAGAATGGAAAAATACAGGGCAGAGAACACACGAAAATAGGAGATCAGTCGCAGAGCCCGGAATGAGTATGCACAGGTAAGGAGGGAGGCCAGCGACCCGTATGAAATGACATAGCATCGAGAATCAAGACTTACCCGAAACTGTTGTATAGCCACATCAGGAGGGAAAACAACAGTCAAAGACCAGGTGATCAGATTAAGGACAGAAGGTGGAGAACTCACAAGAAATGATCAGGAGTATGTGAGGAGCTGAACAGGAGATTTAAGGAAGTTTTTTCAGTAGAGACAGGAAGGGCTGTGGGAAGACAGAAAAGAAGGGAACATCAAGAGGGAATATACCAACAAGTGTTGGATGACATACGAACAACTGAGGAGGAGGTGAAGAAACTCTTAAATGACCTTGACACCTCAAAGGCGATGGGACCGGACAACATCTCCCCATGGGTCCTTAGAGAAGTAGCAGAGATGCTGTGTGTGCCCCTAACCACAAATCTTCAACACATCCTTTGGGGAAACCCGGAAAAAGACAGCTAATGTAGTCCCATATTTAAGAAAAGAAACAGAAACGAGGCACAAAACTACAGACCTGGTCTCTGACATGTATCGTGTGCAAAGTCATGGAGAAGATTATCAGGGGGAGAGTGGTCGAACACCTGGAAAGGAACAAGATTATAAATGAAAAACCCGCATGGGTTCATGGAAGGCAAATCTTGTATCACAAACCTCCTGGAGTTTTATGACAAGGTAGCAGAAGTAAGACATGAGAGAGAGGGTTGGGTAGATTGGTTTTCCTAGACTGCAGGAAGGCCTTTGACACAGTTCCCCACAAGAGATTAGTGCAGAAGCTGGAGGATCAGGCACACGTAAAAGGAAGGGCACTGCAATGGATTTAAGGGAATACCTGACAGGGAGGCAGCAACGAGTCATGGTACGTGAAGAGGTATCACAGTGGGCGCCTGTTACGAGCGGTGTCCCACAGGCGTTTAGTTCTAGGACCAGTGCTTTTTTGATATATGTGAACGACATGATGGAAGGAATAGACTCTGAAATGTCCCTGTTCGCAGATGACGTGAAGTTTTATGAGAAGAATTAAATCGGACGAGGGTGAGGGAGGACTGCAAAGAGACCTGGAGAGGCTGGACATGTGGGGCCAGTAACTGGCTTCTCGAATTCAATCCAGCCAAATGCAAAGTCATGAAGATTGGGGAGGGGCAAAGAAGACCGCAGACAGAGTTAGGCTAGGTGGACAAAGACTACAGACCTCACTCAGGGAGAAAGACCTTGGGGTGACCATAACACCGAGCACATCACCGGAGGCACCATCAACCAAAAACCGCTGCAGCATGCGGGCGCCTGGCAAACCTGAGAATAGCGTTCCGATACCTTAAAAAGGAATCGTTCAAGACACTGTACACTGTGTATGTTAGGCCCATACTGGAGTATGCCCGCACCATCTGGAACCCCCACCTGGTCAAGCACGTCAAGAAGTTAGAGAAAGTACAAAGGTTTGCAACAAGGCTACCCCAACTAAAAAGGGAATGTCGTACGAGGAAAGTTAAGGGAAATCGGACGACGACACTGGGGGACAAAAGGGGTCGGGGGAGACATATAACGACAACAAGATATGGGGGGAAAAGACAAGGGGACAGAGTAGGATTTCCCCAAAGAGGGGACACGGGACAAGGGGTCACAACTGGAAGCTGAAGACTCAGACGTCAAAAAAGGGACGTTAGGAAGTATTTTCTCCAGTCATAGAGTTGTCAGCAAGTGGAATAAGCCTAGCAAGTAAGTATTTGGAGGCAGGAACCATACATAGTTTAAGAAGGTAGAAAAAGGCTCAGGAAGCAGAGAGGAGAGGGTCCAGTAGCGATCAGTGAAAGAGGCGGGGCCAGGACTGAGTCTCGACCCTGCAACCACATTAGGCGAGTACAATTGGTTAAAGAAACACACACACACACACACACACAGGAAAAAGCACTTGTAAGCGTAGTACTCACGCAAACACACACATACAAGGTTTTCACACCATCCTGTGAACTGACCATCTGAACCTGGTCCTTCTCTCTTCTCCCTCACCTTCCATCCTGGGGTAGAGACCTATCTCTCCTACTATCTCACTCTTTAACCTATATCTCTCTCTCAAACCTATCACTCTCTAACCTATCTCCCTCTCTCTCTTCCCTCTCCCATCTCTCCCCCTCTAACATCCTTCCCTTAAACACTCCCCCTCTAACATCTCTCCCCTCTAACATCTCTTCCCCTCCCATATCTCTCCCCTCTCCCTTTTCCCATCTCTCCCTCCCACCCCCCTCTCTCTCCCCCTAGCCTCTCTCTCCCCCTAGCTCTCTCTCCCTCTCGCTCTACTATTCTCCCCCCCCTTTCCCCTTCTCCCCATCTCTCCCCTCTTTTTTTTTTCTTTTCCTCTCCCTCCCTCTCTCCTCTCCCTCCCTCTCCCCCTTTCTCTCCCTCTCTCCCTCTTCCCTCTCTCCTCTCTCCCTCTCTCCCTTCTCCCTCTTTCTCTCTCTCTCCCTCTCTCTCTTTTTTTTTTTTTTTTTTTTTTTTTTTTTTTTTAACACAGGGTTTGAAAGGTTAAGGATCCCTAGCTTTATTGACAGCTTTTACAGGTTAAGGATTCCTACTTTATTGGCAAGCAAGAGCTGTTACCTACATCAGCTCATTTGAAAGCTTTTTATTTTTTATGAGACATACAAGTGGGGAACGGGATGAAGTTGGAGCCATCTGTGGGCCAGCATTTTCATTTGATCAATGACGTTATCTCGTTGACATCATTATGCTGTAACGAATGTGTTCCATACTCGAGTCATCCTGGGTATGTATGATCCCCAGATGGAGTGATGTTCTGGAGAAGGTACAGCCAGAGTGAAGTTGCTGCTTTTGCCCGTCTTGTGGCATAAAAGCTTTTTTAAACGCTGTCCTCGAAGAGGATCCAAGTGTGGTTTTTTGACAAAAATTGGCCTTGTACAAAACAGTAAGGCCACCCAAATCCCCCCTTTTTGTTGAAGGCTCTGCTGAAATGACAGATCTATCCAGGATGGTCCAGGCGAGAGAGAGACGTCTTGCTCTGTTCTCTACTCTGTCAAGCAGTCGCGATGAGAGGGGGGGCAGGCAAACAAAGAAAGTGGGCATACTCAAGGTGCGAGCGTACTTGTGCCTCGTACAGGATCTTGCAACCCCTACTGTCAAGCAGATGCGAGATACGGCGAAGTGCTGTAAGCTTCCTGGCTGCCTTGTTTGCAAGATTTACAACATGGTTCTTCATGGTTAGTTTGGAGTAAAATTTCACCCCAAGGATATCAACTTCTTCTCCAGGTGCCAACATCGTCCCATTCATCCTTACTACTGCACCAGCATTACCATCATGGTGCCTAGAGACGATCATCATTTGCGTTTTCTCAGGTGCAAATGTTACTTGTCATCTATTTCCCCAAGCTGATATAGCTCTCAGCTGGTGATTGATGTAGCTTAGAGCAGCTGGCATTTCTTCTCTTGGATAAGTGAATGTCAGTGTACAGTCGTCGCAATATGCATGTGATTCTGGGATGAGATGGAAGAAGGTCGTTGAAGTAAACATTCCAAAAACAGGGGACCCAGCACACTTCCTTGTGGAACGCTTGCCCCAATAGGATGCCTTGCTGATTCCGTTCCATTGAGGACTACACTTAGAGATCTACCATGAAGGTAATCACTGAGGAGACATAGCGTAGAGCCTGCAATTCCCAGTGCTTGAAGTTTTGCTAAGAGGCCCGGTGCCAAACACCCGGTCGAAAGCGCCAGCAATGTCCAGTGCTACCACACAGCTGATTTTTGGGATTCATCCAGTGACTGGTGCCACTTAGTGGAGAGGTTTAACAACAGATCAGCAGCAGAGTAACCTTTCCCTGAAGCCATATTGACGATCACAAAGTAGTGAGTGGTAGTAAAAAAAATCTGTCATTTGTCTTGAGATTATTGTCTCCAGGATCTTACCAGTGATTGACGGGAGTGACACTGGTCTGTAGTTGCTGATTTTGCTCTGCTCTTCTTTTTGTAAACAGGGACTACATTTGCCTCTTTCCATGGAGAGGGCCTTTTGCACTGTACTAGGCAGTGCTGAAAGATGGAGTTAGAGGTGCTGCTAGCTGGTCTGCACATCTTCTCAACAATCTTGGGCTCAACTTGTCTGGGCCCACAGCCTTTTTCCTGGTCAAGTGATTTAAGAAGGAAATGCACCTCCTCCTGCCTTATTGTCACCACTGACATTTTTGGGACACATTTTCTTGCAGCTAGCCAAGGAGGGTCCCTTGCTGGATCGGGAAACCCTTGCTTTTTTGGTAGCAAAGTGTTCAGCAAAGAGGTCCGCCTTCTCTTGACTACTAGTAGAGGTGGTCCCATCCTGTCGATTTAGAGGTGGAATAAGTTCATCAGGCAGATAACCTTGTCTGTCCTTGACCAGGGACCACCAGGTTTTGGAGCCTACCCTACCTGATCCCTAATTTCTTTTAGTGTCCACCTCCCATTTAGCAATGGCCCACTTTTGAACATCACCCATATGCCTACAGGCTTGCATGTGCAAGTTCCTGTTATAGGTGGTAGGATGTCTCTTATACCTTTGATGCTTTGTACTTAGCAGTAGCAGCCTCTCTACAACGAATGCCAAACCAAGGCTGATCTGTAGGCTTTGTCACATATTGCCGGTGAGGAATGTGTTTTTTGTTGCAGTTTTAAGGGAAATGATCCAGTAAAGGCTTTCACTTGGTTGTCAACATCCCCCTGGAGAAGAGCATTCCAGTCGGTGGTGGCGAGCTCAGAGCAAAGGGCTGGTCAATTACCTCTTTCCCATAGCCAGGTTGTGCGTGTGGACTCCTCACCTCGTTCTGTTGGGATCTTAATTTGTGGTAAAAACAGCCTTGGGGTCAGACGATCCAACGTAGCCGAGGGTTGACAAGTGGACTATGCCTTCTGCCAGATCCCTCACAAACTGGGTCAAGGGGGGAGCCAGAGATATGAGTAGGGAAATCAACAAAGTTTCTCATGTCAAACACTGCAAGAAGGTCATCAAAGTCCCCCTGTATAAGGTGCTGGTTGAGGTCACCAACAATTATAATATGTTGACAGTTGTGTTGTAGCAGAAGGGAGTCAATATTTTTCCATTAGGAATTTTATAGGGTCTGCATGTTGCCACTGAGGTCTGTACATTGCACATGCTAGTACAGAGGTACTAGTGTTTTTTACAGAGTTTGAAGAACATCATTTCAAGATGTGTAGGGGTGGCAACATCTATGTGCTGGGCATGAACACTTTTAGAGAAGCCCCACAGCAACACCACCTCCTTGCCCTTGCCTGTCTCTTCTCAAACCATGAGGTGTAGCCAGCAATTCTTGCAAATTTTCTGGAGTCCTGGCATCCAAAAATGTTTCAACAACAGCTATCATGGGCTGGACGTCGAGTGTTCACAAAGCTAAAGTGTGAGCTCTCCAACATTAGTAATGAAACCTCTAATGTTGGCCGACAGGATGCTGATAGACTGGCTCCTCATGATGAAGTGGTCAGCTTGAGGTGGTGGGTGTGTAGGGAATGTAAGGTGAACTGCCCTTGAGAGAGGTAGGGTTTCTGAGGCAGCTGCAGGGATGTAGGTCTGTGGTCTTGTATAAGGGCCCCAAACCCACCTGCTGGGCTGGGATAGGGGTAGCTAAGTGGGTTTACGTGTGAGAGTGTTTACCAATTCAGAGATCCTGCTGGTTTGTTCTGAGAACAGGTCTCAAACAGGTGCCCGTCTGTCAAGTTCCTTTTTCTTCCGACACTGGTCCTCCTTATGTCCTTTCTTGTAGCAGTGTTACACCTGGTATCTCGCAGGCAGTTGTTGGCAGAGTGCCCCTTCCGGTGACAGCGAGAGCACAGCCTAGGTGCCTGGGAGGGTGGACTAGGATTTGTTGCACCTCCTGTGTTTCGCAGATTTGTCCTCAGATTCTGCCGCTGGAACTGTGTTAGTGGAGGGTGAGACGGCTGTAGATGTCTTCCTCCCCCACGTCCTCCTCCACGTCCTCTACCCCGCCCTCTACCAGGGTTCTGGGCAGATGTGTCCCTGCTGTTCGTACTTCGGCGCAGTAGGTGATCAGGTGCAGTGATAGTTCCCTGACACTAACTGCACCCTTCTCTGGTGGAGAAACTCCTGGCTCAGAAAATTGCTGTCGAAGCACTACTACCAGATTCTAGAATAGTATCGGCAGGTGTGCTGACAGGTGTAGGATCAGAGATGGTATGTGCACTGTCAAGTAGACTGGCAGTGGCTGAAGCAGAGAGTCAGGTGTAGGAGAAAATTAAAAAGATCCAAGGGTTCCCTCGTTGCTGGGAAGAGGATTTGTTCCCTCTGTGGTGGTCAAGGAATTGTGTTTAGAATTTCCCAAAGGTAGTGTTTTTTTAACTCTGCCAGTCTGTGGGACCTTAGCGATGACAGAATTCCACCAGATGTTTTTTCCCCTGAGTTAAGCTCAGTGTGGGACTTCCAGTCTTTGTCAATAGTGTCACCATCAGCTGAGCAGCTTATGTCAAATTGATGCAGGCTTTGCACTGGCCTTCTACAATAGCTTGTAGTTATCTAATGATTTTTAGGAGCTCATGAAGTGCTTCCTGTGATGGATTATCTTAGCTGCAACTTTACAACACAGCCCAAGAGGGCAGTCCCTTTATCTTTGAACAGGGGTCCCTGAGGTAGGACTTCTGAACCTTCCTCCTGTAGCTCCAGGCTTGTATCCACATATACCACAGGATTATGGATATCCTTAAATTTTCTGAAATTTTCAACCTGGCTGCCAACAAATTCTCCTTCTGGAGTGCAATCTGTGTGGCCCGTAGTTGGAACAAGTAGGCTCCTTACATTCAAGAAGAACTTTGTCCCCTTTTGGTATACCCACCAAACACTGCAGTATCTACTGGGACAATAGCCAGTAAGCGTAGATTTAAACTTGCTATTTTGCGGTGTGAAGTCATCCCAGAGGAGGCTTGTAGGTTTGAAGTTCACAGGAGAGAGGGTGGGTGGTGATGTCGTGGGGTGGAGTGTGGGTGGGTGGGGGTGTTTATAGCCGGTGGGTAGTGAGGGCGGGCGGCAGTGGGCCACTACCTGGAAGTGTTGCCTTCTCACTATCACTTAATAAACACTGTTTATGCTATCCGCTTTTCCACTAAAGGAAGATGTTACACAAATCACTGTGTTGCATTGTACCAGCCACGTTGTTATAAAGCACCAGATGCTAGTACATAGCACAAAACTCATATAATATTAGACGCTCACTCTGAAGGCAATAGTGAAGTCACTCCTAAGGCCTGCTGCTGTCCCCTCACACCATGTCTTCATTCACCATACCACACTTAATATCACTGATATTGCTTATATTCACTTCAGTGGAGGAGTTGGCTTACTGTATAATGTGTTGTAAGTAGTACTACGTCCCCTGAACAGTTTTTATCCACACCAACCCTCGTATTTAAGTAATATTAAGAAAGTTTGTGGAGCACACTGTGACACGTCTTCACCCTTCTCTCTCTCTCTCTCTCCCTCTCTCTCTTCTCTCTCCCTCTCTCTCTCCCTCTCCTCTATCTCTCTCTCTCTCTCTCTCTCTCTCTCTCTCTCCCCCCTCTCCTTCTCTCTCTCTTCTCTCTCTCCTCTCTCTCCCCCTCCCCTCTCTCTTCTCTCTCTCCCCTCTCTCTCTCTTTTCTCTCTCTCTCTCTCTCTCTCTCTTTCTTCCCCATTTTCCCTTCTCACTCTCCCCCTCCCCCTACCCTTCCCTTCACTCTCTCTCCCCCCTCTCTCACTCTCACTCTCACTCTCTCTTTTCCCCCTTTTTTCCCTTTTCACTATCCCCCTCTCTTTCTACCTTCCCTTTCTCCCCTCTCTCTCTCCCCCTCTCTCTCTCTTCTCTCTCTCTTCCTCTCTCTCTCTCCATCTCCCCTCTTTCCCCTTCAACTCTCTCTCCCCCCTTTCCCCCACTCTTCCCCTCTCTCTCTCCTCACCTTTCCCTTTTCTCTTCTCTCACAAAAAAAAAGGTGGGGACTCGCGGGGAAAACCCAAGGATCAGATTGAGAATGGTTCTGGTAGGGAGGAGTGGATTAAGGACAGTGGAAAGGATGGAACAGAGTGGGAGAGAAAATTAGGAGGAGCTTCTGAAAAATGGAGAAAGAGCTCTCTGTGAAATTGAGAAAAGAGGTTGGAGAAGGAGACAAGAATTTGGGAGGCACAATCGAAACTGAGTAGCCAAGATTAGGGTCCTAGAAGTTGAGATTAATATAGGTGAAAACGAGTTACAGGGGGAGTGAAACCCGAGAAGACACAGCATATGAAGCTGTGAGGGCCGAACAGGAAGGAAGGAATTATGAATTATGCTAAGGTCATATCAGCCTGCCAAGGAGGGCCAAGGAGGGCCCAAGGAGTGAAAGGGGAAGAACACTGGGGCAGAGGGGAGAGGGTGAAGTCGAATGCTGGGGCTAACCATGAACAAGACCCACTGGAAAAATCAAGGGAGAAATAAACCACACAGGGGCAGGGACCCAAAAGTCACAGGGGGTGGGGCAATGGGAAAGGAAAGGGACAAAATCATGTTTATCCATGGGCTTCGGGAGAGAGGGGAAAGGACAACACTGAAAGGCACAGAAGAAAAAAAGAGATTGAAAAAATCATGACGGAAATAGGGGAAGATTTGGGCGGATTTTAAATTTTTAGGAATAGGGGGGGACCGAAGGGGGGGAAACGACCAATCAAGCGATTCTCAGGAGGAAACAGTCAGAACAGGACCCCCCAAAAAAACCACGATTTAAATACTCAGAAGAGTCAAGAGGGTGTTTTTTTAACAGAGACGAACACAAACAGAAAAACTAAGGGAGAGGACAAAAAAGCAAAGGAGCTAGAAAAGAGACAAGGAGAACCAGCGAGGTCAGTCGAGCAGAACAGAACAGCCGGGGAACACACCACAACTATTTTTCAGAACCATACAACCCATCACACCATAACAACCACACTACAATCCCTACCCCAAAACCTCCACCCAACCCGAGCTATAGAATCCCACAGTATGCTACCAGGGCTCCCCCCTCACAGGCCCCCCAAACCACAGGGGGAAAGGAAACTGAAAGGGATGGGACACAAACTGATGGGAAAAATAAAAAAGCGGGAGGAGGGGGATGAAAGAGTCAAAGAGGCATCACCAGACATCATAGCTCTCACAGAAACTAAGCTTACAGGTATGATAACAGATGCCATCTTTCCAACGGGAACCAAATCTGAGGAAAGACAGGGGGGAACAGGGGGGGTGGAGGAGTGGCATTGCTGATCAAAAATCGTTGGAGTTTTGATGAGCTGGAGAGAGGGACAGTGGAGAAGAAAGTGATTACATAGCGAGAACGCTTCACTCTGGAGGTCCAAGGAGGTAATAGCAGTGATGTATAAACCCCCCACAGAACAGCAGCAGGCCAAGGCAAGAGTACGACGAGAGCAATAAGCGATGGTTGACACACTGCTACATGGCCCAAAAGAGCTCATGCGTGCAGGGGAAAGCTCCTGATCATGGGTGACTTCACCCCCAAGGAGATCCCATTGGGAGAACTTGGACCCCATGGGGGCCAAAATACATGGAGGGCTAAGATGATGGGGGTGGTACTGGGAAAAAAATTCATGTACCAACACGTAAGGTACACTACAAGAGAGAGAGGAGAGGATGAAAACCCGCAAGGCTGGACTTAGTATTCACCTTGAGTAGTGCAGATATCGAGGACATCACATATGAAAGACCTCTTGGGGCCATGACCATGTGGTTTTAAGCTTCGAATACACAGTAGAGCAAAAAGTGGAGGGAGAAGCAGGAAGGCCAGACGAATGAAGCCAAACTACAAGAAAGGGGACTACACAGGAATGAGGAACTTCCAGAACGGGTTCAGTGGGACAAAAGAACTGGCAGGGGAAGCCAGTTAATGAGATGATGGAATATGTAGCAACAAAATGCAAGGAGGCTGAGGAGAGGTTTGTACCCAAGGGTAACAGGAATAATGAAAAAGCCCGGATGAGCCATGGTTTACCCAAAGGTGCAGGGAGGGAAAAACCAAGTGTGCTTTGGAATGGAAGAAATATAGAAAACAAAGGACCCAGGAGAATAAGGAGAGCAGTCGTAAAAGCCAGAAACGAATAGTACAGATAAGAAGGGAGGCCCAAAGACATTATGAAAATGACACAGCAGCGAAAGCCAAATCTGACCCGAAACTGTTGTACAGCCACATCAGGAGGAAAACAACAGTCAAGGACCAGGTAATCAGGCTAAGGAAGGAAGGAGGAGAGACAACAAGAAATGACAGCGAAGTATGTGAGGAACTCAACAAGAGATTCAAAGAAGTGTTCACAGAGGAGACAGAAGGGGCTCCAGAAAGACGTAGAGGTGGGGCACACCACCATGTGCTGAACAGAGTGCACACAACCGAGGAAGAAGTGAAGAGGCTTCTGAGTGAGCTAGATACCTCAAAGGCAATGGGGCCAGAAAAACATCTCCCCATGGGTATTGAGAGAGGGAGCAGAGGTGCTATGTGTACCCCTAACAACAATATTCAATACATCTATCGAAACAGGGACATGGCCTGAGGCATGGAAGACAGCAAATGTAGTTCCAATCTTTAAAAAAGGAGACGGACATGAAGCATTAAACTACAAACCAGTGTCACTGACATGTATAGTATGCAAAATCATGGAGAAGATTATCAGGAGAAGAGTGGTGGAACACCTAGAAAGGAATGATCTCATCAACAGCAGCCAACATGGTTTCAGAGACGGGAAATCCTGTGTCACAAACCTACTGGAGTTCTATGACATGGTGACAGCAGTAAGACAAGAGAGAGAGGGGTGGGTGGATTGCATATTCTTGGACTGCAAGAAGGCGTTTGACAGTTCCACACAAGAGATTGGTGCAAAAACTGGAGGACCAAGCAGGGATAACAGGGAAGGCACTACAATGGATCAGGGAATACTTGTCAGGAAGACAGCAGCAAGTCATGGTACATGGCGAGGTGTCAGAGTGGGCACCTGTGACCAGCGGGGTCCCACTGGGGTCAGTCCTAGGACCAGTGCTGTTTCGGTATTTGTGAACGACATGACGGAAGGAATAGACTCTGAGGTGTCCCTGTTTGCAGATGATGTGAAGTTGATGAAAATTCACTCGATCGAAGACCAGCAGAACTACAAAGGGATCTGGACAGGCTGCAGACCTGGTCCAGCAATTGGCTCCTGGAGTTCAATTCCACCAAGTGCAAAGTCATGAAGATTGGGGAAGGGCAAAGAAGACCGCAGACAGAGTACAGTCTAGGGGGCCAGAGACTACAAACCTCACTCAAGGAAAAAGATGTTGGGGTGAGTATAACACCAGGCACATCTCCTGAAGCGCACATCAACCAAATAACTGCTGCAGCATATGGGCGCCTAGCAAACCTCAGAACAGTATTCCGACATCTTAATAAGGAATCGTTCAGGACCCTGTACACCGTATACGTTAGGTCCATATTGGAGTATGCGGCACCAGTTTGGAACCCACACATAGCCAAGCACGTAAAGAAACTAGAGAAAGTGCAAAGGTTTGCAACAAGACTAGTCCCAGAGCTAAGAGGTATGTCCTACGAGGAGAGGTTAAGGAAATCAACCTGACGACACTGGAGGACAGGAGAGATAGGGGGGACATGATAACGACATACAAAATACTGAGAGGAATTGACAAGGTGGACAAAGACAGGATGTTCCAGAGATTGGACACAGTAACAAGGGGACACAGTTGGAAGTTGAAGACACAGATGAATCACAGGGATGTTAGGAAGTATTTCTTCAGCCACAGAGTAGTCAGTAAGTGGAATAGTTTGGGAAGCGATGTAGTGGAGGCCTGGCAAACCTGAGAATAGCGTTCCGATACCTTAATAAGGAATCGTTCAAGACACTGTACACTGTGTATGTTAGGCCCATACTGGAGTATGCAGCACCAGTCTGGAACCCACACCTGGTCAAGCACGTCAAGAAGTTAGAGACAGTACAAAGGTTTGCAACAAGGCTAGTCCCAGAGCTCAAGGGAATGTCGTACGAGGAAAGGTTAAGGGAAATCGGACTGACGACACTGGAGGACAGAAGGGTCAGGGGAGACATGATAACGACATACAAGATACTGCGGGGAATAGACAAGGAGGACAGAGATAGGATGTTCCAGAGAGGGGACACAGGGACAGGGGTCAAAAACTGGAAGCTGAAGACTCAACGAGTCACAGGGACGTTAGGAAGTATTTCTTCAGTCATAGAGTTGTCAGAAAGTGGAATAGCCTAGCAAGTGAAGTAGTGGAGGCAGGAACCATACTTAGTTTTAAGAAGGGGTATGACAAAGCTCAGGAAGCAGAGAGAGAGAGGATCCAGTAGCGATCAGTGAAGAGGCGGGGCCAGGAGCTGAGTCTCGACTCCTGCAACCACAATTAGGTGGTACAATTAGGTGAGTACACACCACACACAAACACACTACACACAAAACTACACACACACACACACACCACACACACACACACACACACAACACACACACACACAAAACACACACACACCCCACACACACAACACACAAAAAACACTACACACACACTTCACAACCACAAATAGGTGAGTACAAATAGGTGAGTACATAAGCACACGCCACAACACACACACACTCACACACACACACCCCACAGATAAGGAGGGAGGGCCCCGCGACAGTATGAAAACGACATAGCATCGAAAGTCAAATCTGACCCGAAACTGCTGTATAGCCACATTTGGAGGAAGACAACAGTCAAGGACCAGGTGATAAGGCTGAGGAAAGAAGGTGGAAACCCACAAAAAACGATCAAGGGGTTTTGGGGGGAGCTCACACGAGATTTAAGGAAGTATTTACAGAGAGACGGGAAGGACTCTGGGGGAAAAGCCCGATGGGGACCCCAAAAGGAAATACCCAACAAGTGTTGGACACTCATACAGATAGGAGGAGGTGAGAAACTGCAAGGGGCATCGAACCTCAAGGCAATGGACCGGAAAACATCTCCCCGGGGGTCCTTAGAGGGGGAGCAGATATGTTGTGCTGCCACTTACCACAACTTAAACCGCCCCTGGAAACGGGGCAACTCCCTGGGGAGGGAAGACGGCAAATTAGTTCCCATTTTTAAAAAAGGAGACAGAAAAGGGGCACAAACATAGACCTGTGTCATTGACGTGTAAGTCGCAAATATGAAAAAGATTATCAGGAGGGAGTGGGGGAGCCCCTGGAAGGGAACAAGGTAAAACCCAACCACACGGTTTCACGGAAGGCAAATCCTGCGTCACAAACCTTGGGGGTTTTTAGAAAAATAACAGAAGTAAGACACGAGAGAGAGGGGTGGGTTGATTGATTTTTCTTGGACGCAAAAGGCCTTTAACACAGTTCCTCACAAGAGATTAGGGGCAGAACAGAGCATAGGTGCATATAACGGGAGGGCACTGCCATGGATCGAAAAACCCTGACAGGGAGGCAACACGAGTCAGGTACAAAAGTGTATCCAGTGGGCACCTGTGCGAGGGGTCCCAAAGGGGGTGGCCTAGGCCAGTGCTATTTTTGGTATATGTGAACGACATGAGGGAAAGGGGTTAAACCAGAATGTCCCGTTTGCGAGTGTGAAGTTAATGAGGAGAATTAAATCTGATGAGGACCAGGGGGGCTTCAAGAGACCCGGACAGACTAGACACCGGTCCAGCAAAGGGTTTTCGAATTTAATCCGCCAAATGCAAAGTCAAGAAAATAGGGGGGAAAGGGGACAGAAACCACAGACAGAGTATAGGCTAGGTGGCGAAAAGACTGCAAACCTCACTCAAAGGGGAAAGATCTTGGGGTGAGTATAACACCGACATGTCTCCGGGAAACACACACAAATCAGATAATGCTCAGATATGGCGCCTGGGAAACCCGAGAACAGCATTCCGATACCTTAGAAGGAATATTTAAAACACTGTACACCGTGTATGTCAGGCCCAACTGGAGTATCAGCACCTGTTTGGGAAACCCGCACTTTATAAAGCAGTCATGAAACTAAGAAAGTACAAAGGTTTGCGACAAGTTGTTCCAGAGCTAAGGGGGAAGTCCTATGAAGAAAGAAATTTAAAGGGGAAAACGGCCTGACGACACTGGGGGACAGGGGGGTCGGGGAGACATGAAAACGACATATAAAATCCCGCGAAGGGAAAAGACAAGGGGGACAAAGACAGGATGTCCCGGGGGGGGACACAGAAACAAGAGGCCACAAAGGAAGTTTTAAGACCAAATGAGCAGAAGTATCAGGGAAATATTTCTTCAGTCATAGAGTTGCAAGGCAGGAATAGCCTAAAAATGACTAGTGGAGGGAGAACCATATACAGTTTTAAAACGAGGTTTGATAAAGCTCAGGAGGGGGGAGAGAGAGGGCCCAGTAGCAACCGGTGAAGAGGCGGGGGCCAGGAGCAAGACTCGACCCCCCGCAACCACAAATAGGGAGTACACACCGCACACACAACACACACACACACACACAACACACACACACACACACACAAAAAAAAAAAAAATAAAGTAGCTAGTGTGCGAAGTCTGGGCCGGGGGAGTCCTTTAACCAACAACAATAACAAATAGTTTTAACGTGACCCCCCCCCCTTTTTTAAAGAACGACAAGCTAGTAAAACACACAAACACAACGTAAACAATTAATATTATATAGAATTTATTAGTGATATTAATAAGGAAAAGATTGTGAAATTTTTTTTTTTTTAATCTTCAAAAAGTAGCGTAGCCTGTGTGCACACCCCACCCCCACACACCCCCACACACCACACACCCACAACCCACCACACCCACACCCCACCCACACCACCCACACACCCACACAAACACACACACCCCCACACCCCCACACACCCCCACACACCCACCCCACACCCACCCACACACACCCACACACCCACACAAAAAATCACCCACCAAAAAAACCCCACACACAACCACAAAACACACCACACACACAACACACAACACCCACACATCCCACACCCACAAACCCCCGCCACCCACACACCCACCCACCCACACCCCACACACCCGCACACCCACACACACACCCACACACACCCACCCCCACACCCCCACAACCCAACAAACAACACCCCACAAAAACACACCCAACCCCACACAACACACATCACACACACACACACCCACACACACCACACAAAACCCACACACACCCCCACACCCCCAATCCACACACCCCCACACACCCCCCACCCACACACACCCACCACCCACACACCCCCACACCCCACACCCGCACACACCCACCACACCCCCCACACACACCCCCACACCCACACAAAACACCCCCACAAACACACACCCCCCACACACACACACAGCACACACACCACACACACACCCCACAACACACCCACACACAACCCCCCACCACCCCCCACCCACACTCCACACACCCCCCCCAAACCCCCACACCCACACACACCCCCACCCCACAAAACCCCCACAACCCACACACACCCACCCACACACCCACACCCCCCAAAAACACAACCCCCCCACAAAACAACCCCACACACACAACACACACACACGGGAAAAGGAACGGAGTGCAGAGGCTTATAAAGGATGGCACTATTGTCAAAAACGAAGAGTAAAGGACAACACCACGAATCTCGGAAACAGCCAAAAACGTTGTGCTAAAGCAATAAATTTGTAGAAGATCTAACATGGGAAACTGGAGGAATAATTAAATGAGTATACTACAAACTCTATCATACAAAACGGGCGAAAAAATAAGTGAGGGTCCTGGTAGTGGAGGATCTCACTTTCAAAATACTCAGTGCCTGATCACAACTGCAAAGAAAATATGGATGGATAAGAAAACTTCAAAAAGAGAGATGCCAAGCCAATTGATCCTTTTCAAATCATTGTTTTCTCTAGGCTGGAAAAAACTGCTGTACATTATCATTTCATTCAAAGAAAGGTGAAATTTTAGATCCCGAGAGTGTACAGAAAACTTTTACTGCACAATAAGTTCCCCAAACACCAAACTTGGGGAAAGCTTGGAAGCACTTGACTTGTGGGCTCCTTTACTTCTTCAGACCACTGTACTTGAGTTTCTGACTTAAAAATCGTAATGACACGATTGCAATAAACCATACCCCCGCCGGGATTGAACCCCCGGTCATAGAGTCTCAAAACTCCGCCCGTCGCGCTAGCCACTAGCCCAGCTGGAGTTTTGAGACTCTATGACCGCGGGCAATCCCGGCCGGGGGTAGGTTTTTTTTTTGGATTTGTTGAGCTGGGTAACGGGTGGAAAGGGGCTTCTTTTTATGATGTCTTTTGACCTCCTCCTGTCTACCATACTTCCCTTTCTGGTGTGTGACACACAGACCATAAGTGGGAACTGTTCAGCGTCGCCTTTCCGCAAATACCCTATGTTCGGTGAGTAGGGGGGCGCTGGGCAAGAACAACACCAACCCAAAAGGCCTTTTGGTTTCGACCGAGTGCCCGGGGGAAATTTGGGAACAACTAGAGGAAAATTCCCAAATAGTCCCCTTACGCAGGAGACGAGCTTTGTCTTTTCCTGAAGCTTTGGTGACATTGTGTTGCATTTTACCAAGTTTGGTTTGCCCCAGTGGGACGTTTGTGCTCTCTGGGGGACGGTCTACTGGAAGAGTCGGCAAGGGTGCCCCACCCAATGGCTGCTTCAATAAACCGGGGATCTTGAACTCCATCATCTCCATCATTCGGAACAGTATCCTTGCTAATCACTGGAAGTCAAACATGAAGGCAAAAATGCGGTAAGCTACCTCCCATTGCTTTGCGCACCCCTACCCCCCGTGGCACTAGGAGGGTTACCTGATCCCATTACTGATCTTCCAGTGACAGATTCAGTTCCTTCTTGAAGACTGATTTCAGAGGATCATATTTTTTGATGTTGGGGGTTTTCAAAAGGGGTGTGCACCTCAGGGAAATGAGTCTTTTTAAGTAAGACACCTTGTGAGGAGATACGGGGCATCAAGGGGATCGAGTTCATTTTTTTCCCCCATCTCTTCAGGGCATTCACTTTGTCCTTGAGAACTGTTTGAGGGCCCAGTTACCCAGTGGTGCTCCCAAAAGGGTGCTCTTGGATGGATGGTAGCAAAGACTACAGGGGGGATTGTTCGCATAGTAAAGATTACTTTCCGGTTTTTTTTGATGATTTCACACTTGGGGGATTGAGGATGAACCCAAAGTTCTGCCGTGCTTCGAACTTTGATATACTTTTGAAGCTCTTCTATCAAAGGTGGCAGGGATCTTCAGGTTTTCTGCACAGCTGAAATGAAGGGGAAAAAAACTGGGGAACTGACCCCAAAGGTGGCAAGACACATGTCTTTTTTCCATATTAAACTCAATCTAAAAGGGTACTTTGACAAGGCTTGTCTTCTGGTCAGTCCCTTCCCCATGGGCTGGTCATCATGCCTCGAAGCCCCCAAACACGTTGGTGTGGCTGGGGTAAATTGGGCAGCTTCTAGGCAAATGTTTCTACTGCTGCTTGGCAACGAGAGGCAAAGAGTTTTACCAAACAGAAATAGTCTGATTCGCCCAGCCAGCCAGTTGTTGACGAAGGTTGTTAACTCAAAAGAAAAATTTGATGCGATGTGCCAAAATTATGGATTTCAAACTCTTTAGGTTAGAACAAAAAAAATGGTATAAAATACCCACGGTTGTTAGGTAAACACATATGCAACAGTTGGGGGCTTTATTTTGAAAACGTTTCGCCTACACAGTAGGCTTCTCGTCAAGTACAGAAAAAAAAAATTGATAGAAGAGAAAATATTGAAGACGATGTAATCATCCATCCCCCCTTAAAATTTTGAGTGGTCGTCCCCAGTCCCGGAGAAGAGATTGTTCCATAGTATGAAAAATATGGAAGAAGTGACAGAAAGGAGCTTTTTTTACGCCCAAAAGGTGAAGTAGGCCACTAGGAAGGGAAGAAATCAATTTGAAAAGGTCAGGGCCCTCTCAAATCCAGCCGCTCTCCTAGTGGAAGTTGTCGAAGTTGTTTCAGTCTGTACCAAGATACCTTGTGTTTCGTGTCTGACAGATTGAACATTAAAATGGATAAAAACCCACAGGTTGTTTGGTAAGACACATATGCAACAGTTTGGTATCTTTTTATGAAACGTTTCCCTACACAGAGGCTTCTTCATCAATACGAAAAGTTGATAAAGGAGAAAATCTTGAAGACGAGTAATCAGTCCATACCTTAAAGTTTTAGGGTTCAGTCCCCCAATGGAGAAGAGCATTGTTCCCAAATATGAAACAATAGGGGGATGAAGTGACAGAATGGACTTTTTATAGCGCCAAGAGGTGAGACGTAGCCCCTAGGAGAGGGAAAAACTCAATGTTGAAAGTCGGTCCCTCTCAAAACCAGCCGCTCTCCTACGCCCCACCTCTTGGCGCATAAAAAGCTCCATTCTCTCACTTCATCTCCAATTGTTTTCATACTAGGAACAACTCTTCTCCGACTGAGGGGGCTGACCACCCAAAAAATTTAAGGGGGATGGACTGATTACATCGTCTCAAGTATCTTCCTTTTTATCAACTTTTTTGTACTTACTGAAAAAAGCCTCTGTGTAGGCGAAACGTTTCAAATAAAAATACCTAACTGTTGATAGTTCCCTTACCTTTTAGGTGTTGTGGTTGTTCCAGGGAACCTTTTGCAGACCTGCTAGAAATGACCTAATGCCTTTTAAACTTTTTGTTCTGGCAAAAAAAAATTGTCCCGTGATGGGCTTCCTCAGGTTGTTGTTTACGACTATAGTGTCCCTTGTTGGGTGCGCTGTCTCTTTTACTTGGGCTGTGGCCTCATCTTTGATAGCAACAGTGTCATCCTTTAATTTTCTGATTGCTCCCTCTGTGTTACCTTTGACATTTTTATAACCTGTAGCAAATTTTCCGTTTTCGTGGAATTTTTTTTGGGTCACCCCTGTGATTCCTGCGATTGGGGCTGAGGGGCACAAAAACTGTTCTTGGGGATTCAC
>NC_069481.1:26838831-26845134 GCF_026875155.1 Cherax quadricarinatus | reverse complement strand
GTTAAAGCACCCAAATCACATATCCTAATTGAAGGCCCGGTTTGTCACTGTAACCCTTTTCCTCTTCATTACATTTTCAAATGCTCCAAACTTTTAAAAACACTTGTGACTTCACCTTTTTTCTCCCCTTTCCCCCTACCCCATACAATTTCTGTATTTTCTTTATCCCCTTTCAGATTTTTTTCACTGTGTTTTTGGTGGGCCATTAGTTCTCCTGCAGTGTTCCATTTTCTTGCCCTTTAGACTTACTCAACTTCTGCTTCTACTACTACTACTATTTAATATACTACTACTACTACTACTACTACTACTACTACTACTACTACCACAAACTACTACTACTACCACTACTACTATTACTACTATTATTATTATTATTACTATTATTATTTTTATTAATACCAGCATTATCTCTACCACAATTTCTCCACTTCTTTCTTCCTCTCTTTGTCCCGTACTTGTCCTCCGCTCCTATATATATACTGGCTCCTTTATCTTCGTGTGTTAGTGGGAGTGCCCATGTTGTTATGTCCCTTTGTCGTGCGAGGCCGAAAAATTCGGTCTTAATTACTTTTTTTTTGGCGCGTGTCATACTCCAACGCCCCGCGGGGCCCAGCTTCCCGTTCTTTAGTTCCAACCAATCACAAGCCTTCCCTGAGTCTCTTCAGCTAAGTACAGTTCGCTTCTGCCGCCTTCCCATTGGTTGAGAGATCAAAATATAAACACTGGTGCTTGGCTTCGCCACACACGCATTTTTTCCCTCCACCCTTACTAATCTACTTTTGGGATTATACATTCTACAATGTCGGAAAAGTACTGATTGTTTTGGTTTAGTGCTTACATGAATAGTTAGGCATATTTTGATATATACCTAAAGTCCGTGTGAACATAATATGAGTGTAGCATGCATTGAAAAAAGTGGAAGCATTTTAGTCCGAATTATTTCGGTCTTGCGCGAGTTTCCGGGAATGTCCAATTTTAGTCAAATAAATATTTATAAAAAATTTTCAATTGCATATATGAACTCTGTAGTGGTCTGGATTTATACAGGAGGTTTCTATTGTCTTTCCCTTTTCCCTGAGAGGCTGTTTTATGGGGAGCATTCGACCAGTAGGTCGAGGTATGTCTGCGTTTCTGAAGACAGTGACTCGGGAACCAGAGGGAGACGAACCCGAATTGCTGGGTAGTGGTGATGAATACTTGCCACCGGATGCACAGGATGCAGAGATGTCAAGTGATGATGAGGAGGAAGAAAGGGAAGAAAGGCCAGCCAAAAGCAGAAAGTAATGAGGAAAAAGAAAACTTTTAGGATTGAGGAATACCCGGATGAGGAAGAGATCCATGAGAATATTGCTCTTCAAGTTTCATAAAGACTGATAGAAATTGTTTCTCAGACTTCCATCTTTCCATTTAGCAATATAGAATCATTGGTCTTCCAAATGAATCTCAGGAATATAGGGATTGAAACTTGCATCATTTTGCAATTTGGCATTGTTGATATTTGCTTCCTTTTTATATTTTTGTAACAATTAAAAAATGTTTTGATACAAGTTCCATTTATGTTTTTTATATTGTCTGTTTGTATATTAAATTTAAAAAATTGTTTTGGTGTGTTTTATTAACAATTGCAAGTTTGCAACATAAAATTTTTTAAACCCTTTGTCGGGCGCAGCCGAATATTTTCGGTCTTCGGAGATTAGCAATTGCTCGAAAACTAACCATCAGAAATCAATTTATATGGGATCAGTGACCTTGTATTGAGTTACTCTATCCACCATAGGGAGTTCAGTTCGAATTTCAAATTTTCGGACCCCTTGCTATAAATCCTCATTAACTATTAAAATTTCAACTCAGCTTCAACAATATCATTTTCACCGTCTTCAATCCATCTTCAACCATCTTCACCATCTTCAGCTCATCTTCAGCTTATCATCAACCGTCTCTTCCCACAACTCACTTCCAACCATCCACATTATGTGTGTCTATACTGGAGTGAACAACATTTTGCGTTATATGTGAATGTTCAATGAGCGTTCTATTCCATATCACAGTGTTCAATATGTGTTCCCTTTCTGATCAAATTGTTCATTAAATGTTCTAAGTCATATCAACGTACCAGATCGACATTTCATGTTCCAACCAGCTTACGGAAATCTTGTCTCAGATCAAGTAATTGATGGGTTAACACAAACTTCTTACATTTTTACTCAAGGGTCCCCCACTTTATTTCTACATGGTTACTCATAGGTCGCCCTTAAACCAGGGTCTGCCTCGACGGCCGGTGAGTATCCTTTTTCGTCTTTCCCAGGTCCGCGTGTCAGGAGTCCGCCTGTGTCCCCTCAGCATTCTCCCTTCCCCACTCCCCAGGTCTGCCACGACGGCCGGTGTACCTTTTTCGTCTTCCAGGTCCGCGTGTCCAGGAGTCCGCCTGTGTCCCCTCAGGCATTCTCCCTTCCCCACTTCCCCAGGGTCTGCCTCGACGGCCGGTGAGTATCCTTTTTCGTCTTTACCAGGTCTGCGTGTCCAGGAGTCCGCCTGCGTCCCCTCAGGCATTCTCCCTTCCAGACTTCCCCAGGGTTCCATGAGTCCACCTGTGTGACGCCAGGTGCTCCCCCTTCCCCACTTCCCCCACACCCCAACCTTGCACATCCCCCCCCCGGGTCCGTGGTTCCAGGAGTTCACCTGTGCGAAGGCCAGGTGCTCCCCCTTCCCCACTACCCCCACACCCCAACCTTGCACCCCCCCGGGTCCGTGGTTCCAGGAGTTCACCTGTGCGAAGGCCAGGTGCTCCCCTTCCCACTTCCCCCACACCCCAACCCTTGCACCCCCCCGGTCCGTGGTTCCAGGAGTTCACCTGTGCGAAGGCCAGGTGCTCCCCCTTCCCCACTTCCCCCACACCCCAACCTTGCACTCCCCCCCCCCGGGTCCGTGGTTCCAGGAGTCCACCTGTGTGACGCCAGGTGCTCCCCCTTCCCTACTACCCCACATCCCCAATCTTGCACCCCCCGGGTCCGTGGTTCCAGGAGTTCACCTGTGCGAAGGCCAGGTGCTCCCCACTTCCCCACTTCCCCCACACCCCAACCTTGCACCCCCACCCCGGGTCCGTGGTTCCAGGAGTTCACCTGTGCGAAGGCCAGGTGCTCCCCCTTCCCCACTTTCCCCACACCCCAACCTTGCACCCCCCCGGGTCCGTGGTTCCAGGAGTTCACCTGTGCGAAGGCCAAGTGCTCCCCCTTCCCCACTTCCCCCACACCCCAACCTTGCACCACCCCCGGGTCCGTGGTTCCAGGAGTTCACCTGTGCGAAGGCCAGGTGCTCCCCCTTCCCCACTTCCCCCACACCCCAACCTTGCACCCCCCCCCCGGGTCCGTGGTTCCAGGAGTTCACCTGTGCGAAGGCCAGGTGCTCCCCCTTCCCCACTTCCCCCACACCCCAACCTTGCACCCCCCTCCCGGGTCCGTGGTTCCAGGAGTCACCTGTGTGCGCCAGGTGTCCCCCTTCCCACTACCCCCACACCCCAACCTTGCACCCCTCCCCCGGGTCCGTGGTTCCAGGAGTCACCTGTGTGAACGCCAGGTGCTCCCCCTTCCCCACTCCCCCACACCCCAACCTTGCACCCCCCCGTCCGTTGTTCCAGGAGTTCACCTGTGCGAAGGCCAGTGCTCCCCCTTCCCCACTTCCCCCACACCCCAACCTTGCACTCCCCCCCCCGGGTCCGTGGTTCAGGAGTCACCTTGTGAGCCAGGTGCTCCCCCTTCCCCACTCCCCCACACCCCAACCTTGCACACCCCCCGGGTCCGTGGTTCCAGGAGTTACCTGTGCGAGGCCAGGTGCTCCCCCTTCCCCACTACCCCAACCCCAACCTTGCACCCCCCCCGGGTCCGTGGTTCCAGGAGTTCACCTGTGCGAAGGCCAGGTGCTCCCCCTTCCCCACTTCCCCCACACCCCAACCTTGCACCCCCCCGGGTCCGTGGTTCCAGGAGTTCACCTGTGCGAAGGCCAGGTGCTCCCCCTTCCCACTTCCCCCACACCCCAACCTTGCACTCCCCCCCGGGTCCGTGGTTCCAGGAGTCCACCTGTGTGACGCCAGGTGCTCCCCTTCCCCACTACCCCCAACCCAACCTTGCACCCCCCCCGGGTCCGTGGTTCCAGGAGTTCACCTGTGCGAAGGCCAGGTGCTCCCCTTCCCCACTACCCCCACACCCCAACCTTGCACCCCCCCGGGTCCGTGGTTCCAGGAGTTCACCTGTGCGAAGGCCAGGTGCTCCCCCTTCCCCACTTCCCCACACCCCAACTTGCACCCCCCCCGGGTCCGTGGTTCCAGGAGTTCACCTGTGCGAAGGCCAGGTGCTCCCCTTCCCCACTACCCCCACACCCCAACCTTGCACCCCCCCGGGTCCGTGGTTCCAGGAGTTCACCTGTGCGAAGGCCAGGTGCTCCCCTTCCCCACTTCCCCCACACCCCAACCTTGCACCCCCCCCGGGTCCGTGGTTCCAGGAGTTCACCTGTGTCGAAGGCCAGGTGCTCCCCCTTCCCCACTACCCCCACACCCCAACCTTGCACACCCCCCCCCCGGGTCCGTGGTTCCAGGAGTTCACCTGTGCGAAGGCCAGGTGCTCCCCCTTCCCCACTTCCCCCACACCCCAACCTTGCACCCCCCCCCCGGGTCCGTGGTTCCAGGAGTTCACCTGTGCGAAGGCCAGGTGCTCCCCATTCCCCACTTCCCCCACACCCCAACCTTGCACCCCCCCCGGGTCCGTGGTTCCAGGAGTTCACCTGTGCGAAGGCCAGGTGCTCCCCCTTCCCCACTTCCCCCACACCCCAACCTTGCACCCCCCCCGGGTCCGTGGTTCCAGGAGTTCACCTGTGCGAAGGCCAGGTGCTCCCCCTTCCCCACTTCCCCCACACCCCAACCTTGCACCCCCCCCCGGGTCCGTGGTTCCAGGAGTTCACCTGTGCGAAGGCCAGGTGCTCCCCCTTCCCCACTTCCCCCACACCCCAACCTTGCACTCCCCCCCCGGGTCCGTGGTTCCAGGAGTTCACCTGTGCGAAGGCCAGGTGCTCCCCCTTCCCCACTTCCCCCACACCCCAACCTTGCACCCCCCCCGGGTCCGTGGTTCCAGGAGTTTACCTGTGCTACAGGCCTAGTGTGCTCCCCCTTCCCCACACCCCAACCTTGCACCCCCCGGTCCGTGGTTCCAGGAGTTCACCTGTGGGCCCGGTGCTCCCCCTTCCCATCACTATCCCCCACACCCCAACCTTGCACATCCTCCCCCCGGGTCCGTGGTTCCAGGAGTTCCCTGTGCGAAGCCAGTGCTCCCCTCTTCCCCACTTCCCCACACCCAACCTTGCTCCCCCCCGGGTCCGTGGTTCCAGGAGTCCTTCTGGCCTCAGGATACTCCCCTTCCCTTACACTCCCCAAGAATCCTCGCCTGTTCAGGTACATGTGCGCAGCCAAGCTCCTCCGTTGCCCCCAAGTCCCCCCTGGCTCACTTCCTAGGAACTTTCCGGAGTTCACCTTCCCCAGGTAGTTACCAATTCATCCACCACCCATCCGTATCACCAAATGAGACAGTTTCCTTGTAGTGGTCTTAAGTAGAGCACTCTGTGCATTAGTGAATGTTCCTGTATTCACCAAACTGTCATAAGTAGTGTACCAAACTTCGTGTTTTACTCCTGGATCTGGCACTTAGTGTATTTGAGCTAAACGATAGTTACAAGCGCCGCTCACAATGTATAATAAGTCCTTTTATTGCTTTTAGGTTATCCTGGGTGAATGTTATCATATTCGTTAATATGTATGAAACTTGTGTAGTTTGTTTTATACTATGTATTGTACCTCAAGTACAAGCCCTTACATTAAGTCACATACGACTTGTTTGGTTACACTCATTTGAGCATTTCACGTAATAGAAGTTGTTGTGTTTACCAGTCTTTCAAGTACACTCGTAAAACTGTGTCACATGGCACAAAAACTACCATCATTCACACGAAACCTGCCACATGAGCACACACACACATACACACATAACATCATCATAAACAGGCCTAGTGTCTAATCGACATGTGCCTAGGACAAAATGGTAACTAACACACACACACACACACACACACACACACACACATGTATAAAACACACTGCCTCTTACGCTAATATGTATGTAATCACAAATACACACACACACACACACACACGTATGTACACAAATTTGTACCCGTCCATATATGCACTCTAACTCACGGTTGTTAAAATTATGTTTGTCTTTTAAAAATAAAATCGAAAACTTGGAAGCAGAAAAACAA
>NC_069481.1:26823831-26833831 GCF_026875155.1 Cherax quadricarinatus | reverse complement strand
CCCTCCCTCCCCCCCTTTTCCCCTTCTTTTCCCCTCTCTCTCCCCCTCACCCTCTTCCCCCTTCTCCCCCTCTTTTCCCCCCTCTTCCCCCTCTTTCCTTCTCTTTTTTCTTCTCTCCCCCCCCTACCCTCCCTCTCTCTCCCCTCTTTTCTCTCCCCTCCCCCTCTCTCTCTCCCCTCTCTCTTCTTCTTGCTCTCTCTCTCTCTTGCTCTCTCTCGCCCCCCATTTTTCCTTCAAAACTCTCCCCTCTCCTACTCTTCCCTTCA
This sequence comes from Cherax quadricarinatus, assembly GCF_026875155.1. Classification (NCBI taxonomy): domain Eukaryota; kingdom Metazoa; phylum Arthropoda; class Malacostraca; order Decapoda; family Parastacidae; genus Cherax; species Cherax quadricarinatus. The sequence goes on along the minus strand of NC_069481.1, from coordinate 26,833,565 downwards.
CCTCCTCTCCCCCTCAAATTTTCCCCTTTTCTCTCTTCTCCCCAAAAAAAAAAAAAAAAAAAAAAAAAAAAAGGTGGGGACTCGCGGGAAACCCAAGGGAAATTCAGAGAGGAAGGTTCTGGAGGGAGGGGGGGTTTGGGGGGAGCAGTGGAAAAGATGGAACAAGAGTGGGAAAAAAAAAATTTAGGAGACTTTCTAAAAAATGGAGAAAGAGCTCTCTGTAAAAATTGGGAAAAGAGGTTGGAGAAGGAGACAAAGAATTGGGGGGGCCCACAAGTCGAAACTGCAAAACCCAAAGAAAAGGGTCCAAAAGTTGAGTTTAAATAGGCTAAAGCGGGTTACAGGGCAGTGACCGGGGAAACACAGCATAGCCCCCGGGCGGGGGCCGGGAACAAAAGGAAGGAATTATGAATTTTGCAAGGTCAAAATCAGTTTTCCCAAGGAGGGCCCAAAAGGAAATAAAAGGGAAGATAAAGGGGTTTTGCAGATGGGGGGGTGATGGGTTTCAAATCTGACCCCACAACAAGGCTATAAAGAGCCACGGGTAAAAATAAAGGGAGAAACGGGAAAACAAAACAGGCCGGACCCAAGTCACAGAGGGGTGGGGAAAAGGGGGGGAAAAGAAAGGGCAAAATCGGGTGTTTATCCATGGGCTTCAGGAGAGAGAGGAAAGGACCCACTGAAAGGCAGCAGGAAGAAAGAAAGGGAAATTTAGAAAATCCTCACGGAAAAAAGGTTTAAGAGAGGGGCGAGATTGTAAATTTTTGAGAATAGGGGGGTACCGAAGGGGGGAAAAAGACCAATCCCAAACTGATTCCTTAGGGGCGGAAAAAAGTGCGGAACAGGATCCCCCCAAGAGAAAAACCCCGATTGAAATTAGGGAAGGTTCAAGGGGTGTTCCTAGACAGAGACCGAACAAAATCAGAAAGCGCACGAAAGGGGGAGGACAAAAAAAACCGGGAAAAGGGGCTGGAAAAGAGACAAGGAGGGAACCCCAAAAGGTCAGTAGAGCAAAACAAACAGCAAGGGCAAGCACCCACCCCAACTCCCCTCAGAACCATACCCCCTATCCCCACCATCCCCAAAACAAAACTACAATCCCTTTTCCCAGCCTCCACCCAACACCCAGCTATAGAAAACCCACGTTTTCCACCAGGTCTCCCCCCCTCACAGGCCCCCCCAAAACCCTTTTTGGAAAGGAAAAAAGAAGGTATGGTACACAAACGCTGAATTTGGGAAAAACAAAAAAGTGGGGGGGAGTGGCATGAAAGGGGTCAAAGAAGTCACCGGACATCATAGCCCCTCACAGAAAACCAAGCTTAAAAGGTATGATTAAAAGATGCCAAAACCCCTTTTCCAAAAGGGGTACCCAAAACCTGAGGAAAGGGCAAGGGGAAAAGGGGGGGTGGAGTGGCGTTGGATTTAAAAATCGCTGGAATTTTGATGGGGCCGGAGAGAGGGGAACCCGCGGAGAAGAAAGTGAAAACATTTTGTGGGGAAAACTTCACCCCGGGGGGGTTTCCCCGGTTTGGGAATAGCAGTGATGTATAACCCCCCCAGAAAAAGAGGGGCCAAGGGGAAGTTCGGGCGAGAAACAATTTGAGCGATGGTTGACAAAAAAGGGTAGAGGGGGCCAGAAGAGTCAATTTCATGCAGGGCAAAGCTCCTTTAATGGGGGACTTTAACCCCAAGGAGATCGATTAGGAGAACTTGGACCCACATTGGGGGGCCAAAAATACATGGAGGGCTAAGATTATGGAGGTGGAAAGGAAAACTTCATGTGCCAAACCCTAAGGGACAAATACAAAAGAGAGGGGAGAAAGGGTGAAACCCAAGGGGGGGGGAAAAGGGGGGGGGACTTAGAAATTTACCTTGAGTAGTGCAGATATCGAGGACCCTCACATTAGAAAAACCCCCTTTGGGGCCCCGTGACCATGGGGTTTTTAAAAACTTCGAATACACAGTAGACTACAAGGGAGGGGGGAAGCAGGAAGGCCAGGACGAATTTAAAAACCCAAAAATAAAAAGGGAAAGGGGGGCTACACCCGGAATAGGAACTCCTGCACGGGGTTCAGTGGGCAGAGAAAAAAGGGAGGGAAGCCAGTTAAAAGAGGATGGGAAAATGTAGCCCAAAAAAAATGCAAGGGGGGCTGAGGAGAGGTTTGACCCAAGGGTAACGGATTTAAAGAAAAAAACCGGAATGCCCATGTTTTTCCCAAAAGGTTTTCAGGGAGGGAAAAACCAAAGGGGGCTAGGGAATAAGAAATTTAGAAGGGAAAGGACCCAGGAGAATAAGGGGAACAGTCGTAGAGCCCCGAAAAAGAATATGCAAGATAAGAAGGGAGGCCCCAAAAAAAAATATGAAAATGACTTGCAAACGAAAGCCAAATTAAACCCCAAACTGTTGTACAGCCACATCAGGGGGAAAACAACAATCAAGGGCCAGGTAATCGGCTAAGGAAGGGGGAGGGGAGAAAAACAAGAAATGAACCCTGAAGTATTGAAGAACTCAAAAAGAGATTAAAAAAAGTGTTCCAAAAGAGGAGACAAAAAAGGGCCCCCGCCCCCCGGAGAGGTTTGGGGGACACCACAAGTTTTGGACACAGTTTCACACAACCCAAAAGGGAAAAAGTGAAGAGGCTTCTGAGTGAGCTAGATACCTCAAAGGCCAAAGGGGCCAGATAACATCTCCCCAAGGGTATTTAAGAGGGGGGCAGAGGGGCTAAGGTACCCCCAACAAACCCTTTTTAAAAACATCTATCGAAACCCGGGGGATTGCCTGAGGGAGGAAACAGCAAATGTAGTCCCAATCTTTAAAAAAAAGGGGACACACATGAAACATTAAACAAAACCAAGGTTTTTCCTGACATGTATTGTATGCAAAATCATGGGAAGTTTATCAGGAGAAAAAGTGGGGGAACACCCTAAAAAGGAAAGGGTCTCATCAACAGCAGCCAACATGGATTTTAGGACGGAATCCTGTGTACAAACCTATGGAGTTCTATGACATGGACAGCATAAAAAAGAAAGAGGGGTGGGTGGATTGCTTTTTTGGACTGCAAGAAGGCGTTTGACACAGTTCCACACAAGAATTGGTGCAAAAAAAGGGGACAAAACAGGGATAACAGGGAAGGCACTACAATGGACAGGGGAAAACTGTCAGGAAGACAGCAGCGAGTCAGAGGGGCACCTGTGACCGCGGGGGCCCCCAGGGGGTCAGTCCCCGGGGCCAGTGCTGTTTCGGATTTGTGAACACATGACGGAAGGAATAGACTCTGAGGGGTCCCTGTTTTTGCAAAGACGTGAAAATTGATGAGAAATTCCTCGATTTGAAGACCCGCAGAATACAAAGGGATTGGACAAGGGCCCCAGACCGGGCCCGCAATTGGCCCCTGGGGTTCAATCCCCCCAATGCAAAAATCCCGAAGGTTTGGGGGAAGGGGGAAAAAAGGCCCCAACGGAGTAAAACCCAGGGGGGCGAGGGCTACAAACCTCACCAAAAGGAAAAAGATCTTTTGGGGGAGTATAAAAACCAGGCAAATTTTCCTGAAAGGGGCACATAAAAACCCAAAAAACTGCTGCAAACATATGGGCGCCTAGCAAACCCCGAACGCATTTTCCCCAAACTTAAAAAAGGAATTTATTCAGGACCCCGTTAACCCGGGAAGTTAGGCCCCTTTTGGGGTATGCGGCAACCCGTTTGGGGAAACCCCCACCTAGCCAAGCACGTTAAGAACTAGAGAAAAATGCCAAAAGGTTTTTCAAACAAGGGCTATCCCAGAGGTAAGAGGGTATGTCCCCACGAGGAGGGTTAAGGGAAATCAATGACACACTGGAGGACAGGAGAGAAAAAGGGGGGGGCATTAAAAACGACAAAAACAAAATACTGAGAGGAATTTACAAGGTGGGACAAAGACCGGAAGTTTCCCGAGAAATTGGGCACCGTAACAAGGGGACACAGTTTGGGAAAATGAAGACACAGATGAATTTTAGGGGTGTTGAAGTTTTCTTCAGCCCCAGAGTGTCTTAAGTGGAAAAGTTTTGGGAAGCATTTTTGTGGAGGCAGGATCCATAATAGCTTTAAAAACAAGGTATGATAAAGTCCCGGGTTTAGGGAGATGCCTAGTAGCGATCAGGAAAAAGGCGGGGCCCCGGAGTCGGACCAAAACCCCCCCAACCCCCTTTAAAAACTAGGTGAGTTTTCCCCAACCCCCCAAATTAAAAAAAAAAAAAAACATTTTCCCCAACCCCCAAAAACACACACCCCCCCCACACACCACACACCAAAACCCCAAAACACACAAACAAAACACACCCCCCAACACATCCCCCCCCTCACCTCCCCCCCCACAAAACACACACAACCCCACACACAAGCCCCCCCCCCCCACACACACACCCACACACACCAAAACCAACCCCACCCACTAAAAAAAAAAAAAAAAAAAAAAAAAAAAAAAACGTTTTTGGGGGTGAAATATAAATGAATTAAGGTGGGGGTTTTTTGCAACTGGACCCGACGACTCTGTCTAAGATACTGTGTTTTTTGTTGTTTAAAGTTCTGTTGGGTGTGGGAAATTAAGGGAAAAAGGGAAAATTAATGTTGTTTTTAATTTTGGGGGGTTTAAAGGGGGGCAGTTTTTTCCCCTGAATGTTGTGGCCCCCCAAAAGGGGTTTTTTTTCAGTCCTAATGTTTATGGATAAATTTAAAACTTTAATTTAATGTTTGTGGGGGATGTTTAACCCCTAGCGGGAAATTATTCTGTACATAGTATTTAAAAGTAGTTTAAATTCCATTTATGTAACTGTTAAAATTGATTTTTTTTTCAGGGTTTAAAAATTTTCCCTTTTTAATTTTATTGATTCAAAAATTTAAATAACTTGGGGTTTACCCATGAACCTTTTAAATTATACCAAAACTGATTCACATTGAAAAAACTTATTTACTAAAATGTAAAATTTTATGGCATTAAATTTTTTTTTTTACAAAATTTAACGGTTATTATTTTACTGAAACCCTATCCCGCCCCAAATGTTTGAAATATTTTTTGAGGGTTTCCCACAAAACCCTAAAGGGAAATTTTTGCTGAGGTATAACTTCATTCAGGGGTACCATTACTTCGTCTGAGAGTTTAGGTGGGCAAATCATTCCCGTCGCCCCCGCTGCACTGTATTATGAGCCCTATCTTTTGTACTTGCTTTTCCCGGGTATCTTATTTCAAATTGTGATATTCCTGCAAGGATAAACATTCTGTTAGGGAACATTTCTAACTGTAAATAGTCGAGATCGTCACCAAACTCACAAACATCTTGTTATAACTCCAGATTATTTCTGTTTTTTTTTTTTTTTTATCAGCAGGAAGTAGGATGATCTCGGTGACTTTCAGATTAAATAACAGAACAAAAAGTAATTCTTAGTTAAAAAAAACAGCAAAGGTGAATGAGGGAGTGAAGTGATGGAGCTGGTGAGAGTGAAGTGTGGAGCTGGTGAGAGTGAAGTCTTGACCTGGTGAGAGTGAGAACACCGGAGATCGTCCCCACAATCTGGCTACAGTTCTTCATGTTTACTTACTTTAAGGAAGGTGTCTCGCCCAGTTTTGATGGATAGTTAATGAATTTCTTGTTTCTTCTTTCTGTTCTGGTTTGCATATAAGATAACGGGTAAATCTTACAAACTTTCCAAGTTCAGTGTTTACAATCATTGTAATTTTTTCAATGTTTGTTCTTTAAATTTCACATGGCGAAGTTGTTTAAAATTCTGTCTCTGTAAGACAAGTATGTCTTAGAAGACAAGTAGAAGGTGACTCTATGTTGACCTAAGATAAACCTGTGGACATAAGATAACACTATGGACCTAAGATAATACTATGTTCCTAAGACAACACTATGGACCTAAGATAACACTATGGACTTAGGATAACACTATGAACTTAAGATAACACTATAAACTTAGGATAACACATTGGACCTAAGATGACACTATTGACCTTAGATAACATTACGGACCAGATGACAACTATTGTCCTAAGAGGACACCTGCTGGACCTAAGAATACAAATATGGACGTAAGCATAAACTATGGACCTAAGCTAACCTAATGGACCTAATAGTATAAACACTTTGGACCTAAAGATTGATTCATGTAACACTCTATGGACGAAGATAATACATGGACTATGATGATACTACATGGACCTTAATATAACTTTATGAACCTTATGATAACACTATGAGATCCTAAGATTATTACTATGGACCATAAGACTATCACTGTATGGACCTAGATAATACTATGGACTAGATGACTCTATGGACCCTTATATAACATTATGAAAACCTAAGTTTGAAACCACTATGGTCCTTAGTATACAATATGGACCTAGTTTAACCTACTCATAGGCCCTATGATAACACTTGGACCGTATTTAAATTATGAACCTTAGATAACACCTATGGACCTTTAAGATAACACTGTGGACCTGACATAAATTATGGGACCGATGTTCTTCATCAAAGACATATTTTCAGCTACTCTGCCATGGGCAAACAATTATGAATTGCTAGAATTAAAATGAAACAACAAAACCAAACCTAATCCATCGATAGTGCAACAATAAAGTGAAGGAAGCTGTGAAGGACTTCGAGTAGCATCTAGGAAGTTGAGAGGGACCTTTGAGGTATACACTTTAGGAAGCTGTGAAGGACCTATGAGTAACCATCTGTTATGCTCATAGCTATTGCGCTATTCCATATTTCCTTCGTTTTCTTCTTCATCGTCTTCTTATTCACACACACACACATACACACACACACACACACATACATCCAAACACAGACACACTACATCCAAAAAGACTAACAACAACAAAACACAAACAACCACAATCACAAACACACACGAACACCACAACCACACACGACACACACACCACACACCACAGACTAACATGTACATTTTATTACAACACGCTAACAAGGCCTTCGTTCTATCTCATTGCCTTAGCAACACGAATAACGTACACTACAACACACCACACATAATCCAAACACAGACACACACAACACACACACACACACACACACACACACCACACACACACCACACACACACACACACACACACACACACACGGCACACACACACACAACACACAACAGCACAACACATCAGACAAAGTACTACACACCACAACCACACACAACACACCAGACACAACCACAGAACACACGACACACACACACACACCACACACACACCACACACCACACACACCACAGACTAGACACCCAGAGCTAAGACGTATGTCCTACGAGGAGAGGTAAGGAAATCAACCTGACGACACTGGAGGACAGGAGAGATAGGGGACAAATAACGACATACAATACTGAGAGGAATTGCTAGGGAAAGACGGTTTCAGAGATTGGACACCAGTACACAGGGGACACAGTTGGAATGCTAACGACACAGATGAATCACTAGGGATGTTAGGAAGTAGATTCTTCAGCACAGAGTAGTCAGTAATGGAATAGTTTGGAAGCGATGTAGTGAGCAAGATGCATACATAGCTTTAAGCAGAGTATGATAAGCTCACGCTCAGGGAGAGTGACCTAGTGCGATCAGTGAGAGGCGGCAGAGTCGGACTCGACCCGCAACTCAACTATTGAAGTACACAAGATGCACAAACTCACGCACTAGGACATACACTATACATCATGAAACCACAACACACTACACCACACCCACACACCACAGTTACACACAGACACACACACACACACACACACACACACAACACACCACACACACACACACACACACACACACACACACACCACACACACACACACACAACACACACCACACACACCAGCACACGCACACACACGCACACCACACAATGCACACACAGACAGGAGAATAAGGAGAACAGTCGTAGAGCCAGAAACGAATATGCACAGATAAGAAGGGAGGCCCAAAGTCAATATGAAAATGACATAGCAGCGAAAGCCAAATCTGACCCGAAACTGTTGTACAGCCACATCTGGAGGAAAACAACAGTCAAGGACCAGGTAATCAGGCTAAGGAAGGAAGGAGAGACAACAAGAAATGACCGTGAAGTATGTGAAGAACTCAACAAGAGATTCAAAGAAGTGTTCACAGAGGAGACAGAAGGGACTCCAGAAAGACGGAGAGGTGGGGCACACCACCAAGTGCTGGACACAGTGCACACAACCGAGGAAGAAGTGAAGAGGCTTCTGAGTGAGCTAGATACCTCAAAGGCAATGGGGCCGGATAACATCTCCCCATGGGTATTGATAGAGGGAGCAGAGGCGCTATGTGTACCCCTAACAACAATATTCAATACATCTATCGAAACAGGGAGATTGCCTGAGGCATGGAAGACAGCAAATGTAGTCCCAATCTTTAAAAAAGGAGACAGACATGAAGCATTAAACTACAGACCAGTGTCACTGACATGTATAGTATGCAAAATCATGGAGAAGATTATCAGGAGAAGAGTGGTGGAACACCTAGAATGGAATGATCTTATCAACAGCAGCCAACATGGTTTCAAGGACGGGAAATCCTGTGTCACAAACCTACTGGAGTTCTATGACATGGTGACAGCAGTAAGACAAGAGAGAGAGGGGTGGGTGGATTGCATTTTCTTGGACTGCAAGAAGGCGTTTGACACAGTTCCACACAAGAGATTGGTGCAAAAACTGGAGGACCAAGCAGGGATAACAGGGAAGGCACTTCAATGGATCAGGGAATACTTGTCAGAAAGACAGCAGCGAGTCATGGTACGTGGCGAGGTGTCAGAGTGGGCACTTGTGACCAGCGGGGTCCCGCAGGGGTCAGTCCTAGGACCAGTGCTGTTTCTGGTATTTGTGAACGACATGACGGAAGGAATAGACTCTGAGGTGTCCCTGTTTGCAGATGACGTGAAGTTGATGAGAAGAATTCACTCGATCGAAGACCAGGCAGAACTACAAAGGGATCTGGACAGGCTGCAGACCTGGTCCAGCAATTGGCTCCTGGAGTTCAATCCCACCAAGTGCAAAGTCATGAAGATTGGGGAAGGGCAAAGAAGGCCGCAGATGGAGTACAGTCTAGGGGGTCAGAGACCACAAACCTCACTCAAGGAAAAAGATCTTGGGGTGAGTATAACACCAGGCACATCTCCTGAAGCGCACATCAACCAAATAACTGCTGCAGCATATGGGCGCCTAGCAAACCTCAGAACAGCATTCCGACATCTTAATAAGGAATCATTCAGGACCCTGTACACCGTGTATGTTAGGCCCATATTGGAGTATGCGGCACCAGTTTGGAACCCACACCTAGCCAAGCACGTGAAGAAACTAGAGAAAGTGCAAAGGTTTGCAACAAGACTAGTCCCAGAGCTAAGAGGTATGTCCTACGAGGAGAGGTTAAGGGAAATCAACCTGACGACACTGGAGGACAGGAGAGATAGGGGGGACATGATAACGACATACAAAATACTGAGAGGAATTGACAAGGTGGACAAAGACAGGATGTTCCAGAGATTGGACACAGTAACAAGGGGACACAGTTGGAAGCTGAAGACACAGATGAATCACAGGGATGTTAGGAAGTATTTCTTCAGCCACAGAGTAGTCAGTAAGTGGAATAGTTTGGGAAGCGATGTAGTGGAGGCAGGATCCATACATAGCTTTAAGCAGAGGTATGATAAAGCTCACGGCTCAGG
>NC_069481.1:26796796-26823331 GCF_026875155.1 Cherax quadricarinatus | reverse complement strand
TCCTGCCATGTTTAATCCTTCAACATTATTCTACTCCTTCTTTAGCTCTAACTCTGTTAGAAAAGCCTGAACCTAATCCCATTTTTTCCCTCCCATTGAAATTTCCCCCCCCCCTTCAGCTTTGTTTCACTTAAAGCCAGGACATCCAGCTTCTTCTCATTCATAACATTCACAATAATCTCTTTCTTATCATTTGCACAACATCCACGCACATTCAGACTTCCCACTTTGACAATTTTCTTCTTTTATTCTTTTTAGTAATTATTACAGGAAAAGGGGTTACTTGCCCATTGTTCCCGGCATATTAGTTGACTTTTACAACACGCATGGCTTACGGAGGAAGGATTCTTATTCCACCTCCCCATGGATATAAAAGGAAAAGTACTAAGAACAAAAACTAAGATAAAATCAAAGAAAACTCAGATGAGTGTGTATAAATAAACGTGTGCATGTATGTGTAGTGTGGCCTAAGTGTAAGTAGAAGTAGCAAGACATACCTGTATTCTTGCATATTTATGAGACAAAACAAAAGACACCAGCAATCCTACCATCATGTATAAACAATCACAGGCTTTCGTTTTACACTCACTTGGCAGGACGGTAGTACCTCCCTGGGTGGTTGCTGTCTACCAACCTACTACCTACAACCTATATATATATAGGCAGAACTTGCGATCATGGCTTAAATAGTAACGCTCATCTTGCCAATAGGACAAGTGAAAATTTGTGTATGCAATAATTTCGCCAAAATCATTCTGAACCTAACGGAAAAAATATATTTCACTGTGTTTGTTTAGTATTAAATTATTGTAAACAAATCTAAAATATATTTAGTTGGGTTAGGCTAAAATTAATTGTTCTTGTTATAATAAGGTTAGGTAAGTTTTCTAAGATTCTTTTGGTGCAAAATTACAAATTTTTTACATTAACATTAATGAAAAAAACATATCTTTAAACGTATAAAAGAAAATTTCAGAAAGGACTTAATTTTAAATGAGTTTTTGCTAATTGACCAGTTTTACATATTCGGCACGACATATATATATATATATATATATATATATATATATATATAATATATATATATATATATATATATAATATATATATATATATATATATATTTAAATTTCATCACTCACACTCATCTTTCATTTTTGCAAACAATCTAGTCGTTAAACCATACAAAAGAAAGAGGTTTGGGAGAGACTGCAAAATACATCAAAAGAAAAAGCAAAGGTACGTCGAGTACACTGGGAACTGTGTTTTGTGTGTGTGTTGTGTGTGTAAGGGGACCAAGAATCTTCAACACATTCCCATCGTGCATAGGGAAAATGATCAACAAAGCCCTGACTGTCCTCAAAGAGAAACTTGATGCGTTCCTCAAATCATTTCCTGGTCGTCCGGGTTATGGTGCATACGTTGCGGTGCGGTCGGCTGTCACCAGCAGCCTGGTTGATCAGGCCATCAAGTAGGAGGGCTGGAGCTAGACCTGCCAGCGGGGACGGTGCTCCTCGTTATCGTCTTCAGGCATAATTTACACCTTGAAAATACAGAAGTGATAAATGCCACTAAAGTCAGTTTCCGACCAGCCGGGCTGTGGCCGCCGTTCGTACGTTGGTTTGCGCTCGGCCAGCAGTAACAGCCTGGTTGATCAAGCCTTGATCCAGCGTGAGGCCTGGTCATGGACGGGGGCGTTGACTCCTTGAACAGCCTCCAGGTATAGACGAACGATAGTCAGAAAAGGTGGGGCCCTGGAGATGGAACTCAACTCGTGCAAATAAAAGTTGGACGAGTACAATGGCAACTAGCGCATACAACACACATAGTGACTATAAACAAGTGCCAGTGACAAATGGTTAACTAACAAACACATATACTAGAGCGCGCACAAACACTTCTATGATTTAATGTTAATGCAATTAGTTACGTGTTTTGTGTAGCTGATTGAACTGACATTTTTATGAAAAAAAATATTCTACGTTTTGTGTGAGCTCAGTAGTCGTGGGTGCAGAAGAATGTTGTCAAGATAGTTCATATTTACTGAACCATCAATACCAACCAGGCTTTTTCACTTTTTTAACGTCTCTCTCTCTCTGTCTGTCTCCCCTCTCTCTCTCTCTCTCTCTCTCTCTCTCCTCTCTCTCTCTCTCTCTCTCTCTCTCTCTCTCCTACATTTCTTCTGATGAAATATGACAGGGAAACATAGTTTTGTCCACGCTACGTAACTGTCATATATAATAGGGTAGCAAAACCAGGTATATCTGTTGTTTCCGGTTTTGATAAAAAAAAAAATACTACTATTCTCCTCAAATCATCATCATCCATTTTCTCCATCTTCCTCCCGATCTCCTTCCTGCCCCTCTTCTTCCTCTCTCCCCATCTCCTTCCTCTCTCCCCATCTCCTTCCTCTCTCCCCATCTCCTTCCTCTCTCCCCATCTCCTTCCTCTCTTTCCATCTTGCCTTGCCTCCTTCCCACTCTTTGTCCCTTTCCCTACACCCGTCCTACCTGGAGTTTTTTTTACCAAAGAGTGAACGCCCCCGCGACCCGGTCCCAAACCAAGCCTCCCAGTGAATGACCTGATCAACCAGGCTGTTGGTGCTAGCAGCACAAAGTTTAACGTAAGTATCACAGCCCGGCCACTCAAGCACTGACTTGAGAAAGTTCGGTTCCTTCTTGAAGACTGCTAAGGGAAGACATCGAAAAGTCTTGGTCCATTCACACTTATTGAGTTTTCTCCTATTGCATTCAATACACCCCTTGCTTTATATTGAATGTATTTTCCACCGTCCGTGAGACTCTTACTTTCATGGGGAACGATTTGTGTGTACAGATTTAGGACCAGTCGTATAATTTTCCAGGTGTAGATTATAATGTATCATTCTCGCCTTGTCCTCATTCCACCCTTTCCCTCCCCATCTCTGTCGTTCCTCCATCTTAACCCTACCTATTCTTTCACTCCCCCTCATCCTATCTCCCCACTATCTTAGGCAACTCTCCCTCCATCTGGTGAAAACCTGGCATATGATAACGACACCTGACAGATATTTAAGACATTATTGGTAGGCTTCGATGCTGAGACCAATAATAAATGTCCTAATGGGTTTCTCATTGTCTTTAAACTCCTTCCCCCCTCCCCCCGTCATTGCCCTTCCTCCAATGCTAGTGTAAGTCGAAGTGCTTCTCTACGTTTTAGTTAATACTTCTAGGGAATACCAGAGCTTTTCTGGGGAGAACAAAAGCAAGTAGTTTTAGCGTTTTGCTAAGTTTAAACCAGTGTGTTCCCAAGGTCGTTATAATAGATATTGTTAAGACACATGTGCAACATCTGGGTATCTTTATTGTAGACGTTTCGCCATCCAGTGGCTTTATCAATACAAATTCTAGGACATAATAGTTATTTCTAGTATTTGTATTATAATGAATTAGCCGGAGTGATGGACGTAGAACGTCTACAATTAAGATTTACCCAGATGTTTGCCAACACTTGTCTTCAATTTCATCTTGTCGGTAATATATACCATTCTTACATAATAGATATTACCGTGTTGCCGTGCCAATAAACAGTGTGATTGAAAGAGTGAATGAAGAACACAGCTGTTGAAGTGTTAGAATAGGGCCCGGAAAATTAATGACGAGAAATGTTTAGAATGTACCACCAGACAAGCCTGTCCGGGCTGCGAGAGTAGAACTCTTGAAAGTCGTCAGAGTATATCAAAAGTATATCTAGGAGTTATGCTGGAATGAAAACAATAGCGGCAGGCTAATTGGAGCCTCAGGTACCAAGTCCAACCAAGCTCTTCCAGCAGCAACTAGCACTGTATCGTCTTTTGTATTTGTAAGAATACAAGGTCTCAAACTAAAACAATGAATTACCTTATATCAGTAGTCTCCTTGCTGAGTCAAGTGCAGTGTTTGTAGTTTTCACGGAGACTAACGTAAAAGACTATTTTAACAACCACCTATGAATTCCTAGATACAACTTATTTAGACGCGACCGGGAAAACAGGCGTTAAAGTGGAGAAAATTGAAAACCAGAATCTAGTTGTTGTGCCTTGTGTATAGAAAAGTGGATACAGTTTCGCAGCAGGTCAAAGACCAACTATTGGAAATCGGACTGCCTTGAAAGCCAATCAAACCCGACTCGAGATATCTTGTTGCTTGGTGACGTTAATTTGTGACTGAAGCTAATGTGAATGAACAGAGTAACACACAAAAATCATTAAACCTCTACGGTAGCTATAGTTACAGCTACAACAAGGAAAATGATTGGTTGAATAACTCGAAAATTCAAGACAAGTGGTGCTGAGCCAGTGATAACTCATGAAGTGACTTGTTCTCTCCAGGTTAGAATACTGCTGTATACTCACGACCCTCTTTAAGACAGGAGAGAATGGTGAGTTAGACAACATACCGACAACTTTCACTGCCCGTGTACGTTCAGACATCTGAACTACTGGAAACAATTGAAGTCTGTTGAACTATACTGCTTGGAAAGCATCCTTCAGGTATGCCCCATCCTACTTTTCTCTATCCTTGCCCTTCTCCCCGATACCTGTATTCGCGAGTATCATGATGCCACACACGCAATAGCTGCCATAAATGGCCGCTGCTGTGTCTTCAGTGAGAAAAGAGCTTCGTTCGGCTGAAAATTTGCATTTTTAACCTTTTGTCAAAGTAGAATGATGGAGCTATAAAGATGTAACTTCCTTCTTTGCCTTTGTGAAGAAAATGAGCTTATCTATACGTAGTTTATTTCTTGTCATGGGTTTTAGGAAAGAAAATGAGGTTATCTCCATCAGTGTTCTTCATACTTTTTTGTTCACCTCCTACCACTCAGCGCACTAATATCACGTACCTTCACTACTTTATTACTACGACCCAGTGTAATAATATCACCTGCTTTCATTACTTTATTACTACGACCCAGTGTAATAATACGTATCACCTACCTTCACTACTTTATTATTACGACCCAGTGTAATAATATCACCTCTCACTACTTTATTCCCACTATCCAGTGTAGTAATATCACATCCACTGTATTACCACGACATATTATATTATTCCATCGACTAGTATACTCTGATACATAAAAAAAAAAAAACAGCAAGTAAGCTAATTTAAAGCTTTCACTTCTCTGAGTTACGTCATAATGTACTTATTCAAGGGGACCATTCTATTATTTAAATATGCAACAAATAAAAATGGTATATCGCTTTGAAATTGACCTTTTTAGGGCGACTGGTGGTCCTGCCTATTTCTTGCCCCTCAGTTAAAAGATTCCCTGCCAAGCATACCTGGAGGTTATTCCGGGGATCAACGCCCCCGCGGCCCGGTCCATGACCAGGCCTCCCGATGGATCAGGGCCTGATCAACTAGGCTATACTGCTGCCGGCTACGCAGTCCGACGAATCGACCCACAGCCCGGCTTGATCCGGCACTGACTTAGGTATCCTTTCAGCTCTCTCTTGAATGGCAGCCAGGGGTTTATTGGCAATTCCCCTAATGCTTGATGGGAGGCTGTTGAACAGTTTTGGGCCCCGGACACTTATGGTGTTTTCTCTTAGTGTACCAATGGCGCCCCTACTTTTTATTGGCGGCATTTTGCATCGCCTGCCCAGTCTTTTACTTTCGTAGGGAGTGATTTCTGTGTGCAGATTTGCATAGATCAGTAGGCCTGCTGCAATGCTTTGCCATTCATGTATTCTTAGTTTCTTGTAGGCTTGTTCCGCATATTTGCTTCTTCGTTCACGTATTTGTTGATGTTATGACCTACAACCAGCTTGGTCAGTTAAAATTATTAGCCCAGTAGTTAAGGGAAAGTATCATGTATCTTATGATAGAAATATAGAAATACTGCTGCGGGACAAAGACCCGAACCCAGGCACCTAACTCCCCACGAGGGTAAGGAACCAAAAGACGGAGCCCTTATCCAATACACCAGCAATTCTACGTAACGTTAGATAGCCAGCTGGATCACTACCATGTTTCGCGTCCTAATGCAGACACCTTTGAGAATGTCTAACTGGAGGGTAATTCTGGACCAACACCCCTTCGGCTCGGTCGTGACCAGGCCGCCTGGTGGATCAGGGCCTGATCAACTAGGCCGTTACTGCTGGCTGCCCATAATTCAACGTGCGAATCACAGCCCGGCTGATCCGCACTGACTTAGGTATCTGTTCCAGCTCCCTTCTTGAAGACAACCAGGGGTCTATTATGTAATTCTCTTTATGCCTGGTGGAAGGCTGTTGAACAATCTTGGGCCCCGGACACTTATTGTGTTTTCTCTTAGTGTACTAATGGCGCCCCTACTTTTCACTGGGGATATGTTGCAACTGCCTGTTCAGGCGTTTAGCCTTTTCCGTTAGGGAGGTGATTTCTGTGTGCAGAATAGGACCAGTCCCTCTTAAGATTTTCCAGGTGTAGATTATGATGTATCTCTCGCCTCCGCTCCAGTGAGTACAAGTTAAGTGCTTCCAATTAAGGTGTTTGACGGAACTTATATATGCAGTAAAGGTCCTCTGTACATTCTCTATATCTGCGGTTTCACCTGCCTTGAATTGAGATGTTAATGTACGGCAGTATTCCAGCTTAGAGAGAACAAGTGATTAAAAAAAGATCATTGGCTTGGTATCTCTTGTTTTGAGAGTTCTCATTATCCATCCTGTCATTTTCCTCGCAAATGTGATTTGACTCCTCCAAAAGTCCACTGATGAAAGGTATTTTGTTGGTGGATGGCTTAAGGCCCTGAATATTAGCAAATATAAATGAGGTCGTGTTGCGTGTTTGTTAGGGGATTTTTGTTGTTGGCATAAGTATTTTGTGGTTCTGGAGGACCTTGGTGCCAGCTGTGCCTCCAGTCCAACAAGGCTCCAAAGTGGTAAACTATTTTGGTTATTTCTTTCCATTTACTTGGAGTGGGGTTGTCATAACTACCATGGTTTGTTTTACGGGGTCTGTACCTCCTAGTCCCTTTTAAATGGTGTTGAAGACTGACGAGTGGCACATTTGCGGATGGAAGATTTTGCAGGAGGTAGAACGACACATTGCTTTAGACAGGTCTTAGCATTTTTTTTTGGGGGGGGATGCTCAAGTTCATGTCCCATTTGTTTGTTTCCCTATATTCATGCTTACAGATGTCCCAATCAAAGAAATTTGAACCTAATTTTGGTTTGAGTTGGATAAAATTCGGGTGGAATGATTCCCAATTTGTGCAGATCCTAGAACTTGCCCCACAATCTCAGTAGTCAACCAAGAGATACCACTATCTGTTTTCCAACCATTTGCCCCGGAAGTAGGACTCATCCTCTGCACATCTGTAATGGGGGATATGGTTGAGTCTTTTAGCTGAGTTCGATTAGCCCTAAAGCAGGGAGCTGAGTCTGGGTAATCCCTACTATTTCATTCTCCTTCTGTCATTGTCCTGCCCCTCATGATGCACAATAAGGGCGGACGATTAGAGTGAGGGAACATAAATTAGCTAAAATTGGCTACACCCCCAATTTACCTGGCAATAGAAGAGATATGGTTTTGGTCATCTTGCGCCCATTTAATGTTTTATCTAAGAGGTATTTTGGTGTATGGATAAGATGTCAGGCGTCGTGGTTCACGTTCCCCATCTTTGTGGGTAGCTAGGGACCAGAGTTCGATTCCAATCCACGCAGGGAGTATTCTATGCAATATAACACAAGTTTTCGTGGTTGTATTGATGTCACTAGCGTGATCATCACTACGAATACGGAGGACATTAAAATTAGCTAGGATGTACTATCTCAGGCCTGGAAGCCATTTTCCAAGATAGCGTCCAGACGTATGGAGAAGGAGCGAAGGAGAAAAGGGAGGAAAAGGTAGGTAAGGAAAGGAAAGTAGTATTTTAATGGCAAGGAGATATGGGATTGGCCTGAGTGGCGGGGACCACGGGAGGGAACCGGATGATCTTGGCCCAGGTTCTATTGGCTTTACCATAACCTGTCCTCTCAGAGGCGTCACCTGGCGCACCATCATACACAACACACACACACACACACACACACACACGAACACACACACACACACACACACACAAACACAACACACGGACACACACACAACACGACACACACTGACACGGACGCGCGCACTACGACACACACACCACACACACACACACACACACTCACACAACACACACACACACACACACACACAACACACACACACACTCACACACACGAACACACACGACACACTACACACACACGCGCGCGCGCTCACACACCACACACACAACACTACACACACCACACACACACACACACACAGCCACACTACCACACACACACACACACTACACACACACACACACACACCACGGTACACACACACACACACACACACACACACACACGGACACACACACACACTCACACACACACACACAACACACACACGGAGACACAACACGACACGACACACTGACTTCACACACACTCACACCACACACACACGAGACACACCACCCCACCACACACCACCTACACACACCCCACAACACACACCACACACACACCACCACACACACACACACACACCACACACACACAAACACACCCCAAACACACACCACACACACACACCACACACTCTAACCACACACACACACCACACACACACCACACACACACAACACAACACACTACACACCACACACACACGGCAAGGTTAGTTTTCCAGAGCTAAGGGGACTGTCTATGAAGAAAATTAAGGAATCGGCCCTGACGAACACTGGAAGGACGGGAAGGAGGGTCAGGGAGACAGATAACGACATATAAAATACGGCGTGGAATAGACAAGGTTGACAAAGACAGATGTTCACAGGGGGGACAACAGAAACAAGAGGCCACAATTGAGGTGAAGACACAAATGAGTCAGAGAGATAGTAGGAAGTATTTCTTCAACAAGAGTTGAAGGCATGAATAGCCTATAAAATGACGTAGTGGAGGCAGGAACCATACACAGTTTAAGACGAGGTTTGATAAAGCTCATGGAGCGGGGAGAGAGAGGGCCTAGTAAGCAACCGGTGATGAGGCGGGGCAGGATCAAGGACTCGACCCCTGCAAACCACAAATAGGTGAGTACAAATAGGTGAGTACACACACACGGACACACTCACACACACACGGACACAACACACACACACACACGGAGACACACACACACACGTAGGACACACACACGTAGACACAACACCCACTGAGACACACAACTCACACCACACACACACCACAGACACACACACATCCACACACACCACACACACCTCACACACACACACTCCACACACACAACACACACACACCACACACACACCACACACATTCAACACACCACCACCCACAACCACACACACCACACACGCCACACACGAACAGCACACACCACACACAACACACAAACACGACACACACCCCACAACACACACACCACACACACACACTCACACACACACACACACACACACACACCACACACACACACCCACACACACACCGACACACCACACCCACACACCACACACACAGCACACACCACACTCCACAACACCAACACACCACACACACCACACACACACAACACCACACACACCACACCACCTACACACCACACACTCCACACACACCCACACACCACAACACACCCACGACACACCACACACACCACACACACACACACACACCACACACACACACACACACACACTCACACACACACCACACACACACACACACACACACTTTCTCATCCCTCTTTCCATTTACCTCCTGTCTTTCTCCCTATCCACCCTTTCTCTACCACTCTGGCTGGCTGGCTAATGTCACCAACAACTTTAAACGATTTTTTTCTGGCAGGTCGGCAACATTAATTACCGGCCAACTAATGTGACCAAAAATTCTTTCTTCCACTTTCCCTTCCGTAGACAGTAACGTAACCTCAGTGTACTAATTCAAGCGCACTTCAGTTGGATTATTCTGCCTTCTCCCATCTCTTGGTTAACTCTGCACGCTCCCTCTGAATGTACTGCTCTACACTAAATGTACTGCTCTACACTAAATGTACTGTTCTACACTAAATGTACTGCTCTACACTAAATGTACTGCTGTATACTAAATGTACTGCTGTATACTACGGAAAGTACTGCTCTACACTGTTCTGCTGCTCACTACTGAATGTACTCCTGTACAGTTGTATGTACTGCTGTACACTACTGAATGTACTGCTGTACACTGTTGGATGTACTGCTGTTCTCAGTAGTAGTACCAGTTACTGGTAACTGGTTACTAGGAACTGGTACTACTACTGAGACCAGTGGGTCGGTGCTATTTCTACCGGGGAGACCTCATCCACTTCACCGGATCAATCTGTTTCACCAGTTGAGGAGAAAGACCTTAGCTCCCACTGACTTCCCAGATGAAGTCAAGGCGTTTGTTTGACTCTGTTGAACATACGTCGTAAGCCATTGCTTAACCAGTGAGAAGATGGTTATAACGAACTTATTGTCCCATCAATATTCCACTTGAACCTTGGTACTATAGTCCTATCTATATAACTGCATACAGAAGCCTCATTCACAAGTTGCTGTCGCAGAAGAATTGACATCAATCTTTTATGATGGAGTTTTTGCACCTAGCAATTCACCTTGGAATTGCACCCTTGACCTAGCTCAAAGGATGGTACTTGGCGCCCAGTGATTTACTTTAGGAAGTTAAATGCGAAAACTATTCCAGATCGCTTCCCACTCCCTGTACTGGGTGACTTTACTTAACATCAGGGATAACAAAGTCTTTTCAAACCCTGATTTGTTACAGAGGGTTTTGGCAAGTCCCTCTTCATGAGGACAGCCAAGAGCTAACTTCATTCTCCACTCCTACAGGTCATTATCAACTTCCGCCGTATGCGTTTGGATAAACGATCCTCCCCTATCATATCACGTTCTCAGGCCTCCATGACCTAATATCTTTAGAGTCTCATAGGTAATGCACTTATGGTGTACTTAGATGACCGTCATCGTCATGTCTAAAGACGTGGGATACACACTTGAAAAGAACTTGATGTAGTACTTGGTAAGCCTTGAAGAAGCCAATTTAAAGATCAAAGAACTGTCTAAATGTAAATTTTTCAGATCAGAATTAAGTTTCTTGTCACGTATTCACTCCCTAGAGGGGTTACAACTGACCAAAGTAAAGTAACTTGCAGTACTAAATTTTCCAACTCCCAAAACTGCTGATGCCGTAATATCCCTTTGTGGGTTAGCATGTTTTTATAGATCTTTCTTTGCCAATTTTTCTTTCCATAGCTGCTCCTCCTAACTGAGTTGCATAAGAAAGATGCTCCTTTGGTTTGGACCTTCCTTCAAGAAAAGCATTCCAAACTTTAAAAAAGAAAAGCAACATCTGCTCCAATTTGAAATTTTTCAGATTTTTCTAAGCGCCTTCTATCTGACACCTGATGCTAGTTCTATTGCATAGTGCCTGTACTAGCTCAGAAGACTGATGGCAAGTACAACGCAGTTGCATTTGCTAGCCGAGTCCTTAACAAGGCCTGAACGTAAATTATACAGTAACTGAGGCAAGAAACTTTAGCAATAGGTATGGTCTTTAAAAGCACATCCGAGACATTATTAAATCATACTCTGTTTCATGTATTGACAGAACCATGCCCACTGATACCTTTTTTATTCCAAGAACAAACAAACCCTACTGGAAGGTTAGCCAGATGGACCTGACTATCCAAGATTCATTCCCACCCTTTGAAACACTTACCTGCAAGTCTAATGTAGTCGCAGATGCCTTATCACGACATGTTTAGTATAGTAACTGCAGACCCTCCATTTAGTGCTGAGGATGTAAAGAAGGCTCAACGAACAGATCCCATGTCGTCTGGTGTGATTCGATCCCCTGCTCCAGAAGATCTTATTCTGACGTGAAGCCACACACCTCATCATGACTTGTCCAGGAACCAAAATTAACTGTATCGAACAGCCGAGGTGGGTACTCCTCTAGCAGAAGAGTAAACTAGTTGTAATTCCACACGTCACTCTATGAATGTAGCCTTACAGCTTAGTTCACAGATGTACCAGGCAAGGTGTTGCACACCCTGGTATGGATCGTTCATTAAAACAAGCCAGATTGAAATACTTTAGGCCTCGTATTGGGCATCTGATATTTCTGAGTATGTTTATGAAATGTAGTGTCTGCATGCAACATAAAGGTAAATCAAGGTCCTAATCCAATCCAAGTGTATCCAACCACTAACGAACCTTGGGAAAGAGTTGCGCTAGATTTGTTTATCTAATTTTCCAATGTTCCCCTCCAGGCAACAAACATCTGTGGTGTTATGGTAGATCATTTCACCAGATATTGTTAGTTTATACCTATTGCAATAAGACTGCCGAGACAGTAGCTAAAGCGTGTAAAGAACGCATTTATCTGCAAGGCATACCACCCCTAGTCCCTAGTAACAGATAATGGAGGTGAAATTCTGTAATGAGATTCATGAAAATTTGTCCCTTGTAACATGATCTCCTAATCCACCATTGTTCCCTCATTCATTCTGCCAGCAATGGGTTAGCGGAAAAACGAACCAATAGAGAAGTACTTTGATGTCTTGAGAGCCACTCTCAATCCCAACAGTGAAAAACATGGGGTTGAAGTTATACCTTATGTTCAGTGTGCGATAAATTCTGCTTACAATGTTTCTATAGTTGGACACTCCACATTATGCCATTGTACGGTGAAGATAAACATTGCTTATGAGTTTGGTTATATTCAATTCCGAAACCAAATTACAACCCTGCTGATTTTCATAGCAACTCGTACCAGCTTGAGCTTCAAAGTGTTTTTTTAGAAAATCCCGTGAACACTTCATAAATCAACACAGAATTTACAGAGTCGCCAAACACGCGAGCAAAGACATCCAAAATCAAAGTAGTCGAGAGTTATGCTGACTAACTTTAACAAAACGTCCCTGCAATGCCTAAGCTTGATCAAAAGTTTGGTTGTCCTTATTGAGTAGTTTGTACATATCACTGGTAATAAGTATAAAGGTTAGAGAAATTAGTACTGGTCAGTATAAAGAATCGCATGTAGATCATATGAATTTAGTATGTGATGATAATGAAGTTTCCACCAACCCAGACTAATGTGACAGACCCTGACAATCCTCCCTGATCCTGTACTCTCTTCCTCTGATACACAGTCAGACGATTCAACCTGAAATGTCCGTTATTTCCATACGTACTCGACAGGTATTGAGAATCCTCAAGTATCATTTGTTACTTTCAATTAGATTTGCCTCAAATACAGCAGAGTTAGCCAGTGCAACAGAGTTTTGATTCGTCCTCAAGATGACACCCCATTACTGCTTATGTCAATCTCACCCTAGCAGAGATTGGGGTTAAATGTACATACCTTATAGATGAAAAATTACGTATCAACTTAATCAGTGTTAAGAATTTTTTTTTTGTGTTCACATTCTCTCCGAGATTCTAGAGTTAACAGTCAGATTTGAGTGCAACCGAATCTGCCTTTCTGTTAAACACTTCTTTCTTGTATATATTTCTCCTCAGAATCCGTAGATCACAGGAATACTGATCGATCGATCGAGAAATTTTTTTAATCACTTTCATTGTGTAATCTCAACGTTGAGTTTCTTTGATGAGTTTGCATATTATACCTTGTATTGCATTACTGTTTCAGTTACTTAACTTCCATTCCAATGTTCTACTTTTGTATGTTATAATTGTTCAAAGTTGTTTTGTGTACTTTGACATTGTATAGAATCACAGCCCAAGCCGTACACCGCCATCTCTATTTTGTATTATTTGTATGTTGGGACGTCATACATTAGCGTCGCCGAGCTCTCAGTAGTATACCAGTTCCTAGTACCAGTTACCAGTAACCAGTGTAACAGTAGATGACTAACTACCAACCGTCGTGTGAATCATGACTATAGCATATTGCCCCCCTGCTGACCATAGCAGATTTCAAACACCCCACCCATAGGCAACTATGATTCAGTCAAAGATAGGGAGTAGAGAGAGGCAGTCGGCTGTTGTGCCTCCCCAATTACTTTCCGTTATATTAAAACTACTACCACACCCTACATGAGTATTTTAAACCCATCCACGTTAAACGAAACCCACATGCCACTGTACACTACTGAATGTACTGCTTGCACACTACTGAATCTACTCCTTGTACAGTTGAATGTACTGTGTACGACTACATTGATTGCACCACCTGTACCCAGCTGAATTACTGTACACTACTGAATGTACTGCTGTAACACTGCTGAATGTACTGTACTGTCAGTCATAGTTTGCTGATCCCTGGTGTTGTATAGCATATCAGTATCACCCCATGTGCTTTAGATAGGAAATCCCTAGGCCGTGACTGTGTGACATCATGGGATGCACATGTGTACGTTCGTACCTCTGGCCACCTTCTCAGTCGACACTTAGACATCAGGCTAGAACACGGCGAAGGCAGGGCTCCATCTCCCTTTCCCAGAGTCTGACCGTATTTTGTTACCATCCAACAAGTGTGTCAAATACTATATCGTTTACCATCCATAACAAGTGTGTTCTAATATATTGTTAACCATCCACAAGTGTGTCTACCTCAACCCTCGATATTCTCCTTTAAGAACCCCACGATAGTACACTTACTAAATGTACTCCCTGTACGCTGCAGAATGTACTGTAACACTACTGAATGTTCTTTTCTCCTGTACACTGCTTAATGTAGCTGCTGTACACTACGAATGTACTGCTATTCACTATTTAATGTACTGCTGTACCTGCTGAATGTACTGTTGCAACACTGCTGAATGTACTGCTGTACACGGCTGAAATGTAACTGCTGTACACTATATGTATTGGCTGTACCTCTACTGAATGTACTCCTTTACACTGCTGAATGTATTGCTTTACACTACTAAATGAACCTGCTGTACACGACTGAATGTACTGCTGTAAACTACTGAATGTACTGCTTTAACATACTGAATGTAACTGCTGTACACTACTGAATGTACTTCTGTACACTACAGAATGTACTACTGACACTATGAATGTACTTGCAGTACACTACGAATGTACTACTGGACCACTACTAATGTACACTTACACTACTGAATGTACTGCTGTACACTTCTGAATTACTACTGTACACTACTGAATGTACTGCTGTACACTACTGAATGTACCATACTGCCCCATTTGTTTTATTATTTATTTTTTTCCCCATTTCAGGTAAGGCTGTGGACTTTTGAGACGTTAGCGTGAAGGAAAACATTTGCTGTTGTGATGTGTTGTCTTTGCAAGTTAATTTATTTGATGTACTCACCTCGCTGTTGAAATGAACATACCAGTCCAACTCTTTGTGATCTTTGCCTGCTCAGCAGGCATTTGAACTGGAGAGGGACGTTGGAGAAGGACGGATGGAGAGGGGATGGATGGAGAGGGAGGGTGGAAAAAGATGGTTGGAGAGGGAGGGTGGAAGAAAATGGTGGAATAATTTAAGGTGTTTTGGTTACGTAGTTTTGAAGATCGATTTGTATAAAAAGTAGCTTAGTTTCTTTGTCTTAATAGATTATCGCTTGGCCTTGGTATGCAGATCAGTCCTTTAGTCTTGAGTAGAGATCAGTCGCTACTCCTTAGCCTTGATAGATCAGTCCCTTAGTCCCATAGCCTTGGTAAGAATTATTATAATTATTATAAATCATGGGGACCTTGTAAAAGATCAGAATAGTGTTCAGTCCCATAGCCTTGATTGAAGGCGTTCACGTCCTTTATCCTAGAGGCATTAAAATGGAGACTGACGCATTGGGGTTAGAAATAAGGTAGAAAAGTTGGAGACAGTGTCACAAATTGAAGGAGCCGGCTAGTGGTAGCAGATAAAGCTGTATAGCAATAAGTTGTGGACTTTCTGAATAATTTTCTTATTACATATTTTGATGTTACAGAGCATGAAGTAGGTTTTGCAGTGTCTCGTCTACAGTGTATAGTTTTGCTATATAATGTTTAAGTTTCAACATGAATTGTAGCAGATACAACGTTCTTTGGATATTATAAACACTTACCACCGTGAAGAAATATTTTACCTAGCAATCTTCGGCAACCGTGTTTTTTGTAAGTGTATAATTATGTGAACCGGTAGCAACTCGTCCACATGTGGTGCTGATACACGACAACCGGAACTGAGAGTAATGGACGATGGAGACTCGAGCAACTTTAAGAATACTGTCAGAGAGAGAGCCCAGGGAGGACATATCATGGCTTACCGGTACAAAAAGTTCCAGAGTTAGTGCTCTAGGTTCATGATCTTTTGAAATGCAGGGAGAGGGAGCCAGGAACACAGATTGCAAGACTGAAGACGAAAATAAGCCACGGAGGAGGTTAAGAAAGTAACCTTTTTCACTCTCAGGTAGTACATGACGCAGTGGCGGAAGCAAAACACTATGAAACACTATAAAATAGTTTTCAAAGAGTATAGATAATCGAATCCTGGAAGTATAGAGTCGGTAAAAAACGATAAAAAAGTGTTCATTGGCGGGGCCAAGTGCAGTGAACCGACCCAGACAAACAGCTAGGTGAGCACAAGAACGAACATTGAGAATGCACCCACAATATCTAAGGTATGACTGTGTTTTATAAGATGCCTGTTATACAATGGTTGGACAGCGTATATGCTCACTGTTTAGTTCCTTAAAACCCGAAAAATTGGTAAAAAAAAAAAAAATGTAAAACCACATCTAGGTGAATTTTTTCAGTAAAGTCTGGGTTAGTGGCCATACACGGCCAAAAACCAGTAAGTAGCCCTTAACACAGTACCCGAGACCAGGTTGTGCACGTCTTACATATTAGGTACCCAGCAGAGAGAGAGAGAAGAGAGAGGAGAGAGAGGAAGGAGGGATGGGCAGGAGCCAATGACTCGACCCCTGCAACCACAAATTAGGGAGTACATACACAGAGACGAGAAACCACAGAAGAGGTAAGCACTGGAAAAAAAAGTGTAAGAGAAGATGGTTGGTATGTGAGTGAATTGTTTTAATCTTATTCCTCCGTTAAACCTTAACGAAAAAACGAGTAACACGAAATGTTTGGGAAGCGTTGCTTAGGTTTAATGTGGTGGTTCAGTTTATATGCAGTGTGGGGTACGTGCTTCCTGGCAGGTGCTTAAAGGCGTGACATACTTGTGACTGTTTTCGTCGCAGCAGACTCAAGCCAGGCGTTCCATGTGTGACCGTCTGTTCAGGTCAGGCTGTTTCTCTATCTTAACCCTGCTTATCAGGCACTTGCAGGAGCAGTGATCTAGTTTCCTCATCGAGAACTTCTAACTTCGTTCTAGTAATATTCTGATATCTGTTGGGAATAGGTTGAAGAGTCTGGACCATGATCGATAAAACAACGTTCCTCTTAATACGCCTATGCGTCCCGGCTTTTCAGTGGTTTTTTTCCTATTGAAACAAAATTTCAACACCAGGTAATATGTAATTAGGTGAAGTTTTGATGGAACAGTTGACAAGTACAGGTGACCTTTTCCGTTTTTATTACACATCCATTTCAGTAAACTGTTATCCTGAGAAATAACTTACTAAGTTTCTCTGATCAACTTCAAAATTCCAACACTTATTTACCTTCTTAGAAGAAAGTTGGAACTGATAATGGAGTTGTAGTGGCCATTTTGTCACTTTTTAACTTAAAAAAGGATAGTATTAAAATATTACATAACTGGAATTTTACTTCCTGGGTGTCCTTTGATGCCCCCCCCCCCCCCTTTCAGGGCTTTTTAATCCAAGGATTTTTGGGCTTAGATCCTCCGCTTCCTTGGCTAGAATTTGAAATCGCCCATTCTGCAGGTTCTATGACCCATATGGATTTAGGGCTTTCCCATGTTAAACTAAACTGTGACGGCATCACCTTTCAATGCTGATGCGTCCGTAGACATGGATGAACGTGTCTTGGGTTTAGGCTGTGTAGGTGCAAATTGGTTGGATCTGTCACTAACTGGAGAATGTCTCGCAATGATCACCTTCAACTTTTAGTGCTGATGTGTTTGTTTCTGGAGGAAGCTTTCTCTTGATATTAGGTCAACCTGGAATGGTATTCCGGGGATTAGCGCTCCCGCGGTCGCCCGGGGGGGTTCCCGACGAGCCTCCCGTAGATCAGGGCCTGATCAATCATCGTACTTGATGCTGCACTTAGTTCCCAACATACGACCATACCCGGCTGATCCCGGCCTGACTTTAGTTATCTGTCCCAGCTCCCTCTTGAAGACAACCTAGGGTCGTGTAAGTTTTAAATATCCAGCTTATTAATCAAATTGGTTTGTGTGAAATATCTGGAGAATGTGTCTCTGATCAAAATAAGTCACTATGTGTGACTATTAGTTTATCTAGTTAGATTAAACAATAGGCTTTTATATGCTATAACATGTTTCCCTCAATATCCCATTGATAAAAGATAAACCCAAATCTTAAATTAAATTTAAAACTTGCGTATTTATAATAAAATTGGTCATTTAATCTTAGAGAAGAAGTTTGGAATGGAATGATTGAGGACTTTAAAGTAGGGTACAGTTAAATTTTTTTAAGACATTGGAAAAATTAAAAATGCTGCTGTTCATGCGATAATTTCTGAGTGGTATATCTGATTATCCTGCAACCCCGATCATGCTGATATCTTGATAATCCAACTTATGAATAACTTCAAGTTTATATCCGGATGTATTTTTATGACATCCGTTTCTCTCTTCAGAAAACAAAAAGAATATCTCTTCAACTTAGCTTCAAACCTTGTGCTATCTTACAAACAGGGTAACGGGGTTTGGACCCATTGTGAGTGAGTCGTAAAACTGGAGGCCAGTGGAGTTTTCGACTCACTCACCATGTGTTCAAACCCCCCCAACAACCTGTACCCTGTTTGTTTCAGGATCGTGGTTATTACGAGTTCGTGAAGAAAATGGGAGAGTTTCTATATGGTGGCTTTCGAATTCATATTCTGATTCGTTTCAAATCTCAGCTTTAATATGTTAATTGCATTGCAAACTTATGTGCCTTCTACACTATTCCAGTCCCGTGCAGCAGGGAGGTACAAGATACTGTGATTGTACAATAAGGAACTTTTCTGTTTCGCACATAGGCACCAAATTTACATCTAGTCTTTCCTGGCTTTTTCTGCATCAAGTAGACAACAGAGAGCTGCTAGGAATGGGTTTTGTGTAGGAAACTTTTGCGTTGATTGAGACTGACTTTGTTATACAATTTTCAGTATCCTTCCATACTTTTCCTGGGTTTACCTATTGACTTTTTATGGGTTACCAGTCATGATCCATTTCTCAAATGCCTTTGTAAAATCCTATAGAACATACGTGCATTGGTTTTTCTTCTACGTCCCCCCCCCCCAAGTGATTTTTATGATTATGAATTAGGCATAATCTTCCTGCTCAAAAAACCAATATATGACTTAGGTTGTGTAAGTCACGTTTTCCGTAAGATCATTATGTTTCGTCTGAACATCCCTCAGAAAAAAAAGGTAACCCGCGAATTTGTTGAAGCTTTGGTGCCTCTGTCTGTGATTTTTTTGTTTTCGCTCTGGCTGTGCTTTCTTTCCTTTGTGAGGGGAGTTAGGTCTGCCTCGCGGGTTTCACCAGAATCTAAAGCTTCTCCCCCAGAAACACTTGAGTATTTTGTGTTGTATGTACTTTCATGTCTTTATAAATGGCGGTTATTCCAGAAAATTCAGGTCCAGTTTGTGTCGTGGTATGTTAAATATGTTTCTCTTTCCAAGTAGCGCACGATTTGTTTATAACAATGAGTAATTAGTAGGTGGGCGTGCGTGTAGGTGTTGTGGCGTGTGGGAGTCTTCTGTGTATGTAGTAACGTCTGTGGTGTGGGGTATGTGTTTGTGGTGTGTGGCGTCCTGTGGTATTGCTGGTAGGTGTTTTGCTTGTGTGGTAGGTGTTTGTGGTGCGTGGTAGGTGTTTGTGGCGTGTGGAAGGTGTTGTGTGTGGGTAGTGTTTGTTGGGTGTGGTAGGTGTTTGTGGTGTGTAGGTGTTTGTGGTATGTGGTAAGTGTTTGTGGTGTAATGGTATGTGATTGTGTGGTGTGGTAAGTGTATGTGGTGTGTGGTAGGTGTTGTATTTGTGTAGGTGTTTGAGTGTGTGGTAGGCGTCAGTGGTGTGTGGTAGGTGTTTTTGATGAGTGGTAGTTGTTTTGTAGTGTGTCTAGGTGTTTGGGTGTTGTTAAGGTGTATGTGGAGGTAGTAGGCGTTTTGTGGTAAGTTTTTTGTGGTGTGTCGGTCGGTGTTTTGTGGTGTTTGGTAATGTTTCTGTGAGAAAATTGATAACCAGAATCTAGTTGTTGTGGCCTTGTGTATAAAAAAGTGGATACAGTTTCGCAGCAGGTCAAAGACCCAACTATTGGAAATCGGAAACTGCCTTGAAAGCAATCCATACCCGACTCGAGATATCTTGTTGCTTGGTGACTTTAATTTGGTGACTGAATCTAATGTGAATGAACAGAGTAACACACAAAAATCATAAACCTCTACGGTAGCTATAGTTACAGCTACACCTGGAAAATGATTGGTTGATTAACTCGAAAATTCAAGACAATGGTGCTGAGCCAGTGATAACTCATGAAAGTGACTGTTCTCCTCCAGGTTAAATACTGCTGTATACTCACGACCCTCTGTAAGACAGGCGAGAATGGTGAGTTAGACAACATACCGACAACTTTCACTGCCCGTGTACGTTCAGACATCTGACTACTGGAAACAATTGAAGACTTTTGAAACTATACTGCTTGAAAGCATCCTTCAGCAGGTATCCCCATCTACTTTTCTCTATCCGTGCCCTTCTCACTCCCTCGATACCTGTATTTCGCAGTATCTATGATGCCACACACACCGCATTAGCTTGCCATAAATGGCCGCTGCTGTGTCTTCAGTGAGAAAAGAGCTCGTTCGGCTGAAAATATGCATTTTAACCTTTTGTCAAAGTAGAATGATGGAGCTATAAAGATTTACTTCCTTCTTTGCCTTTGTGAAGAACATGGCCCTTTATCTATACGTAAGTTTTTATTTTCTTGTCATGGGTTTTAGGAAAAAAATGAAGGTTATCTCCATCAGTGTTCTTCATACTTTTTTATTCACCTCCTACCACTCACGCACTAATAACACGTACCTTCACTACTTTATTACTACGACCCAGTGTAATAATATCACCTGCTTTCAATTACTTTATTACTACGAACCCAGTGTAATTAAAACGTATCACCTACCTTCACTACTTATTATACGACCCAAGTTGTAATAATATTCACCTCTCACTACTTTATTCCCACTATCCAGTGTAGTAATATCACATCCACTGTATTACCACGACATATTATATTATTCCATCGACTAGTATACTCTGATACAATATAAAAAAAAAAAACAGCAAGTAAGCTAATTAAAGCTTTCACTTCTCGAGTTACGTCAAAATGTTACTTAATACCAAGGGGACCATCCTATATTTAAATATGCAACAAATAAAATGGTATATCGCTTTGAAATGACCTTTTTTTTAGGGCGACTGTGGTCCGGCCTATTTCTTGCCCCTCAGTTAAAAGATTCCCTCCAAGCATACCTGGAGGTTATTCCGGGATCAATCGCCCCTCGGCCCGTCCATGACCAGCCTCCCGATGGAATCTGGGCCTGATCAACTAGGCTATACTGCTGCCGGCTACGCAGTCCGACGAATCGACCCACAGCCCGGCTTGATCCGGCACTGACTTAGGTATCCTTTCAGCTCTCTCTTGAATGGCACCAGGGGTTTATTGGCATTTCCCTAATGCTTGATGGGAGGCTTTGAAGCAGGTTTGGGCCCCGGACACTTATGGTGTTTTCCTTTCTCTTAGTGTTCCATGGCGCCCCTACGTTTTATTGGCGGCATTTTGCATCGCCTGCCCAGTCCTTTACTTTTCGTAGGGAGTGATTTCTGTGTGCAGATTTGCATAGATCAGTAGGCCTGCTGCAATGCTTTGCCATTCATGTATTCTTAGTTTCTTGTAGGCTGTTCTCGCATATTTGCTTCTTCCGTTCACACGTATTTTTGATGTTATGACCTAACAACCAGCTTGGTCAGTTAAAATTATTAGCCCAGTAGTTAAGGGAAAGTATCATGTATCTTATGATAGAAATATAGAAATACTTCTGCGGACAAAGACCCGAACCCAGGCACCTAACTCCCCACGTGGTAAGGGAACCAAAAGAAATGGCCCTTATCCAATACACCAGCAATTCTACGTAACGTTAGATAGCCAGCTGGATCACTACCATGTTTCGCGTCCTAATGCAGACACCTTTGAGAATGTCTAACTGGAGGGTAATTCTGGACCAACACCCCTTCGGCTCGGTCGTGACCAGGCCGCCTGGTGGATCAGGCCTGATCAACTCGCGTTACTGCTGCTCCCATAATTCAACGTGCGAATCACAGCCCGGCTGATCCGCACTGACTTAGGTATCTGTTCCAGCTCCCTTCTTGAAGACAACCAGGGTCTATTAAGTAATTCTCCTTTATATGCCTGGTGGAAGGCTGTTGAACTATTCTTGGGCCCCGACACTTAGTTGTTTTCTCTTAGTGTACTAATGGCGCCCCTACTTGTCACTGGGGATATTTTTGCAACTGCCTGTTCAGGCGTTTAGCCTTTTCCGTTAGGGAGGTGATTTCTGTGTGCAGAATAGGACCAGTCCCCTAAAAGATTTTCAGGAGAGATTATGATGTATCTCTCCCCTCCGCTCCAGTGAGTACAAGTTAAGTGCTTCCAATTAAGGTGTTTGACGGAACTTATATATGCAGTAAAGGTCCTCTGTACATTCTCTATATCTGCGGTTTCACCTGCCTTGAATTGAGATGTTAATGTACGGCAGTATTCCATCTTAGAGAGAACAAGTGATTAAAAAAGATCATTGGCTTGGTATCTCTTGTTTTGAGAGTTCTCATTATCCATCCTGTCATTTTCCTCGCAAATGTGATTTGACTCCTCCAAAAGTCCACTGATGAAAGGTATTTTGTTGGTGGATGGCTTAAGGCCCTGAATATTAGCAAATATAAATGAGGTCGTGTTGCGTGTTTGTTAGGGGATTTTTGTTGATGGCATCAGTAGTTGTGGTTCTGGAGGGACATGGGTGGCCACTGGCTGTGCCTCCAGTCCAACAAGGCTCCAAAGTGGTAAACTATTTTGGTTATTTCTTTCCATTTACTTGGAGTGGGGTTGTCATAACTACCATGGTTTGTTTTACGGGGTCTGTACCTCCTAGTCCCTTTTAAATGGTGTTGAAGACTGACGAGTGGCACATTTGAGGATGGAAGAATTTGCAGGAGGTAGAACGACACATTGCTTTAGACAGGTCTTAGCATTTTTTTTTTGGGGGGGGGATGCTCAGAGTTGCATGTCCCATTTGTTTTTCCCTATATTCCATGCGTACAGATGTCCCAATCATAGAATTTGAACAATTTTGGTTTGAGTTGGATAAAATTCGGGTGGAATGATTCCCAATTTGTGCAGATCCTAGAACTTGCCCCACAATCTCAGTAGTCAAGCCAGAGATACCACTATCTGTTTCCAACATTTTCCCCGGAAGAGGACTCATCCTCTGCACATCTGTAATGGGGGATATGGTTGAGTCTTTAGCTGAGTTCGGATTAGCCCTAAAGCTGGGAGCTGAGTCTGGGTAATCCCTACTATTTCATTCTCCTTCTGTCATTGTCCTGCCCCTCATGATGCACAATAAGGGCGGACGATTAGAGTGAGGGAACATAAATTAGCTAAAATTGGCTACACCCCCAATTTACCTGGCAATAGAAGAGATATGGTTTTGGTCATCTTGCGCCCATTTAATGTTTTATCTAAGAGGTATTTTGGTGTATGGATAAGATGTCAGGCGTCGTGGTTCACGTTCCCCATCTTTGTGGGTAGCTAGGGACCAGAGTTCGATTCCAATCCACGCAGGGAGTATTCTATGCAATATAACACAAGTTTTCGTGGTTGTATTGATGTCACTAGCGTGATCATCACTACGAATACGGAGGACATTAAAATTAGCTAGGATGTACTATCTCAGGCCTGGAAGCCATTTTCCAAGATAGCGTCCAGACGTATGGAGAAGGAGCGAAGGAGAAAAGGGAGGAAAAGGTAGGTAAGGAAAGGAAAGTAGTATTTTAATGGCAAGGAGATATGGGATTGGCCTGAGTGGCGGGGACCACGGGAGGGAACCGGATGATCTTGGCCCAGGTTCTATTGGCTTTACCATAACCTGTCCTCTCAGAGGCGTCACCTGGCGCACCATCATACACAACACACACACACACACACACACACACACGAACACACACACACACACACACACACAAACACAACACACGGACACACACACAACACGACATTAGCGTGCCGAGCTCTCAGTAGTAGTACCAGTTCCTAGTAACCAGTTACCAGTAACCAGTGTACCAGTAGATGACTAACTACCAACCGTCTGTGTGAATCATTGACTGTATTCATATTGCTGCTGACCATAGCAGGATTTCAAACACCCTCACCCATAGGCACTATGAGTCAGTCAAGATAGGGAGCAGAGAGAGGCAGGTCGGCTGTTGGTGCCTTCCCATACTTTCTGTTATATTATGCGTACTACCAGCCTACGTGAGTATTTTTACCCATCCACGTTAACGAAAACCCACATGACACTGTACACTACTGAATGTACTGCTGCACACTTCTGAATCTACTCCTGTACAGTTGAATGTACTGTGGTACACTACATTGAATGCACTCCTGTACCCTGCTGAATGTACTGTACACTACTGAATGCACTCCTGTACCCTGCTGAATGTACTGTACTGTCAGCATAGTTGCTGATCCCTGTGTTGTATAGCATATCAGTATCATCCATGTGCTTTAGATAGGAGATCCCTAGGCCTGTGACTGTGTGACATCATGGGATGCACATGTGTACGTTCGTACCTCTGCCACCTTCTCAGTCGACACTTAGACATCCAGGCTAGAACACGGCAAGGCTGGGCTCCATCTCCCTTTCCCAGAGTCTGACAATATATTGTTACCATCCAACAAGTGTGTCTAATATATTGTTACCATCCAACAAGTGTGTCTACCTTCAACCCTCGATATCTCCATTTAAGAACCCCTACGATAGTACACTACTAAATGTACTCCTGTATGCTGCTGAATGTACTGTACACTACTGAATGTTCTCCTGTACACTGCTTAATGTACTGCTGTACACTACTGAATGTACTGCTATGCACTATTTAATGTACTGCTGTACACTGCTGAATGTACTGTTGCACACTGCTGAATGTACTGCTGTACACTGCTGAATGTACTGCTGTACACTAAATGTATTGCTGTACTCTACTGAATGTACTCCTTTACACTGCTGAATGTATTGCTGTACACTACTAAATGAACTGCTGTACACTACTGAATGTACTGCTGTACACTACTGAATGTACTGCTGTACATACTGAATGTACTGCTGTACACTACTGAATGTACTGCTGTACACTACTGAATGTACTACTGTACACTACTTAATGTACTGCTGTACACTACTGAATGTACTACTGTACACTACTGAATGTACTGCTGTACACTACTGAATGTACCATACTGCCCATTTGTTTTATTATTTATTTTTTTCCCATTTCAGGTAAGCTGTGGTCTTTGGAGACGTTAGCATTGAAGGTAAACATTTGCTGTTGTGTGTGTTGTCTTTGCAAGTTATTATTTGTATGTACTCACCTAGTTGTTGAATGAAATACCTGTCCAACTCTTTGGTGATCTTTGCCTGCTCAGCAGGCATTTGAACTGGAGAGGGACGGTTTGGAGAAGGACGGATGGAGAGGGATGGTTGGAGAGGGAGGGTGGAAAAGGATGGTTGGAGAGGGAGGTGGAAGAAATGGTGGAATAATTTAAGGTGTTTTGGTTACGTAGTTTTGAAGAGTCGATGAGTACTTAGTTTCTTTGTCTTAATAGATTATCGCTTGGCCTTGGTAGCAGATCAGTCCTTTAGTCTTGATAGAAGATCAGTCGCTTACTCCCTTAGCCTTGATAGTCAGTCCCTTAGTCCATGCCTATGGTAGAATTATTATAATTATTAAATCATGGGGAGCCTTGGTAAAAGATCAGAAAGTGTTCAGTCCATAGCCTTGATTGAAGGCGTTCACTCCTTTATCCTAGAGGCATGAAAAGTGGAACTAGCGCATTGGGGTTAGAAATAAAGGTAGAAAAGTTGGAGACAGTGTCACAAATAGATGGAGCCGGCTAGTGGTAGCAGATAATGCCTGTAGCAATAGAGTTGTGGATTCTGAATATTTCTTATTACATATTATAGTTACAGGAGCAGAAGTTAGGTTTGCAGTGTTCTGTCTAAGTTTTATAGTTTGAAAAAATAAATTTAAGTTTAATTTTTGGTAAAGGGTTTTTA
>NC_069481.1:26768682-26796296 GCF_026875155.1 Cherax quadricarinatus | reverse complement strand
CAAGGTTGTGGCAACCCCGTCTACTGGCCGGTTTGGCAACCCCTCGTCTGGCCGGGTTTGGGGCAACCACATCGTATGGCCGGGTTGGGAGCACACAGTCGTACTGGCCAGGTTGGGAGCACCCCGTGTATGGCCAGGTTGGGCACCAACATCGTACGGCCATTTTGGCCACACAGTCGTACGGACGTTTGGCACACCAGTCGTACGGGCCCGGGGGTTGGGAAACACACATCGTTGGCCAGGTTGGCAACCCCAAGGTACTGGCCAGGTGCCACTGTTATGGCCGGGTTTGGCAAAACAAGTGTCTGGCCAGGTTGTGGCAACACGTTGTACGGCCAGGTTTGTGGAAAACACAGTCGTATTTGAGGTTGGCAAACACATGTTCTGGCCAGGTTTGGAACAACATCGTCCCGGCCAGGTTGGGAAACACCAGTCGTATGGCCAGGTTGTGGCAACACACGTCGTACTGGCAGGTTGGGGCAACCACAGTCGTATGGCCGGTTTGGGGTCTATGGCCAGGTTGTGGCAACACACGTACTGGCCAGGTTGTGGCAAACACAGTCGTACGGGCCCCCATTTGTGGCAAAACACAGTCCGTATGGGGTTGTGGAAACACACAGTCGTACGGGCCAGTTTGGCACACACAGTTTTCTGGCCAGGTTGTGGCAACACATGTATGGCCGGTTTGGCAGCACACAGTGTACGGGCCAGGTTGGGGGCACACAGTCTACTGGCCAGGTTGGCAACACACGTCGTATGGCCCAAATTTGGGCAAAACACAGTCGATGGCCAGGTTGGGCAACACGGGTTACTGGCCAGGTTGGGGCAGACACAGTGAAAGGGCCAGGTTGTGGACACCAGTCGTAGGGCCAGGTTGGGCACACACAGTCTTTCGGCCAGGTTGTGGCAACACACATGTACTGGCCAGGTGTGGAACAAAATCTTTACGGCCAGGTTGTCAACACACAGTCGTCTGGCCGGGTTTGGGGGCAACACAAGCGTCTGGCATTTGTGGAAAACACAGTCGAATGGCCGGTTGGCCCCCCCGGCAGGGCCACAGTCTAGGGCCCAGGTTTGGGAGCACACAGTCTCTGGCAGGTTGGGGCCACCAGTCTATGGCCATTTTGGGCAACACAGTCGTACTGGCCGGTTGGCAAACACAGCGTAGGGGCCCAGGTTGCGGCACACACAGTCGTTGGCCAGGTTGTGCAACACACGTCGTACTGGCAAGGTTGTGGCCAACACTCAGTAGTACTGGCCAAGGTTGTGACCAACACACAGTCGTACTGGCCAGGTTGTGGCAGCACACCAGTCGTAACTGGCCAGTTGTGGCCAACACACAGTGTACTTGCCAGGTGTGGCAGCACACAGTCGTACTGGACCAGGATGTGGCAGCACACAATACGTATGGCCAGGTTGTGGCAACACACAGTTCGTTATGGCCAGGTGTGGCAACACACAGTTCGTACTGGCCAGTCGTTGTGCAGACACAGTCGTACTGGCCAGTTCGGTGGCAGCACACCGTGTACTGGCCATGGTTGTGGCAACACAACAGTCGTACTGGCCAGGTCGTGGCAGCCACACCAAGTTGACAGTTTATTTTTCATCACCGAGTTTTTTTTTCTCCATCTACTGTGTTGAATATTTTTTATTTTATTAATACAGTGGTTAGAGAAGAGTTTATGTTTGAAAACTGAGAGAATTATTTAATAAATTATTCTAATTAAACTAATGTTATTGAGATGATTTATAGAATATCTTCTTTGTTTTAACTACAAGTCTCTCAAGTTAGGTCACTTCTTACAATTAATTCTTTTTCCAAAATATTTCATCAGAATATTTAAAATTATATGATAAGATTTTTCTTAATTTTTCTTACATTTTTTTTACAGTATTTATTAATTTAAACAATGGTGTGGTATGAGTGGAGAGTATATATATATATATATAATTTATTATATATATATATTATATTATATATGTATAAATATATATATATATATATACATTATTATTATATATTATATATATATATTATATTATATATATATATGTATGTACTCACGCTATTTGTACTCACCTATTTGTGGTTGCCAGGGGTCGAGTCGTTGCTCCTGGCCCCGCCTCTTCACCCGGTTGCTACTAGGCCCTCTCTCTCCCCGCTCCATGGCTTTATCAAACCTCGTCTTAAAACTGTGGATGGTTCTGGCTCCACTACGTCATTTTCTAGGCTATTCCCACTGGCCTTACAACTCATTTGGACTGAAGAAATACTTCTGGTTTCTCTCTAATCATTTGTGTCTTTCAACTTCCAATTGTGGCCTCTTGTTTCTGTGTCCCTTCCTGGAACATCCTGTCTTTGTCCCACCTTGTCTATTCCACGCAGTATATTATATTGTCGTTATATGTCTCCCTGACCCTCCTGTTCCTCTGGTGTCGTCAGGCCGTCCGATTGCCTTAATCTTTATTCATAGGACATTCCCCTTAGCTATGGAACTAACCTTGTCGCAAACTCCTTTTTACTTTCTCTAGTTTCTTGACGTGCTTTTATCAAGTGCGGGTTCCAAAAGGTGCTGCATACTCCAGTATGGGCCTGTCATACACCGGTTGTACATTGTCTTGAATGATTCCCTTATAAGGTTGCGGTTGCTGTTCTCAGGTTTGCCAGGCGCCCTTATGCTGCAGCATTTATTGATTGATTGTGTGCTTCCGGAGACATGCTCGGTGTTATCTCACCCCAAGATCTTTCTCCTTGAGTGAGGTTTGCAGTCTTTTGGCCCACTAGGCCTATACTCTGGTCTGTGTCTTATGTGCCTTCCCTATCTTCATGACTTTGCATTTGCAGGATTTAAATTCGAGAAAGCATTTGTCGGGACCAGGTTGTCCAGGCTGTCCAGGTCTCTTTGAAGTCACTGCCTGGGTCCTCATCAGAGATTTAATTCTCCTCTATTAACTTCACATCATCTGCAAACAGGGACACTTCTGAGTCTAACCCTTCCGTCATGTCGTTCACATTTACAAAAAATAGCACTGGTCTAGGACGACCCCTGTGGGACCCGCTCGTCACAGGTGCCCACTGTGATACATCATTACGTACCTTGACTCGTTGTTGCCTCCCTGACAGGTATTCTCTGATCCATTGCAGTGCCCTTCCTGTTATATGGCCTGATGCTCTAGCTTCTGCACTAATCTCTTGTGAGGAACTGTGTCAAAGGCCTTTTGCAGTCCAAGAAGATGCAATCCAATCCACCCTTCTATCTCTTGTCTTACTTCTGTATTTTTATCATAAAATCCAGAAGGTTTGTGAACAGGATTTGCCTTCGTGAAATCCGTGCTGGTTGGATTTATACTCCTGTCCGTTCAGGTGCTCCACCACTCTCCTCCTGATAATCTTCTCCATTATTTGCATTACTATCACGTCAATGACGTGCTCTTCTGGTCTCCTTTTTTAAAAAATGGGAACTACATTTGCCCGTCTTCCATACTCAGGTAGTTGCCCTCAAGTTTCCAGGGATGTGTTGAAGATTGTGGTTAAGTGGCACGCACAATCATATCTGCTCCTCCTCTCTAAGGACCAACGGGATGATGTCCGGTCCCATTGCCTTTGAGGTATATCGATGTCCTTAGCAGTTTTCTTCACCTCATCCTATTTGTATGTATGTCGTCAACACTTTTGGTGTATTCCTTGCTGGTGTTCCCCATCTGGTCTGTCCCACAGAGTCCTTCCTGTCTCTATGTAAATACTTCCTTAAATCTCGTGTTGAGCTCCTCATCATACCTCTTATCGTTCTTGTGAGTTCTCACCTTCTTTCCTCAGCCTTATCACCTGGTCCTTGACTGTTGTCTTCCTCCTAATGTGGCTATAACAAGCAGTTTCGGGTCAGATTTGACTTTCGAATTCTATGTCGTTTTCATACTGTCGCTGGCCTCCCTCCTTATTGTGCATACTCGTTTCTGGATCTTTCTACTAATCTCCTTGTTTTCCTGGGTCCTATGCCTCCTGTACCTTTTCCATTCTCGGTTGCATTAGTTTTTGCACTCCCTACAATTCTGGTATTCCTAGGACTCGTTTGGTCTTCCTATTATTTCTGTTTCCCTTGGGAAACAAAAACTTTTCCTCTGCTCCTTGCACTTTGTTGCCACATATGCCATCATCTCGTGACTGATTTTTTTACCAGTTCCTGTCCCACTGAACTCCTGAGGAAGATTTCTTCATCACCTGTGTAGTCCCCCACTTTTATAAGTTTGGCCTGTCCCCCTTCAGTTCTGTTACCTTCTCCACTTGTAACTCTACTTATAGTCAAAACTCAGGAACCACCTGTCGCTAGCTCCAAGGGGCCTCTCGTAAGTGGTTGTCCTCAATGTCTGAACTGCTCAGGGTGAGCAAGATCCAGTCTGCTGCTCATCCTCCCTCTCTCTCTGGTTGTGTCCCTGAATGTTGAGCTCATGAGGTTTTCAAGTACCACATCCTTCATCTTGGCATCTCCATGTTTCGGTGTCCCCATGTGGTCCAGTTTTCCCCGTCCCCCCCCCCCCCCCCCCCCCCCCGCATCTCCCTGTGGTTGAAATCGCCATTACCAGTAACTTTGCTCTGCTCGAGTGAGCTCTTTTTGCCACCTCAGCCAGTGTGTCCACCAATCACCCTGTTGTTTTCTTCGTTACTCCTCTCTTGGCCTCCTGCAGTTCTGTGGTGGGTTATACATCCTCCAATGACTACTTTTTATGTTCTCCGGACTGAATTGTACCTACAATGTAGTCTCTTTCTTTTTTCCAAATCATGTCACATGCACTTCCATTTCTCAAATCCCCTTCGGTGTTTTATGAGCAGTGCAACCCCTCCTCCCCCTCTACTCCTTCTATCTTTCCTCAGGATTCTGATATCCTGTTGGGAAGATTTGTGTCTGTTTTGTCTCAGCGAGTTTTGTTTCCTGTGACTGCTATGATGTCTGGGATTTTTCATGAATTCTTTTCATTCCCTCCTCATGTTTATTCGTTTATTCATCCGCGTTTGTGTACCAAACCTTTAGTTTCTTTTCTATCATTGTGGTCACATGCAGGTATTTGGGGTTGGGGAGCGAGAGCCTTGGTTGGGCCTATATATGGGGCTGTGGTTGTTGGTGGGTTTGTGTTGATGGGGGTGGGTCAGAATGCATAAGGGACAGCTGTTGGGGTGTGATGGTTTGTGTTATTGGGGGTGGTGGCAGAGGGAACAGTGGAGGGGCGGTTGTAGTATAGGTTGATCAGTTGCGTTGGGAATGTCGCGGGTGGAAGTCTTTGGTGGGAGATTCTGTGGAGGTGTGTTTGCCCTTCCTCACTGTGTCTTGGGTCCTGCTCATTTTCATTTTCATTGCTTCTGTTCCTCCTTGCGTCTCTGTACCCTCTCTTTCAGTGTAGTCCTTTCTTCTTGTGTTCTGTCGCGGTCGAGATATACTTCTCTGGTACCCCTCTTTGTCCCTCAGTCTTTGCTTTCTCTTGCAGATTCTGGTTCGAAATGATCTTCCTTGTGAAGTTACTCTGACAGGCCTTATCCTTCCACTCGCAAACCACCAATTCTCTGAAAATTGTCACCTGGGTCATATTGCCCTCCCCAATGTTTCATGATGCCTTCAATCATTTTTTTCTCCTCTGTTTTTCTATTTCTTCAAAGTGGCCCCCTGGCTTCTTGGAAGCCGTACACAAAAAACTGACCTCGCCCTTTCCTCCTCCCACTGAGTCTCCATCTGCTTCCTCTGAGGCATTTTATTACTTTCCATTGAATGTTCTTGCCTTCAGTCACTGTCTATCTGAAATTTCTGTTCTCAGTGTACTGTCTTTCTGACAGCTGTCCCTTGCTACTGCAGTTGGCTGTTTGAATCTCGCATATAGCATACCTTCAGTCTTCGGACCTGTTCGTTGCATCTTAGGTGCTCATCGTCTTTTCCCTAGCCCCACGTGGGTCTGTTAGGACCTTCGTGTACGGCATGTCTCCGTTGTTGCTTACAATCCCCTTGTCTGCGCCTGACTTTGAATTTCACCTGATGTCGCATATGAATTGTATTTGTCTCTATAATCTGTTTCA
This sequence comes from Cherax quadricarinatus, assembly GCF_026875155.1. Classification (NCBI taxonomy): domain Eukaryota; kingdom Metazoa; phylum Arthropoda; class Malacostraca; order Decapoda; family Parastacidae; genus Cherax; species Cherax quadricarinatus. Next base: position 26,790,238 of record NC_069481.1, on the reverse strand, counting down.
GGCTTTGCAGTTTCTCTTCTAAGCACTGTATCCTAGTTCTGCTGCTAAGACCTGTTACTTCCCACTCTGCACTCTTCAGCTATCCGTTCCCTCCATTTTCTTACCAAGCTCTATATCTTCCTTCCCCACTCTTCATCCCTTTTTGAGCTCTAAACTCAGGTCTTTCCTCCCTGGTTCGTCTTCCAGATCTCTGGTTTTCCGTCCTATAAGGCCACCTTTTTTTTTTTCTTTTTTTTTTTCTTTTTATTACACAGGCAGAAGGGCTAGAAGGAGGGAGAGGGTGTGGGGGGGGGAGGAAAAGGGTAGAAAGGGGAGAGAGAGGAGAGAGAAAGGGTATAGAAAGAGGGAGAGAAGGAGGAGAGAGTATGGGGGTGAGGGATAAGACCAGGGGAAGAGAGAGAAATGTGAGGGGGGAGAGAAAGGGTAGAGAGAGGGAGAAAGAGAGGAGAGGGAGAGGGAGAGAAAGAGTGAGAGAGGGAGAAAGGAGGGCGAGGGAAAAGGCTATGAGGAGAGAAAGAAAATGGAAGAGATGGTGAGGAAGGCCTATAGAGAGAGGGAGGGTGAGAGGATTGGAGTTATGGAGTGATGGGAGAGAGAGAGAGGGAGAGAGAGAGGAAGAGAGAGAGAGAGAGTGGGAGAGAGAGGAGAGAGAGAGGGGGGAGAGAGAGGGAGAAGAGAGAGGGAGAGAGAGAGGGAGGAGAAGAAGGGAGAGAGAGAGAGGGGAGAAGAGAGAGAGGAGAGAGGAGAGAGAGAGGGAGAGATGGGAGAGGAGAGAGGTGAGTAGGGAGAGAGGAGGGAGAGGGAGAGAGGAGAGGGGTGAGAGAGAGGGAGAGGAAGAGGGAGAGAGAGAGGGAGAGAGAAGAGAGGGGAGAGAGAGAGAGGTGAGAGAGAGAGGGGAGAGAGAGGGAGAGAGATAGCGAGGAGTGAGGGAGGAGAGAGAGGAGAGAGAGCGGGATGCGAGAGAGGGAGGGAGAGAGAGAGATGAGAGAGAGAGAAGAGAGAGAGAGAGAGAAGGAGAGAAGGAGATGAGAGAGAGGTGAGAGAGAGGAGTGAGAAGTGAGTAGGGGGACGGAGGGAAAAAAGGCTATGTGAGAGAGAAACGCGAGGGAGGGAAAAGGTAGGAGGGAGTGAGGTCTGTGGGGGAGGGCGGTCAAATTCAGGATCAGCTGTGTGTACCTCACCTAGTTGTGGTTTCAGGGGTCGGACCCAGCTCCTGGCCCCGAGTGTGTATGTGTTGTGCGCGCGTGTGTGTGTGAGCCGTCAGTTGTGTATATGTCCAGAATACAATTCACTTCTTGTGAATCCGTAATACTAATGAGTTACCATTAACACTGAGAGTAGTTCTTAATATTTATAATCTAGCAGTGTGTTAAACAAGTCATTCTTTCACCACAGTTATGTACTAACCTTTTACTAATGTGTACCCAATACTTGCTTCTCATGATTGTACTGTCTTTGTGTCCTAAAATTATCTCTCGAAACTGTTTCAGGGCTGTAGTTAGTCCCATTAGCCACGGAACTTTATCCTCATGCCTATTCCTTGCTCCTACAAAAATTTATTTCCTTCTACTGCTAGGTGTTGTGTGTTGTAACGCTCTGAGCAGGGTTTAGTTAGCGAGCCACCAGTGACCGCAGGGCCGGCTCACCACTCATAACTTCCGCCAACACAAACAGGATTTGTACCAGTTACTCCTAGAGGGGACGTCCATCCAGATGCCTGAGTACGATGTCGCTTTTTCGATGCTCGCTGTACGATGACTCGTGCCACCTCGCCCCTTCCGCTGCTGACTTCTTTGGCTATTCTTTTTCGTTGCCCTTTTGAGTCTCCTTTACCACACTTATCACTTGTATACTGCTACTTTGTATAAATTTACACTTCAACTTTGGTAAGTCATCTACTTATTTGTGATGACACCCAACCTGTTATGCGGAGCTTACTCCCTAAGCCTTACTGCTGCCCCACATCTGCTTATTTATATTTAGGCAGATGTAGTGTATATATATATATCCCCCTTTCTGGCTAGCTGTTACGCTTGTGTGCTACATCCAACATTTTTGCGTTAGCCACCCTCTCTTAATTCTATTGATTCTTTTTCTCTTTAGTCACTCGCCTTTGTACTTTGTATAATGTGTAACAATGTGGCAACAGGTTGCCAACTAGGCCTCAACGAATACTGGCACTTTGAAATTTTGTTGTATAATTCAGGCTTTCTCTCGCCTTTACTTTATTTATTTTTGCTAATACTTTGGTTATCACTTGTAGGGTTGTTCACTGACGTTGTCACTAACACTGGTTGCTTCTAGCTGCTAAAACACGCCCTAAAAGCACTAAGATCCTCGGAGCCTGGCGCTTCGTGTGACCCACTACCCTGTTCCCGTATGTATGTGTGTGTTGTGTGTGTGTGTTGTGTGTTTGATGTGTGTGTGTGTGTGTGTGTGTGTGTGTGTGTGTGTGTGTGTGTGTGTGTGTGTGTGTTTGTAGTGATGTGTATGTGTAGATAAAAGTGAAAAGTAAACATCAGAAGAAAACTTATAAGAACTACATTATAATTCACAATGAAGAAGAGCACAGATCCGTGGTAAGCTGTCGCTGGCTGACTCTGCTGTAAGCCTGGCTGTTCTGCTGTCAGCATGCTGTCTCTTCTGTCAGCCTTACTCAGGCCGTCATCCTGGCTGAGCTCTGTCAGCCTAACTAACTCTGCTGTCAACAGAGTTAGTCACTAATAAAAGTAAAGAAGCCACAGAAGGTTTAAAACTGGGAAATTTAGAATGTAATTAAGATTGAAGTTTGTGAGGCAGTTATAATAAAGGTACTGGAATAGTTATGATTTTGTCATAATACTTTATCAGTAGAGAAATGAGGGTAAAAAAATGTTAAAAGAATGTAATAATATGCAAGAAAGGCGGTAATAATTTACCTAAAAAATACTGTCTTAGACAATGTTTGTGTGATGTCACCTGTGTCTTAAGACGTGTGATGTCATCTTTGATCTTAAAGACGTGTGATGTCACACGTGGTCTTTAAGACGTGTGTTGTCACCTTTGGTCTTAAAGATGTGTGATGTCACATGTGGTTTAAAGACGTGTGATGTCACATTGTGGTTTAGGAGCGTGTGATGTTACCATGTGGTCTTAAAGATGTGTGATGTCACCTGTGGGTCTCTAAAGGGAGTGTGATGTCACTGTGGTCCTGTAAAGACGTGTGATGTCACCTTTGATCTTAATGACGTGTGATGTCCATTGGTCTTTAAAGATGTGTGTGTCACCTTTGGTCATTAAAGAGTGTGATGTCACCTTTGATCTTTAAAGATGCTGTGGATGTCACCTGTGGTTCTTAAGAAGAGTGATATGATGCCAATGAACTTGGTCAAAACACAGATATATACAAAGTAAGCCATCACGTAGAACAGATGTCACAGCTTTATTACATACTTTGTTAAACTCTCTACAACACACATAACCTCATTGAGACATTGTTAGTGATGTAAGAATGAGGGACAGTGAGACAGTGTTTTAGACCATGTAAGAAATGTGGGAAGTGAGCAGTGTTAGTGATGTAGATGGGCCGGACCAGCTCCTTGTTAGTGATGTAAGAATGTGGAAGTGGACATTGTGAATGATGTAGAATGTGCGGAAAGTGAGACATTGTTAATGATGTAAGAATGTGCGAAGTGAGACATGTTAGTTGATGTAAGAATGTGCGAAGTGAGACATTTTGTAGTGATGTAAGTATGAGGGAAAGTGAGACATTGTTAGTGAAGTTAAGAATGTGGGATGCGAAGACAGTGTTAGTAATGTAAGAATATGGGAAAGTGGACATTGTTAATGATGTAAGATGTGCGAGGTGAGACACATAGTTAATGATGTAAGAATGTGCCGAAGTGAGAAATTGTTAGTGATGTAAGATTATAGGAAGGGGAGGACATTGTCAGTGATGTAAGAATGTGGGATTAGTGAGTGATTGTTAGTGAATGTAAGAATGTTGGGAAAGTCTGAGAATTGTTAGTGATGTAAGAATGTGGAAGTTTGGACATTGTTAGACATGTAAGAATGTGGACGTCAGAGGACACTGTTTGTGATGTAAGAATGTGGGAAAGTGAGACATGGATAGTGATGTAAGAATATGGGAAAGGGGGACATTGTCCAGTGAGTAAGAATGTGGGAAGTCTGGAGACATTGTTAGTGTTGTAGAATGTGGGAAGTTTGAGGACATTGTTAGACATGTAAGAATGTCGGATGTTAGACACTGTTGTGATGTAAGAATGTGGGAAGTTAGGACATTGTTAGTGATGTAAGAAATGTGGGAAATGAGGCATTGTTAGCGATGTAAGAATGTGGGAAGTGAGACATTGTTTGGGACGTAAGAATATGGGAAGTGAGACATTGTTAGTGATTTATGAATGTGGAAGTGAGACATAGTTAATGATGTAAGAATTTGGCGAAGTGAGAAATTGTTAGTGATGTAAGAAAGAATTATAGGAAGGGGACATGTCTGTGAATGTAAGAATGTGGAAGTGAGAGATTGTTTGTGATGTAAGAATGTGGGAAGTCTGGACATTGTTAGTCGTTAGTGAGTAAGAATGTGGGAAGTTTGAGACATTGTTAGACATGTAAGAATGTCGGAAGTCTGAGACACTGTTTGTGATGTAAGAATGTGGGAAGTGAGACATTGTTAGTGATCGTAAGAATATGGAAAGGGGAAAGACATTGTCAGTGATGTAAGAATGTGGGAATCTGAGACATTGTTAGTATGTAAGAATGTGGGAAGTTTGAGACATTGTTTAGACATGTAAGAATGTTCCGGAAGTCTGAGACACCTGTTTGTGATGTAAGAATGTGGGAAGTGAGACATTGTTTAGTGATGTAAGAATTGGGGAAATGACGTCATTGTTAGCGTTGTAAGAATGTGGAAGTGAGACATTGTTTGTGACGTAAGAAATATGGGGAAGTGAGACATTGTTAGTGGATGTAACGAATGTGGGAAGTGAGACAATTGTTAGATGATGTAAGAATGTGGGAATCTGAGACATTGTTAGGATTGTAAGAATGTGGGGAAGTCTCAGACAATGTTAGTGATGTAGAATGTGGGAAGTGAGACATTGTTAGTGATGTGGAATGTGGGAAGTCTAGACATGTTGTTAACGTAAGAATGTGGGGAAGTCTGAGACATTGTTAGTGATGTAAGAATGTGGGAAGTCTGAGACATTTAGGGTTTTTTTAACGTTTAAGAATGTGGGGGAAGTGAGAATTGTTAGTGGGATGTAAGAATTGGAAAAGTCTGAGACAATAGTTAGTGATGTAAGAATGTGGAAGTCTGAGACATTGTTAGTGATGTAAGAATTGTGGGAAAGTCTGAGACATTAGTTACGTAAGAATGTGGAAGTGAGACATCCTGTTTACGGAGATGTAAGAAACTAAAGTCAGTGCAGGGAAGTCCATATGTGAGATGACCACTTGTTAGCTGATGTCAATGTCACGAATGTGGAAGTCTGAGACATTGTTAGTGATGTAAGAATTGTGGGAAGTCTGAGACTTGTGTTAACGTAAGATGTGGGGAAGTCTGAGACATTGTTAGTGATGTAGGAATGAAGAAGTCTGAGCATTGTTAGTGAAGTAAGATTGTGGGAAGTCGAGACATTGTTAGTGATGTAGGAATGTAGGAAGTCTGGAGACCATTGTTAGTGATGTAGGAATTAGGAGTCTGAGACATTGTTAGTTGATGTAAGAATGTGGGAAAGTCTGAAGACATTGTTAGTGATGTAGGAAGTGGAGGAAGTTGAGACATTGTTAGTGATGTAAGAATGTGGAAGTCTGAGACATTGTTAGTGATGTAAGAATGTGGGGTAAAGTCTGAGACATTGTTAGTGATGTATGAATGTGGGAAGTCTCGAGCATTGTTGTTAACTGTAAGAATGTGGGAAGTCTGAGACATTGTTAGTGAGGTAGGGAAAGTAGGAAGTCTTCTGAGACATTGTTAGTGATGTAAGAATGTGGGAAGTCTGAGACATTGTTAGTGATGTAAGAATGTGGGAAGTCTGAGACAATTGTTAGTGATGTAGGATGTAGGAAGTCTGTGACTTGTTAGTGAGGTAGGATGTAGAAGTCTGAGACATTGGTTAGTGAATGTAGGAATGTAGGAGTCTGAGTCATTGTTTTGATGTAAGAATGTAGGAAGTCTGAGACATTGTTAGTGATGTAAGAATGTAGGAAAGTCTGAGTCATTGTTAGTTGAGTAAGAATGTAGGAAGTCTGAGACATTGTAGTGATGTAAGAATGGTAGGAAGTCTGAGATCATTGTTAGTGATGTAAGAATGTAGAAGTCTGAGACATTGTTAGTGATGTAAGAATGTAGGATGTCTGAGACATTGTTAGTGATGTAAGAATGTAGGAAGTTCTGGACATTGTAGTGATGTAAGAATGTAGTAGGAAGTTGAGACATTTGTTAGTGATGTAAGAATGTAGGAAGTCTGAGACACTGTTAGTGATGTAGAAAGTGGGAAGTCTGAAGACATTGTTAGTGATGTAAGGAATATGGGAAGTCTGAGACATTTGTTAGTGATGTAAGATGTAGGAAGTATGTAGACATGTTAGTGATGTAAGAATGTAGGAGTCTGAGCATTGTTAGTGATGTAAGAATGTAGGAAGTCTGGAGACATTGTTAGTGATGTAAGAATGTAGGAAGCTGAGACATTGTTAGTGATGTAAGAATGTAGGAAGTCGGAGAACATTGTTAGGTTGTAAGAATGTAGAAGTCTGAGAATTGTTAGTGATGTAAGAATGTAGGAAGTCTGAGACACTGTTTAGTGATGTATGAATGAGGAAGTCTGAGACCACTGTTAGTGATGTAAGAATGTGGGGAGCTCGAGACATTGTTAGTGATGTAAGAAATGTAGGAAGTCTGATAATTGTTAGTGATGTAAGAATGTAGGAAGTCTGAGACATTGTTAGTGATGTAAGAATGTTGGAAGTCTTGAGACATTGTAATCACTTATTCACATAATTTACCATCTTTACTAAAAAGATGTCATTTTAAAATAATGTATTCTCATTCTATTTTCTTGAGAAAAATTTAATTGCGTAATCAAGAATTTTATTTCTTGATGTGTGTGTGTCTGTGTGTGTGTGTGTGTGTGTGTGTGTGTGTGTGTGTGCTGTGTGTGTGTGTGTGTGTGTGTGTGTGTGTATGTGTGTGTGTGTGTGCTTGGACTATGTGTGTGTGTGTGTGTGTGTGTGTGTGTGTGTGTGTGTGTGTGTGTGTGTGTGTGTGTGTGGTGTGTGTTGTGTTGTGTGTGTGTTGTGTGTGTATGTGTGTGTGTGTGTGCATGTGTGTGTGGTTGTGTGGGTGTGTAATCACTAATTGTGGTTTTGCAGGGGGTCGAGACTCAGCTCCTGGCCCCTCCCTCTTCACTGATCGGCTACTGGTCCTCTCTCGCTCTGCTTCCTAGCTTTGCCCCTCTCATACCTCTTCTTAACTATGTATGGTTCCTGCTCCACTACTTCACTTGCTAGGTATTCCACTTGCTGGCAACTCTTGATGAAGAATACTTCCTAACGTCCCTGTGACTCGTCTGAGGTCTTTCAGCTTCCAGTGTGAACCCTTGTCCGTGTCCCCTCTCTGGAACATCGTATCTCTGGTCCACCTTGTCTATTCCCCACAGTATCTTGTATGTCGTTATCATGTCTCCCCTGACCTTCTGTCTCAGTTGTCGTCTGTTCGGTTTTCCCTGTGTGTACTCCACCTAGTTGAGGTTGGGGGGTCGAGTCCGAGCTCTGGTGTGTGGGTCTGTGTGATGTGGTGTGTGTGTGTGTGTGTGTGTGTGTGTGTGTGTAGTGTCTGTGTGTGTCTGTGTGTGTCTGTGTGTGGGTCTGTGTGTGTTGTGTGTGTTGTGTGCATGTGTTTATGTGTGTTGGTGCTCTAGGGTGTGTGTGTGTGTGTGTGTGTGTTGATGTGTGTTGTGTGTTGGGTGTGTTGTCTGTGTGTGTGTGTGCTTGGATTGTGTGTGTGTATGCTGTGTGTGTGTGTGTGTGTGTGTGTGTGTGTGTTTGTGTGTGTGTGTGTGTGTGTACGGTGTGTGTGTGTGTGTGTTGTGTGTGTGAATAGAAGACGATGAAGAAGAAAAGGAGAAATAAGGAATAGCGCAATAGCTAAGAGCATAACAGATGGTTACTCATAGGTCCTTCACATGCTTCCTAAAATGGTTACTCAAAGGTCCTTCAAACTTCCTAGATGGCTACTCGTAGATAATGTTATATAAGGTCATTGTGTTTTCTTAGGTCCATAGTGCTATCTAAGGGTCCATAGTGTTATCTTAGGTTCTAATGTTATACAAGGTCCAAGTGTTATATTAGAGTTATAATGTTATATAAGGTCCATAGTGTTATCTTAGGTTCATAATGTTATATAAGGTCCATAGTGTTATCTTAGGTCCATAGTGCTATCTAAGGTCCATAGTGTTATCTTAGGTTCTATGTTATATAAGGTCCACTAGTGTTATCTTAGGTCCATAGTGCTATCTAAGGGACCATAGTGTTATCTTGGTTCATAAATGTTTACAAGCTCCATTAGTGTATCTTGGTTATAATGTTATATAAGGTCTAAATAGTGTTATCTTAGGGCCATAGTGTTATCTGAGGTCCTAGATGTAATCTTAAGTTCTAATGTTATTATAAGGTGCCATAGTGTTATTTTAGGCTCATAGTGTTATCATAGGTCCATAGTGTTATCTTGAATCAATCTTAGGTCCATAGTGTTATCATAGGGTCCATAGTGTTATCTTGAATCAATCTTAGGTCTGGTGTTATCATAGGTCCTAGTGTCATCTTAGGTCCGTATGTTATCTAAAGTCCATAGTGTTATCTTAGGTTCATAATGTTATATAAGGTCCATAGTGTTATCTTAGGGCCATAGTGTTATCTTAGGTCCATAGTGCTATCTAAGGTCATAGTGTTATTTAGGTTCATAATGTTATATAAGGTCCATAGTGGTTATCATAGGTTCATAATGGTATATAAGGTCATAGTGTTTTATTTAGGCCATAGTGTTATCTTAGGTTCATAATGTTATTAAGGTACATTAGTGCTATTTAGGTCCATAGTGTTATCTTAGCGTCATAGTGGCTATCTAGGTCCATAGTGTATCTTAGGTCCATAGTGCTATCTAAGGTCCATAATGTATCTCCTTAGGTTCATAATGTTATATAAGGTCCATAGTGTCATCTTAGGTCCATGTGGTTATACTAGGTCCATAGTGTTATTTGAATCAACTTAGTCAATAGTGTTATCATAGGTCCATAGTGTTTATCTTAGGTCATAGTGGTATCTTAGTCCATAGTGTTATCTTAGGTCCACAGGTTGTCTTCTTAGGACAAATAGTGTCATCTTAGGTCAGTAATGTTATCTAGGTCAATAGTGTCATCTTAGGTCCAAATGTATTATCTAAGTTTTAGTGTTATCTTAAGTTCATAGTGTTTTCCTAAGTCCATAGTGTTATCTTTAGGTCCTTAGTGTTGTTCTTAGGACATAGTATTATCTTAGGTAATAGTGTATTTATGTCACAGGTTTATTTTAGGTCAAACATATGAGTCACCTTCTACTTGGTCTTCTAAGACTACTTGTCTTACAGAGACAGAATTTTAAACAACTTCGCATTGTGAAATTTTAAAGAACAAACATTGAAAAATTTCAATGATTGTAAACACTGAAAAATTGGAAAGTTTGTTAAGATTTACCCGTTATCTTATATGCAATACCAGAACGAAGGAAGAAACAAGAAATTCTTAACTATCCATCAAAACTGGGCGAGACACCTTCCTTAAAGTAAGTAAACATGAAGAATGTAGCCAATTGTGGGGACGTATTCTCCGTGTTTCTCACTCTCACCAGGTCAAGACTTCACTCTCAACCAGCTCCACCACTTCACTCTCACCAGCTCCACTCTTCCTCTCCACAGCTCCACACTTCATTCCTTCATTCCTTTTGCTGTTTTTTTTTTAACTAAGAATTACTTTTTGTTCTGTTTCCTTAATCTGAAAGTCACCGAAGATCATCCTACTTTCTGCTGATAAAAAAAAAAAAAAAAAAAAAAAACAGAAATAATTGAGTTATAACAAAGATGGGTTTGTGAGTTTGGTGACGATTCGGGACTTTTACAGTTAGGAAATGTTACCCCTAACAGAATGTATATCATTGCAGGAATATCACAATTTGAAATAAGATATCCGTCAAGCAAGTAATAGATAGGATGTCATACATGACAGATGCAGCGTGGGCGACAGATGAGTGACAGCCTCAGCTATCCAAGACTGAAGTAATGGTAGCCTGAATGAAGTTTATACCTCAGCTAAATTTTCTTATGCCCTATTGTAGGCACTCAATGATATTTACAAACATCTGAGCTGTGATACGGTTTCAGTATAAAAATATACACCGCTTCAATTGTAAAAAAAATTTAATTTGACCATAAATGTTTACATGTTGTATAAGTAGTTTTTCAATGTGAATCAGTGTGGTATTATTATAAGGTATCATGTGGGAACTGATTATTTAATTATGAATCAAAAAATTTAAAAAAATTTTTAAAAACAAAAAAAAAGTTAATTTATTATAAATGGAATTTTAAACTTTTTTAAAACTAGAAAATAATTGTGGGAAACATCATAAAATTAACTTAAAATTTTTTTAAATACAAAAACTTAACTGGTCCCTTTGGGTTCACAAATTCAAAAAATTTAAATTTAAACCTCCCTTAAAAAAATTTTAAAAATTTTTCCCCCAAAACTTTAAAACAAAATTAATTTTTTTGGTTTTTGAAATTTTATTTTTTAAAAGGTTTTTGGGGGTTTTTGGGGTTTTTTGTGGGGGGTTTTTTTTTTGTTTTTTTTTTTTTTTGGGTTTTGTGTTGTTTTGTGGTGGTGGTGGGGGTTGTTGTGTGGTGTGGGTGTTTTGTGGGTTTGTGTGGTGTGGGTGTGGGGGGTTTGTGTGTGTGTGGTGGTGTTTGTGTGTGTGTGTTTTGGGGTGTGTGTTTTGGTGTGTGTGTGTTTTTTTTTGGGGGGACTCCCCCAGTTGAGGTTGCGGGGTCGATCCGAGCCCCTGGCCCCGTTTCCACTGATCGTACTGGTCATCTCCCTGGCCGTGAGCTTTTCATCCTCTGCTTAAAGCTAGTAGGATCCCGCCCCATACTCGCTTTCCCCAAAATACCATTATGACTACCTTGGGGGGGGTGAAGGGGAAAAATTCCTAAAAACCCTTGATTCATCTGTGTCTTCAGCTTCCAATTTTGTCCCCTTGTTACTGTTCCAATCTCTGGAAAATCCTACTTTGTCCCCTTTTCAATTCCCCTTAGTATTTTTTATGTTTTTCATGTCCCCCCCCATCTCTCCTGTCCTCCCTGTGTCAGTTTATTTCCCCTTAAACCCCTCCTCGTGGACATACCTCTTGCTCTGGGACTAGCTTGTTTCAAACTTTTGCACTTTTTAGTTTCTTTACTCTTGGCTAGGTGTGGGTTCCAAAGGGTGCGCATACTCAATATGGGCTAAACTACACGGTTTGTACAGGCGGTCCTGAATGATTCCTTAATAAGATAGTCGGAATGCTGATTCTGAGGTTTGGTAGGCGCCCATATGACATGCAGCAGTTATTTGGTTGATGTGCGCTTCAGGAGATGTGCCTGGTTTATATTCAACCCCAGATCGTTTTTTCTTGGTGAGGTTATGTGCTCTGGCCCCTAGTACTGTACTCATCTGCGGTCTTTCTTTGCCCTTCCCCAATCTTCCTGACTTTAGCCACTTGGGGGGATTGTTGAACCCAGAGCAATTGCTGGACCAGGTCTGCAGCCTGTCCAGATCCTTTGTAGTTCTGCCTGGTCTCGATGAGTGATTTCTTTCATCAACTTTACGTCATCTGCAACAGGGACACCTCAAGTCTATTCCGTACGTCATGTCGTTCACAAGTTACGAGGAAACAGTTACATGAGTCCTAGGACTGCCCTGTGAAGACCCCGCTGGTCACAGGTTTGCCCACTCTGACACCTCGCACGTACCATGACTCGCTGCTGTCTTCCTGACAATATTTCCCTGATCCATGGTAGTTCCTTTCCTGTTATCCCTGCTTGGTCCTCCAGTTTGATGCACCCAATCTCTTGTGTGGAACTGTGTCAAACGCCTTCTTGCAATCCAAGAAATGCTATCCACCCACCCCTTTCTCTCTTGTCTTGACGGCTGTCACCATGCCATAGAATCCAGTAGGTTTGTGCACAGATAGTTTCCGTCCCTGGAACCATGATGGCTGTTGTTAATGAGATCGTTTCCTTTCTAGGTGTTCCACCACTTCTTCTCCTGATAATCTTCTCCATGATTTTGCATACTATACATGTCAGTGACACTGGTCTGTAGTTTAATGCTTCATGTCTGTTCCCCCCCCCCTTTTTTAAAGATTGGGACTTCATTTGCTGTCTTCCATGCCTCAAGGCAATATCCCTGTTTCGATAGATTGTATGAAATATTGTTTTAGGGGGACACCATCTGCGCCTCTGCTCCCTTCTCTCCAATTACCCATGGGGAGATGTTATCTGGCCCATTGCCTTTGAGGTATTAGTCACTCAGAAGCCTCTTCACTTCTCTCGGCTGTGTGCACTGTGTCCAGCACATGTTGGTGTGCCCCACCTTCTCCGTCTTCTCTGGAGCCCCTTCTGTTCCTCTGTGGAAACATTCTTTGAATCTCTTGTTGAGTTCCTCACATTACTTAACTGTCATTTCTTGTTGTCTCTCCTCCTTCCTTCCCTAGCCGATTACCTGGTCCTTGACTGTTGTTTTCCTCCTAGATGGTGGCTATAAAACAGTTTTTGGGTCAGATTGGGCTTACGCTGCTATGTCGTTTTCATATTGTCTTTGGCCATTCCCTTCTGATCTGTGCATATTTCGTTTCTGGCTCTACGACTGCTCTCCTTATTTCTCCTGGGTTCTTTGCTTCTATATTTTCTTTCCATTCCCAGACAACTTGGTTTTTGCTCCCAGGGCACCTTTGGGTAAACCTGGGTCATCCTCGGCTTTTTTCATTATTCCTGTTACCCTTGGTACAAACCTCTCCTCAGCCCCTTGCATTTAGTGCTACATATTCCATTTTCTCATTAACTGGTTCCCTGCAAGTTCTCTGTCCCACCAGGACCCCGTTCAGGAATTGCCTCATTCCTGTGTAGTCCCCTTTCTTTGAAGTTTGGCCTTCATTCGTCCTGGCCCTCCTGCTTCTCCCTCCACTTGTAGTCTGCTGTGTATTCGAACTTTAAAACCACAATGGTCACTGGCCCCAAGGGGTCTTTCATATGTGTGTCCTCGATATCTGCACTACTCAAGGTGATACTAGTCCAGCCTTGCTGGTTCCTCCTCTCCTCTCTCTCTTGTAGTGTCCCTTACGTGTTGGCACATGACGTTTTCCTATACACCTCCATCATCTAGCCCTCCATGTATCTGGCCCCCATGTGGGTCCAAGTTCTCCCAATCGATCTCCTTGTGGTTAAGTCACCCATGGTCCAGGAGCTTTAACTGATGCATGAGCTCTTTGGCACTCTCTAGCTGTTGTGTTCAACATCGCTCTATTGCTCTCGTCGTACTCTTGCTCCTGCTGTTCCTGTGGGTGGGTTATACATCACTGCTATACCACCTTGGGACCTCCAGAGTGAGTGTTCCAGCTATGTAATCACTTTCTTCTCCGCTGTCTCCTCTCTCCAGCTCATCAAAATTTTCCAGCGATTTTTTAATCAGCAATGCCACTCCTCCACCACCCCTGTTCCCTCTGGCTTTCCTCAGGATTTGGTTAATCCCATTGGAAAAGATGCATCTGTTATCATACCTGTAAGCTTGGTTTCTGTGAGAGCTATGATGTCCGGAGGATGCTTGTGTGTACTCACTAGTTGTACTCACCTAGTTGAGGTTGCGGGGGTCGAGTCGAGCTCCTGGCCCGCTCTTCACTGATCGCTCTAGGTCCTCTCCCTGAGCCGTGTGCTTTATCATACTCTGCTTAAATGTATGTATGGGATTCTGCCCTTCCACTACATCGCTTCCCAAACTATTCACACTTACTGACTACTCGTGTGGCTGAAGAAATATTCCTAAACATCCTGTGATTCATCTGTTGTCTTCAGCTTCCAACTGTGTCCTCTTGTTACTGTGTCCAATCCTGGAAACATCCTGTCTTGTCCACCTTGTCAATTCCTTCAGTATTTTGTTGTCCGTTATATGTCCCCCCTATCTCTCCTGTCCTCCAGTGTCGTCAGGTTGATTTTCCCTTAACCTCTCCTCGTTAGGACATACTCTTAGCTCTGGGACTAGTCTAGTTGCAAACCTTTGCACTTTCTCTAGTTTCTTCACCGTGCTTCTTGGTAGGTGTGGGTTCCAAACTGGTGCTGACTACTCCAATATGGCCCTAACGTACACGGTTTGTAAGGGTTCCTGAATGATGATTCCTTATTAAGATGTCGTAGAATGCTGTTCTGAGGTTTGCTAGGGCGCCCATATGCTGCAGCAGTTATTTGGTGATGTACGTTCAGGGATGTGCCTGGTTTGTTATACTCACCCAAGATCTTTTTCCTTGTCAGTGAGGTTTGTAGTCTCTGACCCCCTAGACTGTACTCCGTCTGTGCCTTCTTTGCCCTTCCCCAATCTTCATGACTTTGCACTTGGTGGATTGAACTCCAGAAGCCAAGTTCTGGACCAGGTCTGCAGCCTGTCCAGATCCCTTTGTAGTTCTGCTGTGTGTGTTGTTGTGTGCTGTGTGTGTGTGTGTAGGTTGTGTGTGTGTGTGTGTGTGTGTGTGTGTGTGTGTGTGTGTGTGTGTGTGTGTGTGTGTGTACGGTGTGTGTGTGTGTGTACTCACCTATTTGTGGTTGCAGGGGTCGAGTCACAGCTCCTGGCCCCGGGGGGGCCCCTCTTCGCTGATTCCTACCTAGGTCCTCTCTCTCCCCTGCTCCATGAGTGTATAGGTGTTGTGTGTGTGTAGGTGGTTGTGTGGTGTGTGTGTGTGTGTGTGTTGTGTTGTGTGTGTGTGTGGGTGAGTGTAGGTGTGTGTGTGTGTGTGTTGTGTATGTGTGTGTATGTGTGTATGTGTGTGTGTGTGCTGTGTGTTGTGTGTGTGTTGTTTGTGTGTGTGTGTAGGTGTGTGTGTGTGTGTGGTGTGTGTGTGTGTGTGTGTGTGTGTGTGTGTGTGTGTGGGTGTGTGTGCTGTCGGTTGTTGTGTGTCAGGTGTGTGTGGTGTGTGTGTGTGTGTGTGTGTGTGTGTGTGTGTGTGTGTGTAGGTGTGTGTGTGTGTGTGTGTGTGTGTAGGACTGTGTGTGTGTGTATGTGTGTATGGTGTGTGTGTGTGAGTGTTGTGTTTGTGGGTGTGTGTGTGTGTGTAGGTGTGTGTGTGTGTGTGTGTGTGTGTGTGTGTGTGTGTTGTGTGTGTGTGTAGTGTGTGTCGGGTGTGTGTGTCGGTCGTGTGTGTGTGTGTGTAGAGTGTTGTGTGTGTAATGTGTGTATGTTGGATATGTGTGTGTGTGTGTGTGTGTGTGTGTGTGGGTGTGTGTGTGTGTGGGTGTAGGTGTGTGTGTGTGTGTGTGTGTGAGTGTGTGTGTGTGTGGTCGGTTGTGTGTGTCGGTGTGTGTGTGTGTGTGTGTGTGTGTGTGTGTGTGATGTGTGTCTGTGTGTGTGTGTAGGTGAGTGTGTGTTTGTGTGTGTATGTTGTAGGTGTGTGTGGTGTATGTGTGTATGTGTGTTGGTAGGTGTGTGTGTGTGTGTTGTTTGTATGTGTGTGTGGGTGTGGGTGTGTGTGTGTGTGTGTGTCGGTGTGTGTTGTGTGTGTGTGTTTTGTGTGTGTGTGTGTGTGTGTGTGTGTATAGTTACCATTTGTCCTAGGCACTTGTCGTTAGGACACTAGGACCTTTTGTTTATGAGTACGTGTGGGTGTGTGTGTGTGTGTGTGGTGTAGTGTGTGTAGTGTGTGTGTGTGTTGTGTGTGTGTGTGTGTGTGTGTTGTGTGTGTATTGTGGTTGTGTGTGTGTGTGTGTATGTGTGTGTCGTGTGTGTGTGTGTGCGTCGGTGCGACGCTCATGTGCGCAGTTTCTATGAGTGTGTGAATGATGGTGAACACACAAGCTTCGTTATGGAAATGGAAGTAAGTGAGGACTGTTAAAAAAAAAACAATGTGTATTGAATAAGTTAAGTAAGTTTACTTAGGTACAAGGACATGTAAAAACACTTTCACAATCTATCATACATATTAACAAATATGTAAATTACCCAGGATAACCAAAAAAGTCAGATAAAGTGACCTTATTAAACATTGTGAGCGGCCGCTTTTAATGATCGTTTTGCAAAATAATAGACAAATAACAAAATAAAAACATCAGTTTAATACTTATTACAGTTATTAAACAAAACCATTCACAAATGCACTTAAGCTCTGCTTATTAGCACAAAAAGAAACTTATATTTAATTGTTGATGAATTGTGTAATATAAATAGAAACTCCAATTTTCACTGAGGACCAGGGCCTGGTGGTGAACTGGACGGTAGGCTTGGACTGCGTCTGGCTGACCTACGGTCTGACTGTCTTGGTGGGTGTTTTACAGACGCAGTTTCTGTAGTGGGGGAAGGGGGAAGCACCTGGCGTCACAGAGGTGGGAATCCTTGGCCACAACAAAGGACTCGGGGGGGGCAGTGCAAGGTTTGGGGTGTGGGGTACAGGTAAGTGGGGAAGGTGGAGCACCTGGCCTCCTTCGCCACAGGTGAACTCCTGGAACCACGCCACGTGGTGGGGGTGCAAGGTTGGGGTGTTGGGGTTAAAGTGGGGAAGGGGGAGCGCACTGGCCTTCGCACAGGTGACTCCGGAAACACGAAGACCCGGGGAGGGTTGTGTGCAAGGTTGCGGTGTGGGTGTGGGGCTAGTGGGGGAAGGGGGAGCACCTGGCGTCACACAGGTGGAATCCTGAACAACGCATCGGGGGGGAGTGAAGGTTGGGTGTGTGGGTAGTGGGGAAGGGGCGGGGCACCTGGCCTTCGCACAGGTGAACTCCTGGATAACACGGACCCGGGGGGGGGTGCAAGGTTGGGGTGTGGGGGTAAGTGGGGGAGGGGAGGGAGCACCTGGCCTTCGCACAGGTGTACTCCTGGATACCAACGGACCCGGGGGTGAGGGTGTGTGCAAGGGTGGGTGTGGGGGTAGTGGGGAAGGGGGAGCACCTGGCGTCACCACGGTGGGATCTGGAACCACGGACTCGTGGGGGGGAGTCAAGGCATGGGGTGTGGGAGGGAAGTGGTGAAGGGGAGCACCTGGCCTTCGCACAGTTGTGAAACTCCTGGACCACGGGACCGGGGGGTTGCAAGGTTGGGGTGTGGGGGAAGTGGAAGAGGAGCACCAGGCCTTCGCCCACAGGTGAACTCCTGGAACCACGGACCCGGGGGGGTGCAAGGTTGGGGGTGTGGGGGTAGTGGGGAAGAGGGAGCCCTAGGCGTCACACAGGTGGACTCCTGGAACCACGGACCCGGGGGGGGGAGTGCAACGTTGGGTGTGGGGGGAAGTGGGGGGGAAGGGGGTGAGCACTGGCCTTGCACAGTTGTGAACTCCTGGAACCACGGACCGGGGGGGTGTGCAAGTTGGGGTTGTGGGGGGTGGTGGGGGGTGTGTGGTAGTGGGGAAGGGGGAACCTGGCCTTTTCTTCTTTTTTTCTAAGGGTGAACTCTGGAACCACTGTCCCGGTAGGGGGTGTGCCAAGGTTGGGGTGGGGGGGGGGAAGTGGGGAAGGGGGAGCGTGGCCTTCGCACAGTGGACTCCTGGAACCACAAGACCGGGGGGGGAGTGCAAGGCTGGGTGTGGGGACGTGGGAAGGGGGAGCACCTGGCCTTCGCTCAGGTGAACTTTGGAACTACGACCCGGGGAGCAGGGTGTGCAAGGTTGGGTGTGGGGGAAGTGGGGAAGGGGGGGCGCACCTGGCCTTCGCACAGGTGAAACTCCTGGAACCACAACCGGGGAGGGTGTGTGCAAGGTTGGGTGTGGGGGTAGTGGGGGAGGGAAGGGGGAGACCTGGGCGTCACACAGGTGGGACTCCTGGAACCACTGGACTCGGTGGGGGAGTGCAGGTTGGTGTGTGGGGGAATAGTGGGGAAGGAGGGAGCACCTGGCCTTCGCACAGGTGGACTCCTGGAAACCGGACTCGGGGGGGGAGGTGCAAGGTTGGGGTCGGGGGTGTGGGGAAGTGGGGGAAGGGGGAGCCACGTGCCTTCGCACAGGTGAAACTCCTGGAACACGGACCCGGGGGGGGGTGCAAAGGTTGGGGTGTGGAGGAAGTGGGGCAAGGGGGAGCACCTGCCTTCGCACCAGGTGAACTCCTGGGAAACCACGGACACGGGGGAGGGGTGCAAGGTTGGGGTTTGTGGGAAGTTGGGAAGATGGAGCACCTGGCCTTCGCACAGCGTGAATCCTGGAACCACGGAACCCGGGCGGGGGGCAAGGTTGGTGTGTGGGGGTAGTGGGGAAAGGGGGAAGCACCTGGCCGTTTCACACAGGTGGACTCCTGGAACCCGGACTCGGGGGGGGGGAATGCAAGGTTGCCCCCCGGGGTGTGGTGGGAAGTGGGGAAGGGGGAGCACCTGGGCCGTGCAACAGGTATGAAATCCTGGAACCACGGCATCCCGGGGGGGGTGCAAGGATGGTGGTGGTGGGAGTGGGGATAGGTGGGAGCACCTGGCCTTCGCACAGGTGAACTCCTGAACCACGGACCCGGGCGTGGGTGGGGAGGTGTGTGCAAGGTTGTGGTGTGGGGGTAGTGGGGAGGGAAGGGGGAGCACCTGGCGTCACACGGTGGACTCCTGGAACACGGACTCGGGGGTGGGGGGAGTGCAAGGTTGGGGGTGTGGGGGAAGGGGGAAGGGGGGAGACCTGGCCTTCGCACAGGTGGGACTCCTGGAAACCACGGGACTCGGGGGGGGGAGTGTAAGGTTGGGTGTGGGGGAAGTGGGGAGTGGGAGCTGTGCCTTCGCCACAGTGTGAACTCCTGGAACCACGGGACCCGGGGGGGAGATGCAAGGTTGGCGGAAGTGTGGGGGAAGTGGGGAAGGGGGAGCACCTGGCCTTCTCACAGAGTGAACTCCTGGAACCACGGACCGGGGAGGGGTGCAAGGTTGGGGGTGTGGGGGAAGTGGGGAAAGGGGGGAGCACCTGGCCCTTCGCACAGGTGAAAACTCCTGGAACCACGGACCCGGGGGGGGGTGCAAGGTTGGGTGTGTTGGGGGGTAGTGGGGAAGGGGGAGCACCTGGCGTCACACAGGTGGACTCCTGGAACCCGGGACTCGGGGGGGGGAGGTGCAAGGTTGAGGGTGTGGGGGAAGTGGGGAAGGAGAGACCTGCGCCTTCGACAGGTGAACTCCTGGAACCACGGACCCGGGGGGGTGGCAAGGTTGGGGTGTGGGGAGGACAGTGGGGAAAGGGGGAGCCAGCACCTGGCCTTCGCCACAGGTGAACTCCTGAACCACGGACCCGGGGGAGGGTGTGTGAAGGTTGGGGTCTGTGGTGGTAGTGGGGAAGGGGGAGCACCTGGCGTCACACAGGTGGTTCCTGGAACCACGGACTTGGTAGGGGGGGGAGTGCAAGGTTGGGGTGATGGGGAAAAGTGGGGAAGGGGGGAGCAACCTGGCCTTTTCGCACAGGTGGACTTCTGGGAACCACGGGAAAAAACTCGGCGGGGGGGGGAGTGCAAGTTGGGGTGTGGGGGAAGTGGGGAAGGGGGATAGCACTTGCCTTCGCACAGGTGAAACTCCTGGAACACGGACCCGGGGGGGTGCAAGGTTGGGGTGAGGGGAAGTGCGAAGGGGGAAAAGCACCTGGCCTTCGCCACAGGTGAACTCCTGGAAACCACGGACCCGGGGAGGGGTGCCCATGGTTGGGGTGTGGGGGGAAGGTGGGGCAAGGGGGATGCACCTGGCCTTCGCCAACAGTGTGAACTCCTGGAACCACGGACCCGGGGGTGGTGCAAGGTTGGGGGTGGGAGGGTAGTGGGGGAAGGGGGAGCACCTGGCCGTCACACAGGTGGACTCCTGGAACCACGGACTGGGGGGAGGGGGGGAGTGCAAGGTTTGGGAGTGTGGGGGAAGGAAGAAGTGGGATGGAGAGCACCTGGCCTTCGCACAGGTGAGGTGAACTCCTGGAACCACGGACCGGGGGGGTGCAAGGTTGGGGTGTGGGAGAAAAGTGGGGTAAGGGGGAGCACCTGGCCTTCGACAGGTGACTTCCTGGAACCACGGACCCGGGGAGGGTGTGTGCAAGGTTGGCGGTGTGGTGGGTAGAGTGGGGAAGGGGGGAAGCACTGCGTCACACAGGTGGATTCCTGGAACACGGACTCGGGGGGGGGAGTGCAAGGTTGGGGGTGATGGGGAAGTGGGAAGGGGGAGCACCTGGCCTTCGCACAGGTGGACTCCTGGAACCACGGACTCGGGGGGGGAGTGCAAGGTTGGGGTGTGGGGGAAGTGGGGAAGGGGGAAGCACTGCCTTCGCACAGGTGACTCCTGGAACCACGGACGGGGGGATGCAAGGTTGGGGTGTGGGGGAAGTGGGGAAGGGGAGACGGGCCTTTCGAACAGGGTGAACTCCGGGAACCACGGACCCGGGGGGGGGGTGCAAGGTTGGGGTGGGGGGGTAGTGGGGAAGGGGGGAGCACCTGGCTTTCCACACAGGTGGAACTCCTGGAACCACGGACTGGGGGGGGGGGAAGTGCAAGGTTGGGGTGGGGGGGGAAAGTGGGGAAGGGAGCCCCTGGCCTTCGCACAGGTGAAACTCTGGAACCACGGACCCGGGGGGGGGGTGCAAGGTTGGGGTGTGGGGGAAGTGGGAAGGGGGAGCACCTGGCCTTCGCACAGGTGAACTCCTGGAACCACGGACCCGGGGGGGTGCAAGGTTGGGGTGTGGGGGTAGTGGGGAAGGAGGAGCACCTGGCGTCACACAGGTGGACTCCGGGAAACCAGGGGACTGGGGGGGGGGGGGGGAGTGCAAGGTTGGGTGTGGGGGGAATTGGGGAAGGAGAGCACCTGGCCTTCGCACAGGTGAACCCCTGGAACCACGGCCCCGGGGGGGTGCAAGGTTGGGGTGGGGGAAGTGGGGAAGGGGGAGCACCTGGCCTTCGCCAAGGTAAAACTCCGGGAAACCAACGGACCCGGGGAGGGTGTGTGCAAGGTTGGGTGTGGGGTTGTGGGGAAGGGGGAGCACCGGGCCCGTCACACAGGGTGGATTCCTGGAACCACGGACTCGGGGGGGGGGGAGTGCAAGGTTGGGTGATGGGGAAGTGGGGAAGGGGGAGCACCGGGCCTTCGCACAGGTGGCTCCGGGAAACCCACGGACTCGGGGGGGGAGTGCAAGGTTGGGGTTGGGGGAAGTGGGGAAGGGGGAGCACGTCCCTTCGCACAGGTGAACTCCTGGAACCACGGACCCGGGGGGGGTGCAAGGTTGGGGTGGGGGGGAAAGTGGGGAAGGGGGGGGAGCCCCGGGCCTTCGCACAGGTGAACCCCCGGAACCACGGCCCCGGGGGGGGTGAAAGGTTGGG
>NC_069481.1:26739957-26768182 GCF_026875155.1 Cherax quadricarinatus | reverse complement strand
TGTCTATTACTAGTTCTCCTAGTACTCATGTTACTACCCTGCGACTTCACAGTTTTCCCGCCAAAACCCATACCACTAACTATTCCTAGTTTAAAGACCTAACAGCTCCCTCCACTGCGTTGGCCAGTGCTCCCACCCCACACCTAGATAAGTGAACCCCATCCCTGGCATACATGTCATTTCTGCCATAGAAGAGGTCCCAGTTGTCAATGAATGTTACCGCAAATCCTTACAGTATTTGTCCAGCCAGCAATTAACACCAATTGCTCTGGACAACCATTCATTTCCAACTCCTCTCCTTGGCAAAATACCACATATGACAGGTTTCCCACCCTTCCTCCTAATTATCTCTATTGCTGACCTATACCTGCTAATCAGGTCCTCACTCCTACGTCTGCCAACATCGTTGCCTCCAGCACTGAGACAGATAATAGGATTGCTCCCGTTACCTCTCATGATGTCATCCAGATGGCTAACAATATCCTTCATCCCAGCCCCAGGAAAACACACTCTCTGTCTCCTACTCCTATCCTTCAAACAGAATGCCCTATCCATGTACCTAATCTGGCTATCCCCAACAACAACAATGTTTTTACCTTCCTTGGCGTCGTCCGTCGTGATGCTCCGAGTAGTCGACTTACATTCGCCAGGTAGCATTACACCACTTGTAGAATTCGTCAAGACGTTCTCGATGGTCTTCGTTGGGGTTTCTAGGGATGTCTTACTCACGTCTGCCAATGCTTCTTTGGTGCTCATTGTGGCATTCCCAGTAGAACACTCACATTCGTCAGGTAGCACCGAGAAAGGGTTGGAAGTTTCCACGGTAGTCTTCTGGTTTCTCGTTGTTTCTGCCTCTCCAACCGTTTTCTTGATCTTCAGCTTGGTTCCATGTTGCCCGGCCACTGACCAAGCTCCCCTCTTAACCTGGGGACTCACAACAGAAGGATTACTACGAATCCTCTTGTTCTCCTCCGTTAATCGCCGTATCTCCATCTTAGCAACTCTGAGCTCTTCTCTCAGCTGCTGGTAAAGTTGCTAAAAGAGAGGGCATCTGGTACAGAATCATGGTAGCACACAAACAGTCTTACAGAGCTAAGTACAACGTCACCACTCGCTAAGTATACGTACTAACTCCCAAAAGAGAGGAAATATCAACCAAAAACCTGAATGATCGGGAAGCATAGTCTTATTCTAACATAAATGAACAGGATGAAGTGTAAGGTTGGGGGCATGGTTCTTGGCTGTTAAGAAGGCTTCCACATGTTCCACACAAATGTACTCGGAATAGTGAGCAGACGGAAAAGTAACAGGAAAAACACTGCAAGTGATCAGGAAGTGCAGAAGAGAAACAAGGAGTAATGGACAGTATGATTCAAAGTTTGGCATGTGCAAGTGATTCAACAAAATATCAAGTCAGGGTGGCAAGTCTTTTTTGGAATATGTGAATGACATGACGGAAATGGTGTTTCAAAGAAGACAACGTTTGAGATGATTTTGGAGAATCAGAAATTCAAGCGGACATTCGGTAAGACATAAAGTCTGGACAGGTCAAGACTGATTAACAAAAGTAGTGATAGGTGAAAAAAGACCGCAGACGAAGTATCTCGGGGGATCAAAGATACAAATCTCAACTCGAAAACGATTTGGGGATTCATCGACACTGTACACACGTGTATGTAACACCATTATGGAACCGACACCTGGTCAGCACGTCATGAAATTAGAGACAGTGCAAAGGCTTGCAAGATGACTAGTCCCTGAGCTAATGGTATGTCCTACGAGAAGAGGTTCAAGAAACTCAACCTGAACACTGGAAAAGCAGGGGAAGGGGAGAACATATAACACTTAAAAAACTGAAAGGAATGACGTGGGGACAGAGTAAAATTTTTCGAGAGGGGACACAGGAACAAGGGGCCAAAAATAAAAGTGAAAACCAAAAATGGATACAGGTATGTTAGGACGATTTGTTCAGCACAGATTTCAGAAAGTGGGACAATCCGAGAGCGATGTAGCGAAAAGGACCCATACATAGCTTAAAGGGAGAGGTATGGCGAGGCTCTAGTACCATGCAGCGAAGAGGTGGGCCCCAAGCTGCGGTTTGGCCCCTTTCAACCACAAATAGATGGCACACACTACACAAACACACACCCCCACACACACACCCCACACACACACACCAACACACACACAACACACACACAAAACCCCAAAAAACATAAAAAACCCACACACACACACCACATACATACAACCACACACCACACAGGGCCAGGTCACTGCATGTTAGTATGCAAAGTCATGAAGAAACTTCGAAGAATGGGGGGCACCTAGGGAAGGAATGAGCTTATCAGTTTCAGCCAAAGATTTCAAGGGCGGGAACTCCTGGTCACAAACTCAAAACCTATGGAGTTTTAGGACAGGGGGACAGCAGTAAGACAAAAGGGAGAGGGATGGGTAGATTGCATTTTCTTATCTTAAAAAGGGGTTTGAAAAAAGTTCCACAAAAAGACATGCAAAAGGGAACCCCGGGGGGGATAAAAGGGGGGCCTGCAATGGATCAAGGAAAACCGCCGGAAACAACACGAGTCGGTAAACCGGCGAGGGGCAAGTGGGGAAATTGGAGAGTGGAGTTCCACAGGGGTCAGTCCTGGGGCCGGTGATGTTTTGGGATTTTTGAACACATGACGAAACGAAATCCTCGAATGTTCCCGTTTGCAGATGATGTGAAGTTGATGAGAAAATTCACTCGGACGAGGGCCAGGCGAATTACAAAGGGATTGGACAGGGTGCAGGGCCCGTCCCGATGGCTCCCCGGAGTTCAACCCCACAAAGTACAAAAATCACGAAATTAGGGAAAGGAAAGAAGACCGAAGATGGGTACAGTCTAGGGGGGCCCGAGACTACAAAACCCACCCAAAGGGAAAAGGACTTGGGGTGCTATAACACAGGGCACATCTCCAAGGGGCACCTCAACCAAATTAATGCTGAGCTACGGGGCCAGCAAACCCAAGGGGAGCATTCCGACATCTTAATAAGGAATCGTTCAGGACCCTGTACCCCGTTACGTTGGGCCCTACATTGGAGACGCGACCAGATTGAATCCACACTCCAAGCACGTAAGGAGCTAGAGAAAGTGCAAAGTTAGAAACAAGACTGTCCCGGGGCAAAGGGGATGTCCTATGGGAGGAGTTAAGGGAAATCGACCTGCACACTGGAGGACAGGGAAATAGGGGGGGTTGAAACGACATACAAAATACTGAAAGGGAACCCACAAGGTGAACAGATACAGGTGTTGAGAGATGGGACACAGCAACATGGGGCCACAGTTGGAAGTTAAAGATTTGACGATTCACAAAGGATGTTTGGAAAGTATTTCTTCTGGCATCAGAGTTGTCATGGAAGTGGAATGTCTGGGAAGTGATGTTGTTTAAGAGAGGTATGATAAAGTCATGTGTTAGAAAGAGTGATCTAGTTCCGACCACTGATGAGGTGGGGCTGGAGCTGTGAATCGGGACCCCTGTAACACAAGTTGGGGAGTTTCAACTAGGTTGCGTACGCACACATACACACACACACACCACACACACACACACACACACACTCACACAACCACCACACACACACCACACACCCATTGTGGTTGTATATAAGCCACCAGATGCAACCTCCCAACAGTTCAAGGAAACAGACTACTGAAAAATTGATAATTATTGTCTGGAAGCCATCTACAGCTCATCCCCAAACATCTTACTGCTTGGTGGATTTTCAACCTAGGCATACAAAATGGAAGAATGTAGCAAATGATGTTTAGCTGAAACAATCCCGGAGGTAAGCGCAGATGAAAGGTCACATCCACCACACACATGAGCTATAAGTCTTGCGAAAAAACACACCTTAAGTCGGCAGATAGTGGAGCCAACAAGACTAGAAAACACACTTGACATTATCTTTTAACAAATAATGTGGACCTGTCAAGAGACACCAAGAATATTCAATAACAACTAATTTCCGATCACAACCTAATCGTAGTCCAAAGGTACATGCACAGGGGTCCTGATCAGCAGAAAGCTGGTAACTGTGAAGGTGTTCGGTGTCGTCACAAAACTCCACTTCAACAAAAAGGAACATCAAACGGGGACCAGGTTAAAACCTTGTCCTAATTGAAACTAGTAGGGGGAAGATATTTAATGGCATGGATCCAAACCAGTGCCTTGGAAAAAGTGAATCAAACTTCCTGCAGCTGGAAGCATTTTTCTAGGGCATATATCATAAGAAAGAAGAATGAGCAGAGTAACTGGAGAGAGATAGACGCTCCTCTTACAGAAGACGACGTTGAGTCACTGAGCTTCCTCAGGAGTAGTCAGGATATCTGATAACACGAAAGGAAAGGCGCTGGTCAGGGAAGTGGAAAACTATCGACTTTATGTTAAAATGACTCTGACAGGGAAACCATGGGAGGGAACAGGAGGAGCTTTAAAGTAATTAGTGAAATTGAAAGAATTCGAAAAATATTTCTTGTATATGCCCAAAAATAAGGCAAAATACCACATTTAGTATCGGGCCCTTACTCAGAACTGGATGGGACTTCACAGATGACAACAAGGAAATGATAGTGAAATACTGAAATCCTAGTACGACTCTGTGTTTAGTTGAGCCAATATCAGTCTGAGGATCGGACGACCCCAAATGATTTCTGTTGGATGACCCCTCAAAATTCCATAATGTATGCCAGAGTTCCGACATTACCCTAACTCGGATTGACTTCGGAAAAGGCCATTGGACAAATATGTCCATGCACTCAGCCCCGGGCCCAGACTCGTGGTGGATCTCTGTATTCATTAAGAACTGCATAGAAAACCCTCCTCGCGTGCCCTAATGTTCACTATGGAGGAGGGCTTGGACAGGGGTTTTTAAAAATTTCCACAGCATTAAAAACAAACGGATATTGCCCCCACTCCATAAATGTGGCGCAAGCATTAGCAAGAAAACTATAGACCAATAGCTCTGACGTCCCTAATCATTAAAAATCTTAGATAGAATGCTATGAAGCAGGATTGCAGATCACTTGGATTCCATAATCTGCACCAATCCTGGGCATCATGGGTTCTGGGCAGGTCGCTCCTTGCCTCTCACTACTTCTGGATCACTATGATATGGCTTGGATGCACTGGTAAGAAGATATTTAGAATGCAGATGTAATATACACAGACTTTGCTCAAAAAAAGATTTGACAAATGCGATCAGGCGTCTTAATAGCCCACACAAAATACGTGCTAAAGGAATAACTGGGAAAGTGGGGGAGATGGATCTTCAACTCCTAACAAATCGAACACAAAGAGTAGTGGTCATCAGAGTTTAAAATCGGATGGCTTGATAGTGAAGAGCTCTGTACACAAGGGCACAGGACTCGCCACCATCTTATTCCTAATCCTATATTCAGACATAGACCAGAGATATAACACCACAGCACCGTATCATCCTTGCGGATGGGATGTACTTGGATCTGCATGAGGCTGTCATTCTGCTGAGGACTCGGTGTAACCGTCAAGTAGATATAAACAAAGTTTTACATTGGCAACGGGAAAACAATATGATGTTCAATGAGGACAAATTCCAATACTCCGTTAGGGGAAAAAACTGGGAGGGAGATTAATACTGGAACAGAGTATACTACAAACTCTGGCCATTTCAATAGAGCGGAAAACTAATGTGTGCAAGGGACATGTGAGTTGTAAGTATGAGTATCTCACTTTCAAGGCTCAGAACTAGATGCCACGCTCACAAGTGCAAAGAAAATGATAGGATGGATAAATGTGAACGTTTCAAGTAACGAGAGATGCCAAGCCAATGATGATCTTTTCAAATCACTTGTCTCTCTCTAGCTGGGAATACTGCTGTACATTAACATATCCATTCCAAAGCAGGTGAAACTGAGATCTAGGAGAGTGTACCAGAGATCCTTTACTGCACGTTATAAGTTATGTCAAGGCACCTTAACTACTGGGAAAAACGCCTTGGAACGACTCGAATTGTACTCGTAGGATCCGCAGGAGGGAGAGATATATCATAATCTACACATGGAAAATCCTGGAAG
This sequence comes from Cherax quadricarinatus, assembly GCF_026875155.1. Classification (NCBI taxonomy): domain Eukaryota; kingdom Metazoa; phylum Arthropoda; class Malacostraca; order Decapoda; family Parastacidae; genus Cherax; species Cherax quadricarinatus. Next base: position 26,762,088 of record NC_069481.1, on the reverse strand, counting down.
GATAATGGTCCCATAATCTGCACACAGAAATCACTCCCTACCGAAAGTAAAAAAGCTGGGCAGGCGATGCAAAATGCTCACCCATGTTAAAAGGGGGGGGCGTCATTGGTCAGCTAGAGATAACACCATAAGTGTCCGCCGGGCCAAGAATGTTCAACAGCCCCCTCAAGTATTAGGGGTACTACAAATAAAACCCCTGGCTTGCCTTAAGAGAGAGCTGGAACAAATACCTAAAGTCAGTTCCCGGATCAGCGGGCTGTGGCTCGTAGTTGTGGAGCGTGGCGGCCTGAGTAACAGCCTGGTTGATCAGGCCCTGATCTACGGGAGGCCTGGTCATGGACCGGGCCCGCGGGGGCGTTGATCCTGGAAACTCCAGCTAACACTCCAGGGTAACATGGGGGACCAGAAGTGTGGGAACGCTAAGATGCCAGGGAGACAGACTGTATTGGAAAAACTTCATGCACCAAAATGAATTAGGATATAACCAGGGAGGAGGAGATGTTTGTTGCAGCCCAAAGCTAATCTCATATTCCTTGAAAGTTCAGTCCAGGAGATATACACACGGAAAAAGCCCCTTGGTCGCTAGTCAACACGAAGACCTGTATGTTTTTTAAATACTTGTAGAGTTTAATCAGCCTAACCAACTTCTAAAAAAGGGAATGACACAGGTATTACATGAGTTTACCTGTGAGAGAGTTCCGGGGGTCAACCGCCCCCCGTGGCCCGGTCTGTGACCATGCCCCCTGGTGGATCAGAGTCTGATCACCAGGCGGTTATGCTGGCTTCACGCCAATCCAAACGTACGAAGCCACAGCCGGAGGTCAGGTACCGACTTTAGGTGCTTGTCCAGTGCCATCTTGTAAGACTGCAGGGGTCTATGGTGATCCCCCTTATGTATATGCTGGGAGGCAGTTGAACATGTCTCGGGCCCCCTGACTGACAACTTATTTGTATTGTCTCTTAAACGTGCTAATGCACCCTGTTTTTTCATTTGGGGGGTTGTTTCATCGTCTGCCAAGTCTTTTGCTTTGTTAACGAGTGATTGTCGTGTGCCAAAGTTCGGTCCTAGTCCCTCTAGGATTTTCCAGGTGGATATAATCTTGTATATCTCCCGCCTGTGTCCAGGGAATTATCAGGTTAAGGAACTTCAAGCGCTCCTAGTAATTGAGGTGTTTTATCTCCGTTATGCGCGCCGTGATGGTTTTCTCTTACTTTTTTCTAGGTCTGCGATTTCACTGCCTTGAAAGGTTGCTGTTAGTGTGAGCAATATTCTAGCCTAGATAGAACAAGCGATTGAGAGTGTCGTGCATTGTCTTGGCATCCCTTAGTTTTGAAGATTTCCTCAGTATCCTTCTGTGTTTTTCTAGCAGCTGCGATTGATACAATGTTATGCGTCTTTGAAGGGTATATGATGGGATTCCTGCTTTTATGGTACAGTGAGAAAGAGAACTGAAGAGAAAAACAGTAAATTTAATGTTGGAGCAAGTGACCACTAAGTGAAGAAAAGCAGAGAAGGAAGGTTAATATCAAAGGGGTAACAAAAATGCGAAAAAACCAGAGTGAGCCCGTGGGTTTACCTAGAGGTGAAAAATAGTCCAAAGCAAGTGTGTAAGAGCACGGAAAAAGTTTTAGAAGGCAAAGCACCAGGAATAATTTGGAGCTGAGTCGAAGAGTCCAGAAATGAATTATACGTGGATAAGGAGAGAAGCGAGCCTGAATACGAGTAATGACATGATCAAAATGCCATATCTGACCCAAAGTTTATTACAACAGCATTAGGAGGAAAACAATAGTGAAGAACCGGGTATTCATGCTGAGGAAAGGTAAGGGAGCTCACAAAGAGTAACAGGAAGTATGTAATAACCTAACAGATTTAGAGAAGAAGAATTACAGTAGAGGACAATGGTTCCAGCAACCTGAGGCGGTAGGGAATGCTCCAAGAGTCCATCGAGTGTGACCATGCACATAACCAAGGAGGGAGGTAAAAGAAGCTGCTAGGTGAACTAGATTCCTCGATTGGGGGTAGACCAAGATATAACTTGTTTCCATGATCCTGAGAGAAGGATGCAGAGGAAACTGTGTCTGCCCCTAGCAGCAATCTTCAATTAAGTTATTAAAACCAGGTTAATGCCTGAGGTATTGGAAAGACAGCAAATGTTTAAGACAGTGATGTTAGAAAGTAGTTTGATAGACAGCAATAAACCCACAGACCACTGTTATGACATTATTTAGTATATAATATCACAGCCGAAATTATCTGGAGAAGAGTGGATGGAAGACCTAGCTGGATAGCCTAATAATGTACAACCTAGCCGGTTTCAGGAAAGGGAAAATCCTGCATCACAAACCAATGGATTTTTATGACAAGGGGGGAAAACAGATGTAAGTAGGGAATGAGTGGGATGGATAGTCTGTAAGAAGCTTTTGACAAGTCTTCCACTGAAGAGACTCGTTGGAAAAAAACTAGAGGAGCGGCAGGAAATAGGACGGAAAGATTCTGCAGTGGATCCGGGAATACTTGACAGGAAGGAAACAACGTGTGTCTGGTCAAGAGAGGTGTCGGAGGGCATGCATGTGTCGAGTGGGGTTCTACAAGTGTGTTCCTAGGTCTAGTGCTGTTTCTCGTAAATCTGAATGACATGACAGAGGGATAAAGTTCAGAGGGGGGCTCGCCAACGATGTGAAATTAGTGAGGAATAAAGTGAGAAGAGGATAATTGTAACCTACAAGGGGATCTCGAACAAGCTGCAATCTGGTTGACAAATGGCTCCTTGAGGTTTACCCCCAGCCATGTGCAAAGTTATGTAGATGTGGGGAAGGACATAGGAGACCGCAGATCCAGAGTACAGCCTAGATGTCAAATGGTGCGCAGAACTCACTCAAGGAAGTGGATCTTGGGGTAAGCAGCATACTAAGCACATTGCCTGAGGGCGCTAAATGAACCAAATAAAGGGTAGATACGGTCACCTGTCAAACACTGAGAATACAGATCGACATCTAAGAAGGAAGTCATGCACGGCATTGTACACTGTCCATCCAGGCCCATATGGAGTATGTACCACCAGTATATTGGAACCCGAACCTAGTCAAACACGTCAAGAAATTAGAGATAAGTGAACTAGGTTTGCAGCTAGAACTAGTCCCAGAAACTGAGGGGTTTGTCTACGAAGTTGAGGTTAAGGGAACTCAACTTGACAAAAATGGAACACAGGCGTAATAGGGGGGGACATTATATAGAAACAGATAAAATACTGTAGAGGCACTGACAAGGTGAATCAGGACAGATGTTCAGAGTTGGACAGAGCAAAGCAACAAGGGGTCAGGAACTGGACGGTGAAGACTCACATTGAGTCCACAGGGTTGTTAGGAGTTACTTCTTTGGCCATAGTGTTGTCAGGAGGTTGAATTATCTGTAGAGTGATATAGTGAGGCGGGATACATAATACATTTATGAGGAAATTCGATGAGAGTGAACCTTAATGAAGAGGTGGGGCCAGGAGCTATGAATCGGACCCCTTCAACCTAAATTAGGTAAGTAAAATAGGTAAAGTAGCTCCTCTGACTTTCTCCTTTCTCCTTTAAAATTTCCGTGCATTTTCCAATTTGTTTTGGTTTATTTTTCCTTTGTTTTCGTGCTGGTAGTTGCGGAGGGGAAGTGGAGGACGGGAGTGACTCTTCTCCCTATCTATCCATGCTTCCTGCTTGCACCTTAGATAATTACAAGATTTCTTTAATCTTGTACAAATAGATTTATCTCTCAGCTGATTAGTCTCAGGCTGTGGATTCCTAGCCGTCTGCTATCTGGTCTTTCATATGTATCTCTCTCTCTCTCTCTCTCATATATTCCAATCTCTCACTGACTCACTACAGTTGTCACCATACCAGTTCTTCTTATTCTTAATAATCTTGCGTGTTCTCAAATAGCTTTCACCTCAAGAGTGTCTTAATATTCTTTTTGTAAGAGAATCCAAAGAACATACAGCGCCAAATTTGTAAAGTCAGCGGGCACATCCTACACATCATCAGTGACACAGAACCTCCCTTACAAACGTCAAGAGAGTCACGAAACATTCATTTTTTGATCAAGAGGTAACAGAATATCCTTCACCACCAAGAGTGGTACAGAATATAATTCACTTTTTGGTAGAGTCACAAACTCTTTTCTTCACATCAGGAATCACTGGAACATCATTCACGTCTGTGAAAGTCCTTCCTTGTTGTATTCTGAGAGGGAGCTATCAATTCTGCTAGGTAATGGGCTATCGTTTATTATATTTAGCGTGTGAGTCATTGAAAAGGGGAAAAGGCTTTCACCCCTCACCTCCCCTTCGAAAATACTGGCAAGAAAACAGAGAAAACATATACATTTCATATTTATAACTGACATGAAATTTATAGAAAAGAGGAATGTGGAAGAAAGACATGGGTAACTACTGCCTTCCTTAATTTAGTAACTGTCCCCCATTTAGTTCTCTCATGATTCTGACAGATATGTTTGTAGCAATGGTTATAATCTGGTGAGGGTTTTTTCCTTTAACAATATCGATCTACTTCATGCTACAACATGAGGTTACCTCTCGTCAACTGATGGTCCTACATGCAGTTACTGAACAAAACCTTCAGCACCAAATGTTCAGTAGTGCCCCAGCGTAGTATCTAGTTTAATCTTAACTTTGTTATATGTTTGTCTAGATGGTTCTTGACTGTGTTGTATTTGTTGTTTTACAGCTTCAACCAAGTAGCTTATGAATTCTGCTATAATTATGTAAAAAATGAAGGAAAAAATTGTGCACCCTTTCGCATTGCATCTTCAGCATTGTATTCAATTCCTTGTTTCGGATTTATGGAACTAATTCAGCACTTGATGTAGGGTTTTCGTGCCCTGAGCGTCAGGACCATAACAATATCTTCAAGGTTTGTACAAAAAATCTTTGTAGTTTCCATTTTTCTATTGATGGAAATATTTCAGGGCTTTGAGTTTTTCTTCACATTTGTTTCTTGAATGTGATGGTAGGAGCTTTGTTTGATATTTCTGTATTCTTATTTATCACACTGGCCGCCGACGATTCACACAAGGCAGGATGGCCCGAAAAGAAAAACTTTCACCTATCATTCAATCCATCACTGTCATGCGCAGAGGGGGTGCTTTACACTACAGTTTTTAAACTGCAATCAATTAACACCCCTCCTTCAGGAGTGCAGGCACTGTACTTCCCATCTCTAGGGACTCAAGTCCGGCCTGCCGGTTTTCCTGAATCCCTTCATTAAATGTTTCTTTGCTCTCACTCCACAGCACGTCCATGTATTTAAAAACCATTTGTCTCTATTCACTCCTATCAAACACGCAAGATGTCTGTGGAACTGGAAGTCCAAGCGCCCTCGCACACATATCCTCCTTTACCCCCCTCCCTCCAAACTTACCTAGGCCGCCCCCCACCCGCCTTCCTTCACTTACTGGACTGATACACTCTTGAGTTATTCTGTTTTCGCTCCATTCTCCTACATGTTTTTTGTATTTGGAGACAAAACGAGAAGGAAATTCAAGAACGTCTAACAAGTGCATTAAAGATTCAATATTGTGTGGCTAGTGTTCTGTGGTTTGAAATTTCTACCTATGATATGTTGGATCGCTGATAGGCATAGTTTGGTACGTTTGAGGTTATTGATAATTGATACTCCAAGGGTCCTTTTATTCTATCGTTTTTATTATTTTATGGAAACTTATTGATGTTGTTGTTTTGATTGTTACTTATCCAAATACATTACTTTGCACTTCTCTACTCTCAAATCGTCTTCCACCCCTACGACCCCACTGGGTATATTTCAAGGTTCGCCTGAATATTTCTGTCTTCTACAGATGGTGTCCTATTCTCCCAATATTGTTTCCTCAGCAAATTTTGCTTCTTTGATGTGTCTCAGCTCGATATCATTTGGTACATCGTCAACATGAACCGATCCCTGGGGAAGCTCCATTGTTCGTCTTGCAACTTAAACACCTACGTTTATACAGAATACAAACTTTTGTCTGAGAGTTTGAAAATTTGTATCCTATACTCGTTGCTTTTATTTTCCCAGCACGCAATACCTCGATTGAACTCGAGAATATACTACATTTAAATATGTATATAAATATATATATATAATATATATATATATATATATATATTTATATATATATAGATAAATATATAGATATATAGTAGGTAGTAGGTTGGTAGACAGAAACCCCAGGGATATTATACCGTCCTGCCAGATGAACTGTGAAACAAAAAACCTGTAACGTTTTGCATGCTGGTGGATTGCTGGTTTCTTTTTTGTATCTAAAACACGCTAAGATTTTAACAGGGATATCAATGGTATCCTTACTTACATTTGGTCACACTTCACAGACACGCACCTGCTTTATATATTAATACATCTGGTTTGTCTCCTTTTTCTAAATAGCTCTTGTTCTGTTTTATTTCTTCTATTGTCCATGGGGAAGTGGGGAAAGAATCTTTCTCCGTAAGCATGAGTGTCGTAGGAGGCGGACTAAAATGCCGGGAGCAATGGGCTAGTAACCCTTCTCTGTTATACAATTACTTAAAAAAAGGAGAAAGAAGGAAAAACTTTATAAAATGGGTTGCTTAAATGTGCGTGGAATGTAGTGCGGTGACATGAAAACAGATGATTGCTGATGTTATGAAGGACAAGAAGTTGGATGTCCATGTTGGCCCTAGCGAAACAAAGCTGAAGGGGTAGGAGGAGTTTCAGTGGGGGGAATTAAATGGGATTTAAAATTGGAGTATCTGAGAGAGTTAGAGCAAAGGAAAGGGGTGTAGCAAGTAAGTAAAGTAAAATGATCAGTTATGGAAGGGAAAAGAGGAATATGAATGTGTAAAAAATTCAAGAATTTTGTGGCTTAAAAGTAAAGGTTGGGGAAGCGAGAAGTGGGTATTATAAAGCGTGTTTGCACCTGGTGAAGAGAGGAATGCAGAGAGAGACGCGAGAGATTTTGGGTGATGTTAAGTGAATTTATAGGAGCCTTTTGAACCAAGTGAGAGAGTAATTGTGGTAGGGGACTTTGGAGTGTGAGGGGGAAAATATTTAGTGAAGGATTCAGGGAAAACCGATTATTTTTTATATAGCCGACCTTTGACTCCTGGGAAATGGGAAGTACAATCCCTGCACTCTAAATGAGGGGTTTGGGATATTAGCATTTTTGGAGAGATATATTGTGTATTTTTATAGTATATGCTTCTAAACTGTTGTGTTCTGAGCACCTCTGCAAAAAACAGTGATTAATAGGTAAAGTGTTGAATGGTGATGAAAGTATTTTCTTTTTGGGGATTTTCTTTTTTTTTTGGGTCACCCTGCCTGGGTGGGAGACGGCTGACTTGTATTATTATATTTATATATATATTTATATATATATATATTTTATATATAAAATATTTTATATAATATATATTTATATATATATATATATATATAATATATTATGTGTGTGTGTGTGTGTGTTTTCGTGCCGATGGGCAAAACTTGCGATCTTGGTTTAAAAGAGCAACGCTCATCTTGCCATATAGGACAAGCGAAAATTTGTGTATGCAATAATTTCGCCAAAATCATTCTAAACCTAACGAAAAAAAAATATTTCAATGTGTTTGTTTAGTTATTAAATATTGTAAACAAATCTAAAAAAATATTTTAGTTGTGTTGGGTTTTAAAATAAATTGTTCTCGTTATATAAGGTTAGGAAGTTTTTCTAAGGTTCTTTTGGTGCAAAATTAAAAATTTTTACATTAACATTAATAAAAAAATGAATCTTTTTAAATGTATAAGAGAAAATTTTAGAAAGGACTTAATTTTAAATGAGTTCTTGCTAATTGACCAGTTTTACATATTCGGCACGACATATATATATATATATATATATATATATTATATATATTAATATATTATATATATATATATTGATATAATATATATATATATATAATATATATATATATATATATATATATATATATTTTTTTTTATTAAAATTTTTATTATTATCACACCGGCCGATTCCCCCAAGGCAGGGGGGCCCGAAAAAGAAAAACTTTCACCATCATTCATCCATCACTGTCTTGCCAGAAGGGTGCTTTACACTACAGTTTTTAAACTGCAACATTAACACCCCTCCTTCAGAGTGCAGGCACTGTACTTCCCATCTCCAGGACTCAAGTCCGGCCTGCCGGTTTCCTGAATCCCTTCATAAATGTTACTTTGCTCACACTCCAACAGCACGTCAAGTATTAAAAAACCATTTGTCTCCATTCACTCCTATCAAACACGCTCACGCATGCCTGCTGGAAGTCCAAGCCCCTCGCACACAAAACCTCCTTTACCCCCTCCCTCCAACCCTTCCTAGGCCGACCCCTACCCCGCCTTCCTTCCACTACAGACTGATACACTCTTGAAGTCATTCTGTTTCGCTCCATTCTCTCTACATGTCCGAACCACCTCAACAACCCTTCCTCAGCCCTCTGGACAACAGTTTTGGTAATCCCGCACCTCCTCCTAACTTCCAAACTACGAATTCTCTGCATTATATTCACACCACACATTGCCCTCGACATGACATCTCCACTGCCTCCAGCCTTCTCCTCGCTGCAACATTCATCACCCACGCTTCACACCCATATAAGAGCGTTGGTAAAACTATACTCTCATACATTCCCTCTTTGCCTCCAAGGACAAGTTCTTTGTCTCCACAGACTCCTAAGTGCACCACTCACTCTTTTTCCCTCATCAATTCTATGATTCACCTCATCTTTCATAGACCCATCCGCTGACACGTCCACTCCCAAATATCTGAATACGTTCACCTCCTCCATACTCCTCTCCCTCCAATCTGATATTCAATCTTTCATCACCTAATCTTTTTGTTATCCTCTTAACCTTACTCTTTCTGTATTCACCTTTAATTTTCTTCTTTTCACACCCTACCAAATTCTTCCACCAATCTCTGCAACTTCTCTTCAGAATCTCCCAAGAGCACAGTGTCATCAGCAAAGAGCAGCTGTGACAACTCCACTTTGTGTGTGATTCTTTATCTTTTAACTCCACGCCTCTTGCAAGACCCTCGCATTTACTTCTCTTACAACCCATCTTAAATATATTAAACAACCACGGTGACATCACATCCTTGTCTAAGGCCTTCTTTTACTGGAAAAAATTTCCCTCCTTTCCTACATACTCTAACTTGAGCCTCACTATCCTCGTAAAAATTCTTCACTGCTTTCAGTAACCTACCTCCTACACCATACACTTGCAACATCTGCCACATTGCCCCCTATCCCCCCTGTCATACGCCTTTTCCAAATCCATAAATGCCACAAAGACCTCTTTAGCCTTATCTAAATACTGTTCACTTATATGTTTCACTGTAAAACACCTGGTCCACACACCCCTACCTTTCCTAAAGCCTCCTTGTTCACTGCTTTTCCTATTCCTCCGTCTTACTTTAATTCTTTCAATTATAACTTTTACCATACACTTTACCAGGTACACTCAACAGACTTATCCCCCTATAATTTTTTGCACTCTCTTTTATCCCCTTTGCCTTTATACAAAGGAAACTATGCATGCCCCTCTGCCAATCCCTAGGTACCTTACCCTCTTCCATACATTTATTAAATAATTGCACCAACCACTCCAAAACTTTTATCCCCACCTGCTTTTAAACATTTTCTATCTTTATCCCATCAATCCCGGCTGCCTTACCCCCTTTCATTTTACCTACTGCCTACGAACTTCCCCACACTCACAACGGGCTCTTCTCACTCCTACAAGATGTTATTCTCCTTGCCCTATACACGAAATCACAGCTTCCCTATCTTCACAACATTTAACAATTCCTCAAAATATTCCTTCCTTCTTCCCATTACCTCTAACTCTCCATTTAATAACTCTCCTCTCCTTTTTTTTAACTGACAAATCCATTTGTTCTCTAGGCTTTCTTAACTTGTTAATCTCACTCCAAAACTTTTTCTTATTTTAAAACAAAATTTGTTGATAACATCTCACCCACTCTCTCATTTGCCTTTTTTTTTTAAAACTTGCTTCACCACTCTCTTAATTTTCTCTCTTTTTCTCCATATACTTTTCCCCTCCTTGCATCACTTCTACTTTGTAAAAAATTTTCCCATATGCTAACTTTTTCTCCTTACTACTCTCTTTACATCATCATTCCACCAATCGCTCCTCTTCCCTCCTGCACCCACTTTTCCCGTAACCACAAACTTTTGCTGAACACTCTAACACATACATTTTTAAACCTACCCCATACCTCTTCGACCCCATTGCCTATGCTCTCATTAGCCCATTTTATCCTCCAATAGCTGTTTATATCTTACCCTAACTGCCTCCTCTTTTAGTTTATAAACCTTCCCTCTCTCTTCCCGATGCTTCTATTCTCCTTGTATCCCATCTACCCTTTTTCTCTCAGGTACTAAAATAGAAAATGATTGATATATCTGTGGGCCCCTTATAAAAAATGTCTCTTTAAGTCTTTCTCAACATTTTTATTACCAATACTTTTCCAACAAACTATGTCATTTCGCCCACATCATTCGTGTTTTTCTTTTATCCTCTTTTTCTTAAAAATTTATTCCTATAACTAAACCCCTTTCTTAAAAGTTTAATCAAAGGGCCCCCTTTTCATTTACACCTGGCACCCCAAAACTTACCTCCACACCCTCTCTAAAAGTTTCCCCTCTTTAGCATTCAAGTCCCCTACAAAATTACCCTCTCATTTTGGTTCAAACTCCTTTTACATCACTTAACATCTCCCAAAATCCTCTCTCTCCTCTGCATTCCTCTCTTCTCCAGGGCTACCGCTTTTTATGACCCACTCTGCATCCAACCTTTATTTTAATCCACTTTTCTTGAATTTAACATTCATATTCTCTTTTCTCCTTCCAAACTGATTTTTAAATTACGGCTACCCCTTCCTTTTTGCTTATCTCTCAATACCCCAATTTTTCCCTTTATTTCCCCCCACTGAACTCCCCTCCCCCCCTTCAGCTTTTTTTCCTTAGGGCCAGGACACCAATTTCTTTTCATTTCATAACATCAGAAATCATCTTTTTTTGTCTCCGCACACATCCCGCACATTTAACAACCCAGTTTATAAATTTTTTTTTTCTCTTTTTTTAGAAATTGTTACAGGAGAAGGGGTTACTACCCATTTGCTCCCCCGGCATTTGTCGCCTCATACGACACGCATGGTTACGGAGGAAAGATTCTTTTCCATCCCCATGGGGCAAAAGAAGAAATTAAAAAGAACAAAAATTATTTAAAAAAAAAAAACCTAGATTATTATATATATTTTCCATTTTTTTAATTATAAATTAATAATACAAAAAATATATAATATAAAATTAAAAATTATTTTTTATTTAATTTTTAATTTATTTTAAGTTTAGAAAATTTATATTATTTTTAATTTTAAAATTTATTAAATTTTATATTTTTAAAATACGAAATGTTATTAAGGATTATTTTCTGGCAAATTTCCAACCTCTCTTCTTTAATTTTTTTTAAAAATAAGTTCTAAAAATTTCCAATTTTTTTCCCTTTCCCTTTCCCCCAATTTTTTAAATCTAAAATTTTTGGGGGTTGATAAACCCCTAAAACTTTTGCTTTTGGTATTAATTAACCAAAAAACAAATTTTTAAAAATTTTTTATTCGCTGTTTTGTAATTACCCTCTTTGGGTTAAATTTTTTATTAATTTTTTAAGGTTTTCAAATTTTGGAATTTCGCGCCCCAATTTAATTTTTTTTTTCGTTATCCAAAAAAAATTTTACCGTTCTTGGGTTTTAAATTTTTAGGTTTACTTTTTGGATATAATAAATTTAGTTAAAATTAAAATCTGTTTTTTTTTGGTTTTTTTTTTTCTGTGGTTTTCCTCATTTTTCCCAACCTTTTTTTTTAAATTTTTGTTTTTTTAAACCTTTAATTTTTTATTTTTGGGAAAAATTTTTTTCCCCAAAAAACCTTTTTTCCAATTTCGTCTTAAAATTTCCCCAATTTTTTTTCCCCCGGGGGGGTTTTTCCCCAAAACCACGTGGGGTTTTAGTTCCCAAATTTTGGTTTTAGATTAACCTATTAAGGGGGGGGGATTTTTTCCAATAAAAAATTGTTTTAATTTTTTATTTCCCCTTTTGCCCCCAAAAATTTTTCCCAAAAATTTTCGTTTAAAGGGGTTTTGGCCTTTCTCGTTTTGTTTTTTTTTAAAGGTTAACCCCCCCAAATTTTTTTGTATTTTACGGGGGTTTTACCAAATAATTTTTCCTGTTCTAAAACTTTCCAGGAACTTTTTCCTTTTTGTGGGAATTAAAAAAATACAAACCCCTTTACAACAAATAAAAAAAAAGTTTCTTTTTAAAAAATTGAAAGGAGGTTTAAATGTTGTTTCAGCGCAAACTTTTTCCCTTAAAGGTACGAAAACCCCCCCCCCCATTTCCCCCCCTTCCCCTTTTCCCCTTTTTGGTTCCCAAACCCCTTTTCCCTAAATTTTGGTCGCAACCAACCCCCGGGGTTTGGCCCCCCGGTTTTTGGTACCCCTTTTAGACCGCCCCAGGGTATTTTGTGAACCCCCGGGATTTTACAGAATTAAGAAAACCCCTTTATTTTGTCCCCAACTTTTTTTTAGGAACCCCGGTTTTATGCAGGAAGGAAATTTTTAAGATACGGAGTACCCTAAAACCTTTTTTTTAAAAGGTGATTTTTTTTAAAAATATTGTAGGCCCCCCGGGTAATTTTGGAGAGGTTTCCCTTTTAAATTATTTGAAGAGCCCAGCCACCTTAATTTCCACCAAAACCCAGGGTATATTTTTTTTTAGAAACCACCACGGTATTGTAGCACCCCGCCAGGGTTTATTTTACCCAGCCCCCACGGTTTGTAGCAGCAAATTCACGTTTTGAAAAGGCACCCAAACCAGGGTTTTATTGTAGCGGGCCCCCACGGTTTTTGTAGAAAGCCAGCCAGGGTTTTAATTTTTTTCGGGCAGCCACCCCAAGGGTTTTTTGGGGGGAAGAACCACAGGCCAGAGGCCCCCCCCGGGAAAATTTTAAGCAGGCCCCCCACGGTTTCCTTGTCAAGCCACCCCCCGGTATTTTTTGCACCCACCACGGTATTTTTTTTTTTGCCCCCCCCAAAAATGGTTTTTTTTAAAGGCAAGAAAAGCCACGGAAATTTTTACCCAGCCACCCCGGTTTATTGTAGCACCGCCACGGTATTGTGCAGCCCCCCAAAAAATTGTAGAAAGGCCCAGCCAGGGTATTGGAAGCAGCCGCCAGGGGGTGGGGGGGGGGTTATTTTTGCCCCACCCAGGGTTTTTCCCCCCCCCCCCCCCCCCCCCCATTGTACCCAGCCAGCCCGTTTGTGAAACCACCCACGGTTTTTGAACCCCACCAGGGTTATTTTGCAGCCAGCCAGGGTATTTGAGCCCCAAAAACGGTTTTGTGGCACCCAGCCACGGTATTGTGGAACCCACCCCAGGGTTTATTTTTGGGCCCTTTTTCCAGGGGGTTTTTTTGTAGCACCCAAAAGCCACGGTATTTTTACACCCAGCCACGGTATTTTTGCCCAGCCACGGTTTAATTTTGGCCCCCCCCCCCCCCAAACCCCCCCCCCCCCCCCCCTTTTAAACCCCCCCTTTTTACCCCCCCCCCAACCCCCCCCCCCCCCCCCCCCAAACCCATTTACCCAAAGGTTATTTTTTACCCCAAGCCACGGTATTATGGCGGGCCAGCCACGGTATTTAGGACCCACCAGGTTTTTTTTTAAAAACCAACCCACGGTATTAAAACCGGGCCCCCCACCCCCCGGTATTTTGGGCCACCAAATTGGGATTTTTTTTGTAAAGCCAGGGGGGGTATTGAAAGCAAAAAGCCACCGGTTTTGTTGAAGCCCCCCCGGGGGTTTAATTTTTTCGGCCAGTCCGGGTATTTTTGCACCCAACCCACGGTTTTTGTTTACAGCATGTAAAGGTTTGTTTGCACCCCGGTTATTTTTAACAACCCCCCCGGATTTTTTCACCAACCCCCCGGTTTTTTTGGAAGAAGTTCACCAGGAAATTTGTCAGCCCCCAGGTTTTGTTAAAAACCAACCCCCGGGAAATTTGAACGGGCCCCCAAACCGGAAATTTTGCGGGCCAAACGGATTTGGCCCGGGGCCCCCAAAGGGTATTGAAAAAGCCATAGGTTTTTTTTTTTTACCCTTTTTTTCCCGGATTTTAAAGCCATTTCGCGCTATTTGTCAGCCAAAAAACGGTATTTTTCCCCACCCCAGGTTTTTAAAAAATGGTATTGTTGAAGCCCAGCCCCCTATTTTTTAAAAACGCCCAGGGTTTTTTAAGTAGCCACATTATTGTTGCCCCAAGCAAGGAAATTTTTGCAGCCCCGGTATTTTTTAGAAACCCCACCCCGGGTATTTTTGCAGCCAGAAACCGTTTGTGGAAACCACCCAGGGTACGAGGCCCATTTAGTAGGGCCGGGTCCGTATTTTTAAAACCTTTTTTTGGCTTTTTTTACGCCGGGAAACTTTTTTTTAGTACAGCCGGCCAGGTTTAAAAAGCGAACCTTTTTTGGTGAATTTTGACCCGTAGGTTTGTTTCCCTGCCCGGTTTTTAAATTTTTATCCCTGGTATTTCAATTCCCTTTGGATTTTTTGCGCCCCGGGGAAATTGGGAGGATTTTTACAAATTTTTTGGGCGCCCCCCCCGGGTAAGCCCCCAGGGGGTACTTTGAAAAATTTTTATTTTTGCCGGCCGCCACCGGGGTTTTTTTGTAGCGGGCCATTTCCCATTTACTTTAGCACCAGTCACGCAAATTTTTCCCCAGCCAGAAAATGGTTTTGTAGAAAGCCAGCAACGGTATTGAAACCACTCAGCAAGGGTACTTTTTTAACCACCCCGGGCCCACGGAAAATTTCTTCCCACCCCGGGTCACAAATTGTGAGCAGGGGCCATGATTTTTGTAGCAGCCATAAAGGTATTGAGGCAGTTTAGCCACGGAAACTTTTTACCACCCCCAGTCACGCTTTTTTTTTTACGGGCTGCCACAGAATTGTAGCACCAACCCAAGGTTTTTGTACCAGTCACGTATTTTTTAAACCCAGTCACGGTATTGAAAGCACCCAGAAAGGGGTATTCTACCAGCCGGGAAAAGGTATTTTTCCCTCCCACATTTAATTGTTGCACCCCGGGGGTCACGGCATTGCGGGCAGAAAGGCCCAGGGAAATTTTTGGCAGCCAGTCACATTTTATTGATGCGGCCCAGTCACGGTATTGTAAAGCACCCAGCAAGGTTTTGTAGCAGCAAGACAGGGTTTTGTAGCACCAGCCACGGTGTTTTTTAGAAACCCAAACCCAGGGCCCAATTTTTTTTGCAGCCAGTCACGGAAATTGTACCCGGGCCAAGGCCCAAATAGTATTTTTGCGGCCAGCCCCCGAAAAATTTTTTAGCAGCCACCCCCGGGTTTTTTTTGTGGGTTTGCCCCGGAAAGCCCCAAACCATTCTTTACATTAAAATAATTAATCACAAAACATCCTTCCTTCTTTGGGCCAGTCACAAAAACATCTTGCACGCATGAAGAGTCACAAAAAAAATTCCTTCGCACATCATGAAAAACAGAATAACCTTTCCTTTTTCCCAAGAGCCCACAGATCACCCAAAAGAGACAAAATTTCACAGAACATCCTTAAAATAGGGAAAGGAATCAAAAAAATTTCCACAAAATTAATCTAAAACACAAAAAATTTCTTCGGGATAATCAAAAAGTTTTCAAGAAAAAATTCTCTTAAAGATGAAAAAAGCATATCCAAAGGCAAATAAACCCGGAGTTACAAAAACCCCCTTCACCATCAGAAGCGTCACGGAACACCTTCATGTCAACATATAAAAACCCTTTACGCATTAACAGGGCACATAATTTTAACCCACCCCCACCAAATACTCGAATCTTCCCATCACGTTTCCCCAAAAAACCTTCAAAATAAACTAGTAGAACTTTAAAAAATGGTTTAAAATACCAAAAGGGTTTGTTAGTTTAAGCCCAAAATATGAAACCCGTTAGGTATTTTTTTTTTTTTTCGAAACGTTTCCCCTACCCAGTGGCCCCTTTTTCGGGCCCATTTACCGGGAAAAAGTTAAATAGAAGCAAAAAGGGTTTTAAAAGGGGATTTTAATCAGTCCCATCCCCCCTTTAAATTTTTTGGGGGGTTGGTCGGGCCCCTTTCCTTTCCGGGGGAAAAGGAGAATTTTTGGGGTTCCTTTTTAGTTGAACCCCCAAAAAGGGGGGTTTTGAAGGGGACAGGATGGAGCCTTATATGGGCGCCAGGGGGTTTGAGACGTAGGGGTCCCCAAAGAAAAAGGGAAAAGAAACGCAGATGTTGGGGGGTTTCAGGTCCCTCTCAAACCCCCAACCCCGTTCTAAAAAAATAGAGGTTTTTCGAAGTTGATTGGGGGTTCTGTAACCCAAAGATACCCTTGTGTTGCATTTTGTCAGACAAAATTGGGAACCCATTAAATGGTTTAAAATTTCCCGACGGGTTTTTTTTCCAGGTTTTTTTACAATTTTCTGTACTCGACAAAAGAAGCCTACTGTGAAAGGCGAAACGTTTGGGAATAAGAAACCAAACCTTTTTTCATTTTTGTGTTTTTAACCTAAAACCTGCGGTTTTTTTTTTTTTTATCCCTTTTTAAATGTTCAGTCTGCCCGGCCCCTGAAAAACCAAAAGGGGGGAACCCTTGGTACAGACCTGAAATTAAACTTCCCCCAAAGGTCCAAGTCCCCCCCAAACGTCTTTCGTAGCTTCTCTTTTTAAAAAGGGGGGGTTTTATTTGTTTTTATTCTCCCTAGTGACCTACGTCTCACCTCCTGGCCCCTAAAAAAAAAAAAAAGGCTCCACCCTTTTTCCCTTCAACTTCAATTGTTTCAGACTATGGAACAATGCTCTTTTTCCAGACTGAGGGGCTGACCACCCTCAAAACTTTTAAAGGGGGATGGACTGATTAACCCCTCCCTCTTTTTTAAGTTCTTCGCTTCTATCAACTTTTCTGTACTTTGACTGAAGAAGCCCCCACTGGTAGGCGAAAAAGTTTCGAAAAAAAGATACCTTAATTTTTGTTTTTTTGTCTTAAACCCAAAATCCCGTAGATGCCATATATTTCATTTTAAAAAATTCCCATTGTGACAGAACTTTTGACGTCATCGAGAAAATCCACAAAAAAAATTTTTTTCACTTCATCAAAAACGAAAAAAGGGTTTTTCACAGCCTCCGGGGGAAAAAAACCCTTTTCATTCTTACCAGCCCCTTAGGGGGAGAGACAAAACCTTCTTCCCCCCCCGCATCAGGAGAAAAGACCCCAAAAAAATTTTTTTTCACAGCATCAGGAAAAAAACACCCAAAAAATTTTTCACAGCATCCCCCAGAAGACAAAAACCCTTCTTCCCCAAACCCTCAGGGGGAGAGGCAAAAAACCATTTGAAGCAACAGGAAGACACAAAAAACTTCCCCAAAAAACTCCCCAAAAAGCCAAAAAGGGAAAAAACCCAGGTTCATCCAGTGAGGGCCCCAGAATCCTTTTTTTAAAAAATTTCCTATCTATCCCTTCCTTTAAAATGTAAAAAGAACCTTAAAACACATTAAGAAATTCCCAAAAATTTACATGATCATTGGGACATGGAAAATTCTTCCCCATCATCAAGCTAGACACAGAAAATTTTTCACATTATCCCGAGTGAAAAATCCCCCCAATTACCGGTTTTTTGTCACGGGAAAATTTTCCCTAGGGAAAGGGCATAAAATTGGGTTTTCAATTAAAAAAAGATTTTCCCCAAAATATCTCACCCTCATTAAAAGGGGGAGAAATAATGTTTAACCCCCAAACAAGAGGGAAAAGACCCACATCCCTCCTCCCATCAAAATGTGCCATTTAAAATACTCATAAACACTAAAAAATTATCACTTTTTTTAACCCTTATTTAGGAAAACTTTCCAATTTCGTCCCCTAATTCACAAAAATTATTAAAAACAAACCCGGAAATTTTTAAACACTGAACACCCCCAAAAATTAAAAAATCAAAATTATACATAAAAGGGGAAAAGAACCCTCCTTCACCTCAAGAACAGAACCCTTCTTCAGCTCAAAGACCCCGAACCCCCCTTCACCTCCGGGGACAGAACATTTTTTTACGTCCTTCAAAACAGGGGCATCCTGCGCTTCTTTCAAGGACAGAACATCCTTTCCCCCAGAGACAGAACTCCCTTTCCCCCCAAAAGGGGCAGAAATCCTTTTACCTCAAGGACAAACATCCTTTTACCTCAAGGACAGAACATCCTTCCCCCTCCCAAAAGGGCCCGAACATCCTTCCCCTCAAGAGCCCGAAAAATCCTTCACCTCAAAAACCCCAGAAAAATCCCCCCACCCCCCCAAAACCAGAACATCCTTCACCCCAAGGGACAGGAAAATCCTTCACCTCAAGGACAGAAACAAAACCCCTTTACCCCCCCCCCCAAGAGACCCCGAAAAATTTCCCTTTACCCCCCCCCCCCCCAAAAGAAAGAACATCCTTCCCCCTCCCAAAAAGAAGAACCCTCCTTCCCCCCCCTCCAAAAGAAGGGGCAGAACCCCTTTTTTTTTTCACCTCAAAAAGGACAGAACCTCCTTTTCCCCAAAAGACCCGAAATCCTTCCCCAAGAGACAGGCCCCTTTCCCTTTACCCCCAAGAGACAAAAAAACAATCCTTCACCTCAAGGAAGAACCCTCCTTCACCCCCAAGGGGGAAACCCCCGAAACCCTTTTCCCCCCCAAAAAGACCCGAACCCCCTTTACCTCAAAAAAGGAAAACCCCAACACAAGAGACAGAACCCCTCCTTCACCCCTTTTAAGGACAGAAAACCCTCCTTCCCCCACCCCCCCAAGAGGGCAGAAAATCCTTTTACCCCAAAAGGAAAACAAACCCTTCCCCCAAGATACAGAAATCCTTACATTTAAGAGCAAACCCATTTCCAAACCCAAGAAAAAGGGCCAACCTTCCCCCTCCCAAGGACAGAACATCCCCCTTTACCTTTAAAAGACCAAAACCCCCCTTTTTACCTCAAGGGGACAAGGCCCCTCCTTTTACACCCGGGGAACACCCATTCCCCTTTTAAAAACCAAATTATTCCCCCAAAAAATCCCCTTTACCTCACCAAGAAAACCCCCAAAAGCCCTGAATCCTTTTTCCTTAAATTCCCCCAAAAATTTCCCCCCTTTTAAAGAAGGAAAAAAATTTCCATTTCCCCCAAAAATTTAAAATTTCCAAAAGGAAATTTATTTTTTAAAAAGGGGGTAAAATTTCCTTGGGCCCCCCCGGCAGTCTGAAAAAATTACTCTTGGAAAAGGAACTATTGGAAAAAAAGGAAAAAGAAAAAAAAAGATAGGGGGAGGGGAGAGGGGAGGGGGAAGGGGAGGGGGGGAAGAGAGGGGGGGAGGAAGGGGAGGAGAGAGGAGAGAGAGGGGGAGGGGGGAGAGAGAGAGAGAAAGGGGGGAGAAGGGGGGAGAGACAGAGGACCCGGGGAGAGAGGGGACAGAGAGAGGGGGAAAAGAAAAAGAAAAGGAAAAGGTTTATAAACCCAAATGATGCCTTCACTAAAGAAATCCCCGAAACTCCCCCAAAAAACATTTCCCCCCCCCGCCGCGGAGGCATAAATTGGGCGAAGCCTTCGATCAAACCTTTTTGGTTTTGCTGTTTCCCTCCATGAGGCCGGCCCGGGTTTCTAATTACAAGGGCTTGGCCCCCTGTCTATAACAGGAATCTCCATGCCTGGGCTTTCCCCAAATTTGGGGAAAATACGATGTGGGGGGGCCCTTTAATGGAATGTTGCCCCCAAAAAAAAACCGGGAAAGAGAAAGAATGGGCTCCAAAATTTGGTGATCCTTGGTCAAGGACCGACAGCGTTATTTACCTAATGAAATTATTGCACCTTTAAGTAGAAGGGATGGGACTGTCTCTACTAGCAATTAAAAAAAGTTGATCTCTTTGCTCAGTACTTTCCTGCCAAGAGGTAAGCCTCTGTTCCAGTACAGAAACCTACTGTGCTATCCGCAAGAACTACGTGAAAGTTGTCAGAGGTGACAGAAAGGAGGAAATATACATTTTCCTTAAATCTATTGATTGCCCTCTACCACTCTCCCATTGCCTCAGATTCGTCACCTTGGTCTTCTTCTTTCTGATCATGTCTGCTTCTTGCTCCAAGAGTTCACACTTTCCATTAAGTATGAGATGTCAACGTACTCTTCCTTCTCTTCCCTGTAATCTGTACAACCTTCATACTACCATTGTCCTTGAAGCTGTTCACCTTATTTCAGACCTGCATAGCACCGCACTACAGAATAAACTGCATGGTATTATCTCTGCCAGTCCTGACTCTTTCTTACTGACTGTGTTACTAATCTTTCCTGTCCCTCTTCCTTAACATCAACCACATTTATTGTCTTTTGTCTTTTCTTTCTCATTTTTCCAGTTCTCATGAGTTTTAGTGGCTCCTTTCCCCAGTCTCTGTGTCCCTAACATGTCTATCATTCGTGCCCTTGACTGCTACTTTTAATTAAAGAAACTCCATATTCTTCACCTATATAATCTTTCCCTGACTTGAAAAATTTGCTACTGCTCATGTTATCTTTCTTTTCCACGAAGACAATTCGGTGGTTGTCCTTAATTGCGAGGATTATTTCAGAAGAGTCGTGTCCTTGTTTAGTTGTTTCTAACACCTTTGAGTGCATCAAGAGAACTTTCACCCACAAACTTCCTACTCTCTCTAAACATTGCTGATCTTCAACATTTTCTTGTTTTCTATGCATCTCTGCCTGATTTATATGGGTTTCCTTAAACTCACAAACTTCGCGTTCCTCTTCTATCTATCATTTCCTCTCCCTCCACTTCTTAAGTCTTTTCCTCATCCTTTCCTTCATCATTGTCAAGACTTCATTAAACGTTTATTGTCACATCCTACCTCTAACACTAAGTCTTGATGTTTCATTTGATTATGTTTTCACTCTCCTTATGCAAATTGAAGGATTATGAAGGTTTGCTTTATCTCCCCATTCCTACTAGTGTCTTTACTTATCTTATTCTCCTTTGGGTGAATTAATATTCATTTTACTTCCAATGTAAATTTCATTCTTGAACTTTTGGTTTTACTGTGGATTAAACTATATATGGAATATTTCATAATTGTTTACATCCAACTTTGGGGTGTGGTCACCTCTCTGGCTTTATGCGAAGGATGTCATTCCTTTCTAATCACTTGATTTTGTAAAGTAAAAGAACACAAGTGTAACTAATGTGACATTTTACTGTAGCAACGTTTCGCTCTCCAGGAGCTTTGTCAAGCCGTTACAAACAGTACATGGACACAGAGGGTATATATAGGCTCAGAGTGAGGTGCAATACTAGTGGTGGTAGTAGTAGTAGTAGTGGCATAAGTTGTAGTAGTAGTAGTAATACAATATGGTAGAGCAATTAATTCGTACATGAGTAAAAGGATATAAAAGCTATTACTTGGGTAACATAAAAATAGGTTAGACAAATATAGACTGGATAGAGGCAGCCTGTTTCAGTGTTCACTCTCTGTAATGTAGTTTGTGTAGTATAACAAGAGAGACTATGTGATGGCAGGGTTTACTGTTTACAGGAGGATTCTTGCTAAGACTTCAGAGATGGTGAAGCTGCCTTTGTTTTGTTTAATTGTATTCGAAACAGCGATTACTGTTGATTCGAGGCACTTGCATCTGCGGAAATTTGTTTCTTTGATCACTAATTGGGCGTCCCTGAATTTCATGAGATGATTGGTGGAATTTCGGTGTTGTACACAGGCGTTGTTCAAGTTATCGTTCATACATGTGTCGAGATTTCTTTCTGTTTCACCTACATAAATCTTGTCGCAGCCCCCACAGGGTATAGTGTAAACCCCTGCATTGACTGGTTCGTGGTGCTTTGATTTTGTCCTGGTCAGATCCTTTACTGAAGTGCTGGAAGCGATGGCGACTCTGGTGTTAGCTTGTGAAAGTACTTTAGAAACGTTCAGTGCAACCTGGCTGGGGCCCCCCC